>VZTE01006050.1:492405-520893 GCA_013397775.1 Eulacestoma nigropectus | reverse complement strand
CGTCTGCGGCGGGGGCTCCCCACAGCGGCGGTGCCGCTGCCGTGGGCGCCGCTCAGGGCAGAGCCGGCTGCCCTCGGTGCCGGGCTCAGGCCGTGCGGCCCCGGCCAGCCCGGGAGCTGCTGCCTGGCTCCCCTCGCCTGCGCCCCGAGCCTCGGCTGCTGCTGCCCGGAGCTCGTCCCTAGGCCCGGGTAGCCGGGGGTTGCCGAGGGTGCGGCTAAAGGTGCTGGGTAGGATGCTGTGTGTGCTGATTAGTCATAGCAGCGCTGAGGAGCGCATACATTCGAGGCATATATTTAGCCTGGGTTTGCGTTCGAACCGTAGCGTTTGCTTCTTCCTTCAGGAATCATGACCACGTGAGCCAGTGAGTCATGAATAGATCGTGTTTCTCCTCTCGCTGCCCTGGAATCGGTGCTGGAATAGCGGGCGGAAACCGGGCTTATTCCTGCTAGCCCTGGACTGGGAGCCCTGGTCACTGGGGCTGCTTTGCTCCTTGTGGAATTCACTTCGTAGACTGCAGGGTTGAGCTGTGGAAAAATGTTGGCGTCTGTGCGCGTGATTTGCAAGGAATCGTGGTGGATTCTGGATTTTGCACGGGGGTGCGTGTGAAATCCTTCTTCCCTGCGCTATTGTTTGTGAGAGCTTGAGGAGGAAGCAATGAAACCTAGACTGAAGGGTCCAGCTTTTGTCCTTTGGAGTGTCCAAGCACAGCTGGATGAACAAAATACGTCAGTCAAGTGAGCGTAAGAAACGAGTACTGGGGGGGAAAAAGTTGTGTTTGGCACAAAATATGTAGAAATTCACCATACAGAGAGGTACCTCTGCTTCAGCTCTTGTCACTTGAATTCCGTTCCTAAACATCTTGCACAGCGTGGTGGAGCACGGAAGGATGGCTACAAAACATCCCTCTTAGGAGAAGTTGGAAAGTACTTGGACCCATGTTGAATTTCATTATTGAGCTGGTTGGGTTCTGCTTCCCAAGGCTTTTGGGGCTTTTTTTTGGCGAGAGATCAGATTTTAGTAGGAAAAAGTAGGACAATCAGACACAATTATGTGAGAGAAGGCTTTAGGCAGAATATTTTAAGGATGATGTTAAAATACCCATGTTCTAAAGGTTTGGGTTATAAACTCGTAGTCTCACAGGTTTTTTGGATATGAAGTACTATTATAAAGGTTAGTTCCTTAACTGCCAGAGGAATTTGGAGGTGGGAGACCTGAAAAAACATGAGGGGAAACGTCTTCATACTGTGTTAGGATGTCACCTGCTCTGCTTTTACACCCTCCTTCCGGGCTACTCCAGCATTTGCTACCCTGGTGTTTGACTATCAGTTTTTCAGTTGTTCTCACTCACATTACCAGTCCTGAAATTTCTGAAATGCTCCATAAAACTGGCTCATCAGCTCATTCTGCCAGGCTGCAGAACAAGCCTGACAGAACGAGCTGTGGATTTTACCCAGGGATTATTAGTTATGCATTTAAGAGGGAGTTTTCATCCCGCCCACTGAATTATGCTTGTGGGAATTAAATAGCCTGTGATAATTACCTTTGTAATCTGTTCTTAATTAGAAGGATAAAGGTAAGTGGACAGAATGATGGTATGTTAAAAAACTGAACTCTAGTTGAATAGCAAATAAAAATTAAATCCTTTCTCTGAAGTGTATTCTGAAAAAGCTGGGAGAACAGGCAGCTTGTAGTTTGATGTTTTGGTTTTGCTTTCTAGAATTTATTTCTTTTGATTTACATAGAATAAAGGGGGTAAAATCCAGTCACTAGCACCAGGGAGATCTGGAATTCTGCTAACTAGTTGCGTTCAGAAGTGTTAATTGAAAGCATCCAACTTGATACTCCACAGGGGATAAGATTTCCAGAAGTGAGAGGCCCCAAATCATTAACCTCTTGAAAGTGCTGGGTGTTGTTTCTAGAAGTCATTGTTGCCTTTTTTATGAGTCTTGCTCCCTGCTGTCAGTGCTCCAGCAGTCACCCTCTGCTTCTCCTGAAAGCCAGACGAGGTGCTGAGTTTGTGTACGCCGTGTCTCACAAGGTATTACCCGAGGAACACAGCCACTCCTGTTCTCTGTTGTTGGAGCCGTGTCTGGATTGTGTGCAAGTTCTTAGAGTTGTTGGGATTTCTGTCACCGTGCTGAAACTCACTGCACAGCACAGCAGAGGAGGTTGTGCAGGTGTAATGCAGGTGAAGAACAATGTTGTGCTCACCATTTTTAATGCCTGGGGAAAAAAAGCCCACCTATTCCTACACCTTAACTGTGTGCACAGGATCCAGAATTAGCAGCAGTCTCTGGAAGTGCATGTTGGCTTGGAAACCTGTGCGAGGAGAAGTCTTTGAGTGCAGTGACTGCACAAAAGACAAGTGTTAATTTGGGCAAAGAAAGGTGACACTGTTCTCTTTGAAACAGCAAGTGCTCCTCATCTTTTCACAGTGCAAATGGGAGAGTTAAACAGGTTTTTAAGCCAGCTTGAGAAGACAGCCTGAGCACCAATGGTCAAACGTGTTTTCACTGCAAGCACAGCTTTTGGTGCTGTGGTTAAATAACATACTTTATTGGGAGTTTTGGGTTGCATCTCCTCTGTCAGCTCCTGCATGAATCAAATGAGCTGGCTTTTAAGTGGAGCGTGACCCTGCTTCTCCTGCTGGTGTTGCAGATGTGGAAGGCTACTGCAGGCCACACCGTGTCTGTCAGCCAGGATGACGGAGCTGATGACTGGGAGACGGATCCAGACTTTGTGGTATGGCTTTTGGGGTTTACTGATCAGCCAGGAGCGTGTTCTGGGACAGTTCCAGAGGAGCTGTGCAGGGTGGGGGCCGTGTCTTGGCAAAATAAACTGTCAGGAGCCATGTCCCTGGAAGTGGAGGGGAAGTGAAGCTGCTTTTCTAACACTTGTGGTCTCAGTGACTGCTGGAAGCTTTTGCTGTGGACTCTGAAATGTGTGTAACTAGTGATTTCTTTGGGTTTTTAACTCTCTTTTTGTGTGTGTCCTTCACAGAATGATGTGAGTGAGAAAGAGCAGCGCTGGGGAGCTAAAACTGTGAATGGATCCGGCCACCAAGAGCACATCAAGTAAAGCAGCTCTCTTGTGAAATGTATTTATAGGCACAGTCCCAGGCGACTTTTAATCACCTCATGTTCTCAGTTACTTGTGTCTTCATAATTAAAACAGGAGTCCCTGTAGAAGATTGATTATTTGCCAGATAGCTGGTCTTTCAAATCTGTCAGAGATGAAATGAAGAGCAGAAATATGGTGTAGGGACTCTTAAATGTTTCGTTGTCGCTGGAAATGTGATTTTTCCTGCCTCTGTGTCTGGAAAGGTTCTTTGTGCTGTTTTAGTGCAAGAGCCAGTAGTGCCAGGGGCCTGAGCAGCTCCAGTTTGGTACTTTAAGGAAACGTTTGGTCCCTTAATCCTTACACTTTGTTTAGAAAACTGCTACCATCAAACCCATAAAAACCCTGGCAAAGTAACAAACTGAGCTCTCCGATAGAAAAGCAGATGAGTGCGTCACAGAGGGATATGTGAAACGCAAATGATGCATCTCCTGGGTCTTACATTTCTTACAAAAAGTGCCTAAGGCTGAGCTTCAAAGCAGTTTTAGGAAATGTGTGATTGTTGCAGAGGGAGACTGAACTTTGTTTACTTCAGGGATCAGTGTTACTCTGCCCTGTTCTGAGGGCAGTGGGGATTCCTGCTGGCTGAATTACACCTGAGGAAGCTTAAAACTCAGGTGGGAAGTGCTTAAGGTACCGATTACACCCTGGGTTACCCTTCTTGTGCATAGCCTGCACTGCCCTCAGTTCCATTCCTGCATATTTTAGGGGATCACTTTGGGAAGAGGAGGTGCAAGTTTCCTTACATCTTTATTTTGCAGTAGAGTGGTGTCCAGAAATGCTCTGTTAGAATTAGCCCTGTTACCATAGGGACCGTGTGGTAAGAGATGATCCCTGTTCTGAAAAGTTGCCATCTACATAGAAAGTGTTGGGAAAAGTTTAAATTAGGACATGAGGGGGGGGAAAAAAAAGTTTCAGGCACAAATCAGTTCTAGATAATGGATTGTTAAAATAGCAAAGTTCCCTTCCGCATTAGTCTTAAAACCAGCAAGTTTCTTTTCTTTTTTTAAACAACATTTTGCCGTGGGACAAATCCAGTGTCTCAGAATATGAGGAAATGTTTTACGCACTGAAAAAATGGGAGGGGCTTGAAAAATACAAGTCATCCAACTTGTAATGAAGGTGGTATTTTTGTCAGCTTTATATTTTGCATCTTTATGAAGTTGCTTGCTGAAACTTCCTTAGTAAAACTTGCTGCTTCGTTGTCTTTTAAAGTATTCATCAGCTGAGGGAGAATGTATTCCAAGAACACCAGAACCTCAAAGAGAGGGAGCTGCAAACAGGACCAAAAGCTTCCCATGGCTATGGAGGGAAGTTCGGCGTGGAGCAAGATCGAATGGATAAAGTGAGTGTGAATGGGGCTTCCCTGGGATGGAGCGATAAGTGGAGTGATAAGCCTTGCCTTGCCCATGGCCAGCACCACCCTGTGTGTGAGCTGAGCGTGTTCCAGCTTTGCTCTGGGGCGTGCAATGGCCCCACATGGTTTCGATTGATGCCGAATCGTGAGAGGATTCCCCTGCAGTCAGGATTCAAGTTTTTAAATGTATGTTTCTAAATTAACAGAGCACTTCGTGCATTAATAAATCCAGTATGATCCTTCTATTTGGATGCTGTGCCAGCTCTTCTGTGCATGTAGATAGAGACTGCCAAAAAATAAAAAAAGGATGTGCTGCTGCATTAAAATCAGAGAGCAGCTCTTTGTGAACAAACTGTGAACAGTGACAAATAATGCAAGTATTTAAAATATCATTGTACTTCAATCAGATGGCAGTTTTTTATATAAGGAGTTGATGGCTGCTTATGTTACACTGTTAAAAAAAATGATAATTCTTAAGATAATTCCTTCAGTCATGTGATAAATAGGCATATCAGCTTCTGGCTACTTTCTTTCATGAGCTCTGCTAGAATAAGAATCAAAACGTTCCTGAATAAGGTTTTCTTACTTTGTTTACTTTCTGTGTTCTTGGTAACTTGATAGCCTTAAATTTTTGCTGGATTCTCGTATTCCAGAGTTAACTGCTGTCCAGTTCTCAGTGGGCCTTTGAAATAGGCTAACCTTTGAATCTGAGAAAAGGAATTGCTGAGCAGATTCAACCACCAGACCTGTTCTGCTGCTGCTCTCTAGTGTCAGCAGTTTATACCTCACCTGTGTCCATGGGGAAAAAGAAAGGAACCAAAGTCAGCAGTGTTTCCCATAGGCCAGAATTAATCATGGGGGGAAAACATGCTGGTCATGCCCGTCTGAGTGATGCTGGTGGCAGGAGGGGTTCATGATTTATGTTTGTAATAAATCTTTCTCCCTTGTAACTGTAGTTCTGAAGCCTTGTGGCTGAGATGTCTCCTTTGCAGGTATCTGTGCAGGTGTGCTGCTCTTAAAGCTTGGCTTTAAAGCTTGGTCATGAAATGGGGGTCACTGCAGCGTTGTCATGGTGCAGGGTTTTGCTGCATTTAGGGCAAAACCTTGGTGCTGAGTTAAAATGAACAGTCCCATCGCTCTGTGTGCCGTACCTCCCGAGCTGGTTGAAAATGCACAGAAAAATTATGGGGGTGTTTTACTCTGAAATACAGATTTCCAAGAAAAATATTCTTCTAAGTCTTTTCTAAAGGGGGTTTTGGTGTAATGGTTGGTATTTGGTGAAATGCAGAAAGTCCTGGTACCACAAAGAAAACAGCACGCTTATACCTCAGTTGGTGTAACAAAAGGGAGATCATGTAAAACCACATAAAACCTAAAATTTTCAGAGCTTCATGTTTTCCATAAATGTAATGGGAAGAATAAAGGGAGGTGGGAGCCTTTTCTGTCACATTTAACAGATATTCTACTACAGAACACCTGCAAAATGAACAGGAGCGTGATTGTTTCAGTCAGGAAGAGAAGGGAGCTTTTGCAATGCTTCTGAGTTAAAGTAGTGTCCTGTTGTTGCCATCCTTGATCTGTTACCTGGCAATAACTTCAGCCAGTAATGCTTTGCTTCCCTACCTGCTGGGACTGTTCCCTCCAGCACCTGTGTGGAAGAAAAAGAGCAAACGCTGTAAAATCCAAGTTACTTAGGTGTGCAGACACCTTGTGTCCTCAAAGTAATTCACCTTGGTGCAGCTGCCTGGCACAGGACTATCCAGCCTTGGATTAAACTGGTGAATTGCTCTGGCCAGTTCCCAGTGTTGGCACTGGGCAAGGAAAAAGCATTTTCGCTCGAGGTGTGAGGCTGCAGCATCAATTCCAGGAGCTGGAAGGGCTCCCTAGCACTAGGTCAGTGTAACACTAGCAAAGGCTGTGTGGAGGCACTTCCAGGTGTGTAATTACATATCCCTGTGTCCTGCCAGTCGTGGTGGGATGGATGGAGCTCAGCCTCTGTTCAGCTCAACTTCAGGATGCAGGGCTGGGATACCTGTGGCACAGGTGTGAATGCATCTCCTCATGTTCAATACAATTTTGCAAGTGAGGAAGGTGCCTAATTCTGATTTATGCCTCCCTAAACCAATGGCAGCTGGCTTTGGTTGTATTTGTTGCAGTCAGTTCCCTGTCAGCTAAAACAGATCCCTAAATACAAGTGCCTAAACACAAGGCTGTGTGTTTCACCTGGAACTCACAAATTCTGCATGAACACCATCAAGACTCCCTCTGTACCTGTCTTGTTTTCATTCCTGTGCTTTTGAAGTGCAAATGCAAGGCATAAAGTAGTCCTCATAGAATGCAGTCACTTCCCTTGCCTAGGCTGGATTGGTAGCATGGCAACATCCTTGTGGAGACTTCCCAAGTGAGTAGGGATTTCCAGGGAAGTTGGTTTCAGCAGGAGGAGTGGCAGTGATGCATGTTGGTAGCAAAACTCGCCCTCAGGTTGCTCGGTGCAGGGTTTTGTCTGACACACAGACCTGTGTAGATCTGCTGTCTCTGAACTTAACCAATTTCTTCCAGTCAGCTGTTGGACATGAATACCAATCCAAACTTTCTAAGCATTGCTCCCAAGTGGATTCGGTGAAAGGGTTTGGTGGCAAGTTTGGAGTACAGACCGATAGAGTTGACCAGGTGAGTGATTTCATCTCCTCCTGCAGCCACCCACAGTGGTTTATTTCTTCCTTTTGTACATAAAACTGCGAAATTCCAGTGCCCTAGGATGCTGATGTTGGCTGCTCTTTTTGAAGTTTAGCAGAAGCTAACACTGACTGTTAGGGAGATGAATTACTGTTTAGAGCAGAGTAGAAAAAAGCCCTCGTGGGAAATTGAGATGAGTTGAAAAGAAAGCTGAAAAGAGTTGTTGAAATATTACTTTTTTTGTGTTCTTTGACAAGGTCAGTGTGAATGCTATAGCAGGAGGGGTTTGGGGGTGGTGTGTCCTGTATCTTAACATGAGCTACTGGGCAGGATAATTAATGTCTTGTTCCAAGACTCTGTAACAATCCCGGCATGGAAATGCTGGATTTCTGTCATACTGAATTGCTGGACTTGGCAAGGCCAGACTGGAGTGTGCTGCTGGTACAATTTGCCTTGGCAAGGGAGGACAAAACATGCACTAAATTACCATGTAAATGCATATTGCCCATAAGTTAAATAGGTATTTATGCCCCAAATCCAGAAGGTCAGGGCAGTATGGAAAGACACAGGAACTTGCCGTGCTCTTTGTCCACTGAAGTGCATGCAGTTTTTCTCCTAATGCCTAACTCTGTCACACATGACATTTTATTTCTCTTCCAGTCAGCTGTTGGGTTTGAATATCAGGGCAAAACCGAGAAGCATCCCTCCCAAAAAGGTAAAGTGGGGAGGTGGTCACCTCTGTGGGCACATTTTCTGTAAAAAACAGAGTAGATTCTTTCACTGTGTGGAAAGTACCTTGTTTAGTGAGACCTCTGCATGACCTTCTCAATGAATCAAATGGTGGGTTTGGTGGAACAGAAGAGGAAAAAATGAATTTCAGAGCAGTTTCATGAGTTGATGAGGTTTTAAGACAAGGAAATAGTGGGTGATCAGGAGTCTTATTTTTCTTTCTGAAGTGAGGTTCAAGGACATGTCAGGAAGACTGGGAGTTGCTCTTTGCTGTGTTGCACCCTCTTGGAAATAGGGAATAAATTTAATAGGAACCATCACAAGCTATAGGATGGTTGCTTATCTTGTGTTTAAACTGAATTTTGTGTGCTAAAGCATTAATAATACTTCAGTTCTGAAATAACTTGTTTGTCCCCTGAATTGCTAGGATGTGCTGTATCCATGACAAGTGCCTTCATGCTGTTTTTATTGTGCTTTACTCTCAATGCAGACTACTCAAGTGGTTTTGGTGGAAAATACGGAGTACAGGCTGACAGAGTGGACAAGAGTGCAGTGGGGTTTGATTACCAGGGGAAAACTGAGAAACACGACTCCCAGAAGGGTGAATAGACACACTTGTGTTAGCAGGCTCCTTCCCTGATGCTGTAGGCACTGCCCATAGGCCGTGTTGTAAAATATTCATGTTTTACACCTCTTGCACTCCCAACCTGCTGAAAGGTAACGCTGGGTAAAATTTACGTTGCTGAAAACCTCGACTTCTGAAAAAAGAAGCCTAAAAAAAGGTCGGTTCTGCCTGGTTTTAAGGGATGGTCCAGGGCACGTAGGTTTGTCTGGAGGTTTTTTGCAGCTCCTTTTGAAAAGCTGTAAATCAAGGTATTCAGACTGTGAGCACTTTAACCACCACAGAGAAGTGCTTCGAAAAGAATCAGCTGTTTGTGGATGGAAACTTTTATCAGTTAGCAGCATTTAGAGTTAATATTGTGTTGCTGGTCAGGTTTCCAGGCATATCTGATCAAAAATCAACCATTTTATTGAAAAATGGTGACAATTTGCCATCTGTTTCCTGTTTATCCCAAAGAACTGCTTGCACTCTAGAAATGCTGACAAGGAGCAGGGGGTGTTTAAAAGCATCCAGGCTGTTGCTGACACAGGTTTTGAAGTTCACTTTGCCAGAAGTGTCTTCAGAATTTTACCAAGGAGTCAAGCAGCTGAACTGCTGATATTGCCCAGCAGAATGCTATTTTATTTTCCATCCTAGAGAATGTGTTCTGAAGGATTTCTGACTTCAGTGTCTGAAATCAAGTTTAACTGAGGATGTCAGTGCTTCTTTGAAAAGATGATGTATGCTAGCAGCCCTGGTTATCACAATTTCTCAAGGTGATGATTTTGTTGCTGAACACTTACAAACAAAACTCTTCCCTCTTATCTCTAGATTATTCCAAGGGCTTTGGTGGTAAATACGGTGTCGACAAGGACAAAGTGGATAAAAGTGCTGTTGGCTTTGAATATCAAGGCAAAACGGAAAAACATGAATCACAGAAAGGTTTTTATTATCTTCTTTAAAAATAGCAGCTCAGACCCTTTTAAACCTGGGAAAAATACTTTGTCAGTGGGGGTTTTTTGGGTGGGAATTTTTAGATTTTTTTCTTTTTTTTGGTTGTGGTAAATGTGTGTTTGTCCCATGTGTGTGCAGATTTTGGATCTCATTAAATGAGTGAGTGTGTTATTAACAGGGTAGCTTATCCCCTAACGTGTTCCTGGCTTTTTTTATTAACTGCAGTTTGCAATAATGTTTTCTGAAAACTTCACAGATTATGTAAAGGGCTTTGGAGGCAAGTTTGGCGTGCAGACAGACAGACAAGACAAGTGTGCCCTTGGCTGGGACCACCAGGAGAAAGTGCAGCTGCACGAGTCCCAGAAAGGTACAGCAGCTCTCAGTTCCTTGCTGTTGTTTCTGCCTGCCCTCGTTTTGACCTCCTGTTGCCTGTGTGAGCCCCTGCCCTGGTGTCTTTGGGCAGAGCCTCACAGGAGCTGACCTGAGGCTCCTTTCCCGTGTCTGGGTTTTGCTGTCACTGGTTGAACTGGTGTCTGCAAAGCAGCTTTGGCACAGCTGGCACCCAGCCCCTCAAAGTCCAGGCTCAGGGCTAAATTCTCCCTTTATGAGCCTGCAAGTTGCCTGGATTGTTTTCCTTTTTCAGTTGAGCTGTGCAAACCACAGGTTAGGAATTCCTTTGTACTTCCCACAAATAATTTTTGCCTTCTGGATTCTGTTGTGTATATCCCTGTTTTCATGCAGGGACAGTCTGAAATCAAATGCAGTCCTTCCTCCTGGCCTGTGGGGTATTCCTATGAAATACTTGGTGCCCAGTAAAAATACAACTTCCTGTAAAATGCGGCTGTTGCTCCCCAGCCCTCTGCCTGTCACTGCTCTTAACTTTTTAATTTAAAAAAATTTAGTTAAAAATTAGTATTTTTAAGTAATGAACTTAAAACTGCTCCTCAGAATATTGTTCTTTTGGGTGCTCCAGCAGATTTGTTGTGAAAGGATTACCTGAAGCCCTTTTTTCCTGTGCCATCCCTCATTTTATAACACACATATACATTTATATACATAAATATATATATATGTAAATGGCTGTTCCCTAGGCAGCAGTAGGGAATGATCAGCTCTTAGCTGAAACCTTGTCTCCCTCAGGCTGTGTGGCAGCAGGAATATTCCTCCTTCCTTTAAGGAATATCTGGAGGGTGGTCTCTGTGGAGCCCATCTTCACACCTCTTTTAAAAGTCAGCTCTCTGTACAAATGTTAAGCACTCTGATGGAGGAAGCTCATTTGATTTTCTTGTATGTTTTGGTGTTTATTTTGTTTATTCTCTTGTATCTTTTGTTGTTTTGTTTGGGTGAACAAATTACCTGTGTGCCTGTGTTCATACCTTTGATCAAATGCAAGTGCATTATGCAGTATGGATGAAAAATGTTGAGAAATGCTTTTTTTCTGTGACTTCAGAATGGTGTTCTTGTATCTGATAAATCATCTCAAGTTGAGACTTTTTTTCAATTTACTTTTACAGAAGTGTCTTGAGATATTTCTTTTTTTCCACCATCCAAAATTGCTGACAATTGAAAATATTGCAGAAAATTATTTTGAGTGTCTCTGACTAAACTTCTTTATTTTCCTGCCTTGGTTTTAATGTATCCCATGTGGCTTTTTCAGACTATAAGAGTGGTTTCGGAGGGAAATTTGGTGTACAGACAGAAAGGCAGGACCCATCTGCTGTGGGGTTCGATTACAAGGAGAAACTAGCCAAGCATGAATCTCAACAAGGCACCGTTTTCACTTGTTACTTTCTTACCAGTGCAGCCACTTCTCACACAGTCTGAAATAGTTTCCTGACTAGATCAACGCCAGGAATGTGCAGACACTTTCTTGCGCTTCTATCCCTCCATGATCCAGCAGTTTTCTTCATTTTATCTTTAAAATATTACCTAAAGCTGTAAGCCTGTGTTCAGGACACCCAGTGTTTAGTCAACAGCTCTGCAAAATCCTGAGTTAGTTAATAGCTGTACGTGCAGTGTGATAGTAACACTATTGTGAGTGTGATGTTAATGAAGTCAATTTTAGAGACAATATAAAGTTTTGCCTGGATAAATTGGTGGAAAAATATTCAGATAACGACCATGCACGTAACCCTTAACAAGCAGTGGGCTGTGGCAGGGTCATTTAAAAATGATTGTAATCTTTGAAAGAAGTAGGGGGTGTTTGTGGTTGTTGGGTGAGCAAATGCTGTTATAATGCTCTCTTTATTCATTGTGAAATAGTTGGGGTACAACCCATGAATTCCTGGTTTTCCGTTATCTTAAAGTGAGGAGTCTGGAGCAGGAAAATGTAAGTGTAGTATATGTATTCTGGCTGAAAATACATACAAAGCTGAAGAAAATGAGGGTGTTCATTGATAGCTGATATTTTCCTCTGCTGTAGTGACACCTACTGAGACTTTCAGAGCCCGAGTGCAAACACTGCAGTGGCTGGCAGGGAGAGCCAGTGGTTTGGGGGCTGAGAGGAGCAGGGGTTGTATTCCAGGGATGGATAGGAAAGCCTGTCCGTGTAGAGAGTGTAAGGGCGCATTCCTACAGCTCACTGCCACCACAAAGAGGTGTTTTCCCAGCCACACACTCTTGCTGCTGCTGCTGTGCTGCTCTGGTGCTCCCCAGACATTCCTCTGGGAGCGGAAACCCGCTCCTGTCCGGGTTTGTTTGTTGTTTGGTCAGCGTCACTAGCGAGTGGGTCTGATCTGGGAGTGTGACAAGGGCTGAGGTCAGCACCAGCTGGGAGGAAGAGTGTGCAGCTCAGGGCTGGTGTGGGATAGCACAGCCACCCCATTTCTGTGCTGGCGAGTTGCTTTAGGCAACTGAAGCTGGCCTGTGGAATTGCCCCTTGCCATGTGTAGAGCAGGAGTTATCACCAGTGGCTTTAATATTCACCAGCAGAGTTATCACAGCCAAACCCACTGGAATGAGAATTTGTTACATTTTCCTGCCATTCATAGAATTTACCAAGTTAAAGAGGAAAAAGAAACCAAAACACCTCTGTGGTCACCGAAGACTCCTTTGAGCAAAGCAAAATGGCTCAGGCTCCGTGATTACTGCAGAGGGCTCAGAATTGGTGCTGTCAAAGGCTGTGTTACAGAAGTGATGCATCAGAAGGGCTCCTCCCTTGCTCCTTGCTTGATCCCTGACCAATCCTCAGCTTCATGTTTACTCAGGGAATGCATGTGGCCCCCAGTCTGTCCTCTGCTGGTCTTCCTGGGGGCTCCTGGGCTTCTGTGTCCTCTCTGCATCAAAGCCAAGTTGCATTTTCTCTGGTGGCTGTCACTGTGGCTCTGCATGCAGCTGAAATGGCTCTTTGCACCTGAGGTGGCCGTTTGCATTTGGCAGCAAGGCGGGAGGGGCACCAGACTCCCTGCTCTGACCTTTTTTGTCCTGCTTTTAGATTATTCCAAAGGGTTTGGAGGGAAGTACGGCGTCCAGAAAGATCGGATGGACAAGGTAGGTTGCTTCAAAGAGCCATGGCTTCAGTAGTCTGTAGGGATGCAGAACACCCTGGTTGGATCTGTACTGCTCAGTTCTCTGTTCTGGACACTTCTCCAGTCTAAGAGCAGAGTTTTGTGCTTTTCTAAACCTTTGAAAAGCGAATTTATACACACACCGCTGATGCCAGCTTATGTGGATTAGAACAGCAACAGCTACACAATGTATGTTTAGGGTATTGCCTTGGTTTTAGTTCTGATGAGTCACTCATAAACTTTTTTTTTAATTAACAGGATTTCGATGTGTTTAGAACTGCCCCTGAAGATTAATTCTTTCTAGTTTGACTTGCAGAAAGGATTATTCTGCTTGTCAAGTTTTGATTCTTCCTGATCGGGTTTTGATGTTCTGCAAAAAGCCTTAGGGACAGTATCACAGTAAAATATCTCAGATTGAGGCCGTGTGAATGTCTTCATGAATTTGTGGGGGTTTTTACATGTATCCTTCTTGTCCTTGCTGATAGAATGCAGCAACTTTTGAAGATATTGAGAAACCAGCATCAACCTATCAGAAGACCAAGCCAGTAGAAGCTGGTAAGGCATTGGCCCCAAATCCGTTCTTTGGAGGTGATAATGTCCAGAATCCTGGGATATTGATGTAGTTAAGTGCTGAGTAAGGATCATCCAGAGGGAACTGCTGTATTTGCAGCTCTTTAGCAGCCTCTGCTACTCTGCCTCTCTCCTTTAGAGGTTGTTTTGCTTTGTTCCAGTTTGTTTTTTCTCTTGAGGCTCATCAGGGTTAAGGAAAGGAGAATAAAAAGCATGAGAATAAGGAAGGAATAAGGGAGAAGGAACTGTGTAGGGCAGTGGTGGAGGCTGTACCATGAAGGAGAGGAGGCAGAAGCATTACAGAGGGTTTTGTGGAGGAGAAATGAGGTGCACAAGAGGTTTGAGCTGGGAAGGGGGAGGAAGAAAGAAGGGCTTCCCTGACTGGCCTATGAGCTCAGAGGACACAAGAGCAGAAATCTGTAGCAAAAACTTATTCCAGGCTACCTTTATATAGAACCTGAGACATGATTTGACCTGAATACTTTTCCATGTCACAGTTGCTAATAAAACAAGCAGCATCCGAGCTAACTTTGAGAACCTGGCCAAGGAGAAAGAGCAGGAAGACCGAAGGAAGGCAGAAGCTGAGAGAGCCCAAAGAATGGCCAGGGAGAAGCAAGAACAGGAGGAAGCTCGAAGGAAACTGGAGGTCAGTAAGATTCAAATCCCATTGGAGCAGCCTGATTTCAATGCAGTGCTGAGAGAAAAGGTGTTTTCCTTCTTTCCAGCTGGGCTTTAAAGCTCCAAGTGTGTGTTTGTGCCTGTGCTTTAGCTGTGTGTGACTCCAGCCTGGCCTTTTCCTCCTGCACTTCTGCCTTTTGGCAGTCCCAGATTCCCTTTGGGCACGAAGGAGCTCATGAGGGGAGAGCTCTGTGGTCCCCCAAAGGCCCTGCATGTTCAAGAAGTTTAACCCCGTGGTGATAGCTGGTGGTGCTGCTCCTTTGGGATCAGTGTTTTGGGAGGTGGAGGTGGTGTAGCACACGGTCAGGAGATTAGGGGAAGATAATCTTCCCAATGGTAATTGAATCTTAGGTAGGGAATTAAAAGAATTGATTTAGCATTGGCATGGGTAGAAGCTTTGTGATTTTTGTGTTATTCATAAGCAAGATAATTCCAGGACATGTTTAGTCAGAAACTGCATCTTACCTGCTTTGTGGAATTTGCATATTTGTTTAGATTAGTTTATATTAGAGGAGACTGAGGCTTGATGTAACTGATTTGTTTCAAGAGTACGAAAAAGTGCCTGGTAGGCTCTCTTTCTCTAAAGTGATTGCTTTTTTTTCTGTTTCATTTTTTACTTTTTCTTATTTTCCCTTTTTCTCTCAGCTTATCACCTCTTTTGCCTCATGGCATCACGTGCAGTGTGAGCACGTGTTCACTGCAGAGATGTATCACGGGCTGAATGGGAGCTCATCTTTGTGCATCAGTCTAATGCTGCCTTTCCTCCACGTGGACTTTTAATACCTTCCCCCAAACAATCCTGGGGTTTCTTTACTGTGCTGGAGAAAAGCTGGGAGAGGAAGAGGTCATGGAATGGTTTAGGTTGGAAGGGACCTTAACTGCTGTGTCTTTTTGGTTTTATTCCTCTGTTATCTCAGGAATTACATTATTTCTTTACTGGTATTTTTGCTGTAAGTGTGGGTTAAATCCAAGCCACTTTGCTGGATTTTTCTTGTGTTTCATCAAGGATTCTGTTGCCTGGACACATTTGAAGTTTTTCTCCCAAAGCTGGTATTTAAATTTCCCCGTAACCAGATGATTAATGTTCTTACAGCCCGAACGTCTCCATGGTTAATTGTGGGATCCTGCAGGCACAGAGAGGGAGGATGAGGTTGAGGGGAACTGAAGTGGCACGGCTGGCACTGCCCCTTGCTCCCAAGCTGAGCATGGGAAGGGCAGGGATGTGATCCACACCATCCACAGGCAGTGCAAAGGGCAGGGACGGACTCTGACTGGAGTGAACTTTATTCCTGTCAGGGAACTTCTTCACGCCAAAGGATAGAGTCTCACTTTCAGAGGGTATGTGGGCACACACACTCCCACCAGGGGAATGTGCATATGGACTGCATTCCTTCCAGAGCCCTGTTTACTGGTAATCCTCGTTCTGGTTCGCTTCTCACAAATGTCACACAGTCAGAGAGTGCTCAGGGAGCTCTTCTTTGATGGCTGGGTTGAGTCAGTGCTGCCTCATGATTTCGCTTTGCTCTGCTGCCTTGGAAAAAAAGGCAGGATGCTCTTTCACATGGAGCATTTCACAGTGGAACAAAACCCAGCCTGAGGGGGACCAAGCAATTGAAATGTTTTATGGCAATTACGCTGTGTCTATCCTAAACTATAATCTGGATTGCAGACCCATTTCCTAGGACAAATTAGTCAAACTGTTGCCACGTTTGACATCGTTAATGGATTGATACCGCTTAATTTGTCCCCAAACTTAGGTTTGACTTCTAATAATCACTTTGCTGGTGCCTTTTTATCTTTTTTATCTGTAGCACAGAAGTTAAAAGTGGGGGAGGGGGGAGGGTTTGCATCAGGAGAGATTTTTTCCAAAAAGCACAGCACTAAGCTTTGAATTGTCTTCAAAGCTGGCTCTGCTCTCAAGACACGCTTTGCTTTCTTTGTTAGATGTAATTTTTTCTGAGCTGTGACAAGCAAAGGAAAGGGAGAATTTTTTGGAACAGGGTCCTACCACTTCATGTCTGTACTGCCATTTCTCCTGAGAATCCTCCGGGGTGTTACAGTTTGATGGGCCTAAACTACTGGAGTGCACAGATTCCCATTGCACACATCCTCTCTTCTTTTTACTATGAAGAAGACAGTTTGGCCCTGGATTCATGATTTTCTTTTCCCCTGTGGTAGAGAGAGGCGAGATGAAAGTTACCTGTTGAAATAGTTACCTTTTTTGGTGTCGTGAGCAGCACAGCATTTCTTGCACTGCGGTGTCCTGGCTCCCTAATGAGTGGCTTTCCAATGATTGTGGAATTGCCCCGTGATTCACAGGTGGGATGGCACAGCATGAAGCACTTGAGTGCCAGAACAGATCCATGTTCTTTGTGTCGCAGAATAGCAATACTGCTTTTATTTCTGCCACATCTTAACTCCTCTAGAACATTTGAATCCCGCGCTGTCGCTGTGTAGGACCCACTTTTGTCTGAGCTGTTCAGTCCTTTGCCTTGGCAGGAAGTTTTGTAGGCCTGCCAGAGCTTGCAGGACCATTTCTCATCAAAGGCAGTTCACCAGTTGTGCACCCAGAACATGTGTGGGCTTCAGGTTCTTTAAACTCAGGCTGAAATGGGACACGAGGCCCAGCCAGCTGATGAGCAGAATGAATGCGCTGAGCACCAAAACCCTGCAGCTCCTGTGGAGATGGGCCAAACAACTCTGGTACTGTGTTTTTAAACACAGGCATGCATATGTGCCATGGGGTTTTTGTTTCTTCCCTGTTTTCTCTTGTGCTTTGCTGCATTTCTGATGCTCTGCTCGGCCCAGCCAGCGCAGTCTTCCTGTGACCACAGCAGTTCATTGCAGGATGTGCTGCCTGTCCTTCATTCTGGGGGGCTGTCTCTTGGTCATTAGTGACTGAACTGCACTGAAGTTTTCCTTTCTCCTGGGTTTAGGAGCAAGCTAAAGCCAAGAAGCAGACGCCACCAGCCTCTCCTGTCACACAGGTGGCGGAGCAGAAGGCGCCCTCCAGCCCGCTCTACGAGGTTCGTTGGGATCTCCTTCGGGACGTGGGGTTTGATCCTGAGCGTGGGAGCCTCTTCACAAAACCCTGACAGAGCTCCCCTGTCTTCCGGCAGGATGCAGCTTCCTACGAGGCAGGGTCAGCCTACAAGAGCTCCAGCCCATCCTACCCCGCTGCCCGGGAGCCGGAGGCTGGCTACAAAGCGGCGGAGCCGGACTACCAGGAAGCAGTGAGCCAGCGGGAGGCCGAGTACGAGCCAGAGACTGTCTATGAGGTGGCAGGAGCAGCAGACCACTACCAAGCAGGTTTGTTTCTCACAGCAAACCCCTTAAGATAAGGATTATTTCCTTGTGCGAGAGCTGAGTGAGCAGTGGTGCTGATAGCACGCTGTCCTAGTTTTCTAAACTCTCAGTCTGGTGAGACTTTCTGCATTCCCCACCAACAAACTTTAATTAGGAAATTAATATATGGCTGCAGCAAGGTGCTGAAGTTACTTAACTTTTTTGAGATGATGTTGGAGTAATTACAGTGCTCTCCAGGGCCTCAGTTCAAAAAGAAATTCAGGGGTAACCATTCCCACCCCATGGAATGTAGCTCAACATGAGAAGAAAGCACTGAGCTGGAGATGAAACGTGTGCCGAGCCAGCAAAAAAATCCAATCAACAATTGGTGGAGTTTGAAATTGGTGTTGTGTTCTGTGCCTGTGAGGGAGTGGAGTAGGGATCTATGAAACTGCAAGAGTAAGGTTCTTTTGAATTCCTGGGTTTTTTTCTCACCTCTTCTGGTTATTAAAAGAGGCGTGAAGGATGAACCTGCTCTGGTACAAAAACCTGGGAATTTTAAACAGGCCCCTTTCTGCCCCCGCCCCCCCCAACATGCATCACTTGTATTAATTATCCTCTTACACGGTGTTCTTGGGCTCAGCTGTCCTGTCACGTTTTACAGGAGCAGTACAGGGCTGATTGTTTTTATGTAGTCCTGTACTAAATGTGTCTTGTAAATGCTTCCTTTCATGATTCAGTTGCGTGTTGATGTAGGGAAAAACTCCACACAGAAGGAACGGCAGCACTGCTGGAACCTAGCATGGGTTGTTCCCTGCTTCCTGTGTGGGTTAGCAGTGCAATTGGAGGAGAAGCACCACAGAAAAGAACCGAGGGTGATAATGTGCTTCACGTTTTAATTGTTCTCCTCTCCTCTCTTCAGAAGAAAATGCGTATGATGAGTATGAAAATGAACTTGGGATCACAGCCATAGCCCTTTACGATTACCAAGCTGGTGAGCAAAGCTCTTGTTTTCACCCTTTGGCTTTGAAAACTCTGTTCTGCACGAGACAAATCTGGATTTTTCCTTTGCCTTTTTATGTCCCTCGTAGTGGCAAATGAAAAGTCAGGGATTTGGGGGTGTAACAACAGCGCGGAGACGCTTGGGCGAGTGACTGGGTGCCGTTCGTGGGAACGGTGGGAGTTTCCAAAAAAGCTCTCTCACCCAGGTGCTGGGGCTGTTGTGAGCCCTCGCTTGTGTGAGTGCTGACCCTGTTGGGCTCTCCCTGCAGCGGGTGACGACGAGATCTCCTTCGACCCCGACGACATCATCACCAACATCGAGATGATCGACGACGGCTGGTGGCGGGGGGTGTGCAAGGGCCGCTACGGCCTCTTCCCCGCCAACTACGTGGAGCTCCGGCAGTAGGGGCTGCCGCTGCTGCTGATGCCTTAATTCCCCAGTCCACACACACGACTTCTCACACTACAGACCACGAGGCTTTCCTGAGGATGGAGGGGGTATATACGTATGGCTTTTATATTTAATACTTTGCTGATGCTTTTTAAAACGTTTACGCCACAGAAATCGCTAATATATTGTAACTACTCCGTCTGGCACCGAGGCTCTTGGGGTTTATTTTCACCTGGAAACGTTTCTTCTCTGCCAAATTAGCCAAGCCTTTTGGAGGACAGGTAGCTGTCTGCTGTAATATTGCATGTTTTACTCCTAAGTGAGCAGATTTACTCAAGTGTTCAAGTCTAGTTAGTCTTCCACTAAGCGTTTGCAGCTGAGAAAGTCATGGCTATGCAGGCTGGTTGCATTTCCACCAAGTGGGGAGGACTGGGGAGGTGCAGAGTTGGGGTTTTTTTTTTTTTCTTTTCTTTCTTCTCTTTCTTTCTTTTCTTTTCCAGATAGTGCTTGAAAAAAACAGAGAAAATGTTTGAAAGTTGCAGCTAATGGCAGTTAATCAAATGCTGTCCAATATTTATGAAATGTTAGTGTTATGAAGGAAACAGTCTGGTACTTTTTCCGTCTCTTTTAAAGTGACGTTCCTTGGCTCTTGAATTACATTTTTTTTTCCTTTTTTTTAATTATCTTTTCTTGGTCCTGCTCCTCCTGCTCATGTTATCCCAGAGGAGGGCTGCAAACTCTCTAGCACTGATTGTCCCAAATTCCTTTACCTTTTTGGTTTTGCTTCACCCTCCTCTTTTCCCGGGAAAGCTTGGAAAAGTTACTGTGCAAGTGTTAAGTCACCCCAGGAGATTCCTGCTTGTTCAGAAGGAAACTGGCATCCAGACCTGCAGGAATATTCCCATTGCTTTAAATGGGAGGAAAAGGCAGGAGGGGTGGGCTTGCAGGTGTGTTCTGTGTGCAGTGCACCCATGCTCACCCAGGGAAGGGCCTGCTGTGCAGTAGTGACATTTTATGGAGCCATTTTCGAGTCAAGGAATGTTAATCATTGCATTTGAAACCCATGTGAATGATCTCCATTTTTAAACCAGACCAGAGACTTTTTTTTTTTTTTTGTATGTTCAGCAGGAACTGCCAGTACTGTTGTACTAAACAACACAATTAAACCTGGTTTGGGGTTTTTTTCTTTTTTCTTTTTTCTTTTTTCTTTTTTCTTTTTTCTTTTTTCTTTTTTCTTTTTTCTTTTTTCTTTTTTTTTTTGCCAAAACTGAAATTCCTGTCGCTCTAGAAAGCTGACCGCTGCAGATTTAGGGTCCCTACCAAAGATAGCAAGTTGCATCCAGTAGTGCACGTGTTCAGTGTCTGTTACTGTCTGTTTCCACCTTCTGATCGAGAGGAAAACGGCGAATCCGGTGTAGCAGCCGAGGAAGAAGGCAAAGAATTCGTATCGGCTCTAGATTTGGGCCAGTGGAACACAGGAGGCCTGTACAAAATGGTGAAATGCACGCTGTATCCAGAAGAAGGCCTCACGTTGACCCAGTTCTTGGATGGTTGGGACAATCCTTCCTGAATGTCACACGTGTGTCATGATTATGATTACTGGTTTTTTCTCCTTTCCATGGTCTCATATCTGTGTTGTACTTGCATTACTAGGGTTGGGTTTTATATGCAGTTTATTTTATCCAATTTTGCATAGAACACCTCATAGGGATATGATTTTTGTAAATTAAATATTCAATAAACTTTTTGAACCATTTGCATGGAATATTTTTTTTTTTAAATAATTTTCTTTTGAAAAATCTCAGCATCAGGCTCAGCTTTGGCTTTTGTTTTTTGTGCCTGTTAGTTCTGCTACAAACACCAGTGAGCTGCGGGGTTTGTGGCTGCTCCTGGATTTTGGGAATGCTTGGGGTAGCAGGGCCCTGAGTGCTCTTGCAAACAGAGATGTGGGGGTTACCTCAAATAAACTTTTCCATCCCTTTAAAGCTGTTCGGCTCTTGTTCATGGCAGGGGGGGTCCTTCCCAAGGCTTTGCTCCTCTCAGTCCTGCCTGCAGGAACGTCCTGCCTTGCTGTCCAGGTTTTACAGTTCCGACCCTGAACTTCTCTGGGAATCTGGTGCTTAATGCACCACTGGAAACACTGAGGAAGAAAATCCCAACAGCCTTTTTTTAATTCTTCAATGCTGCTGATTATTAATGCTGCTTGTTACTTGTGGATTGCCTCACCTCATGGAGAAGGCTTCATGGAGTGGAGAAATTCTCAGTCATGAGACACCCTTGGCTGCCCCAGGCTGCTGTTGGCTGTTGATTTTTAATTTAAAGAGATTTTCAATAGCAAGAAGGTAACCAAACTGGGTTTCTTTTTTTACTTTTAACCAACAAAGAGGAGCAGGAGTCAGGGGAAATCACGAAGTGAAGCACAGGGAGCATCCTCAAGTGGTGGTTTGGCTTTGCAAATGCAGACTTGAAGCCACCTGTGATTTTCTGAGACACTCCAGTCTGCACCAGGAGCTTTCCCAGTGCAGCCCGTGGGTGTTGAATACTCCAAGTCGGCTCCTGCTGGGGTGAAGTTCAGGAATTCCTCACCTTAATGCAGGTTTTTCCTTGTTAGAAAGGGATGTGGAGCCTCCAAAACTCAGGCTGCAGTAATGTCCATATCTATCAACAGGATGCTCATGGCGTGCTGCTGCATTTGTGCTAAATTTGAAGAAGCTTCTTCAAATTCCTCTCACGTTGAGCACGTTTGTACAGGAGCTGCTGCAAAGTTCCTTGGTGAAAGAGAAATTGATACATTAATCCATGGGAAGAGGAAAAGAGCAAGAATCCATCGATCTCGAGGCCAAGGGTAGAGTACGGCCCTGGATGGCTTCCAGAAAGGGAATTTGGATTGATCAAAGCAGCTTCGCTTGATAGATTTGTCCCAGGATCCGGGAAGCTGGGACAGAAGAAGAGGTGCTACATCTCCCACTGCCTGGGAAGTGCCTCGCACGCAGCAAGGCAACCCTGAAAGGAGGAGTGTGGTGCTCTGGAACAGCTTCCCCAAAACCAGGGTCAAAGGGCCAGGTGGAGTCAGGCAAAAAGAATGAAATAATTACTTTTAAGTAGCCAAAAATTTAAATCATCTGTTTCAGCTATTTCTAGCAGAATTCCCACTATGAATAAAGTTGACGCTCCTCGGAGAGCTGGGCTCACATGACTTCCCAGGCCAGTGTTTGCAATTCCCAGTGCCAGATTTTGGCTTCCAGAAGTTTCAGGCAGTGCAGCAAAAATGCACCGAGTCAGAGATACTGAAATTCAAAGCTAAACGAGATTTGTTAATTCTCTGGCCTGCAAACTCCACTGCACCAGGAGGAGTCCTAAGTGTGGAGTAAACATCAGGCTAACGGCGAGTCGGGAGCTGGGGCATCGCTGGGAATCTCTGTTAATTCTGTTTTCTTTTCGGAGGTCTGGAAGGCCTGGAGAAGCTTTGGAGGAACTCCGCAATTTGCTTTCCTGCCTCCCCAGTGCGGTAATTATTGCCACCAGTAATTATTGGCCTTTCTTTGAAAGCAAAGCAGAGACAGACTGGCCACGGGTCGGTCAGCAGGAGTACAGAGACATTCCCAAACAGCCTTTTGTTGGATCTTGGACGGGGACCAGCATTTGCTGAAGCTTTGGAAGGGAGGGAGCTGTTCCCTGCCAGGTCCAGAGCCGGGGGCAGCTCTTTGTTCCGTGGGTGGGTTCATCCTCCCGAGCACCACTCACGGAGCTCTGTGTGTCACACCAGAGCCAGGGGCAGCCAGGTCACCCCGAATAAAACAGGGGGAGGTGCCTCTGTGGGCAAGGTCAGCCGAGTGAGAGCTGCAGGAGGGGTCAGTTCCGCGGCCAGGTGTCCTTTCCCAGGTGCTGGCCGTCCTTCCCTCGCTCACTCCCCGCGGCAGCGTGTGTTCATTTCATCAGGTGCTCGTTTACACCCTTGTCCTGCTCCTGCCACATGTTGTTACTGGTCCAAATCCCTGCTCATCCGTGCCAGGCAGCCCTGGACACCGGCGCATTCCAGCCTGGGAAGTAGCTCGAGTTCAAGATCAATCATTACTGAAATTATTGAGAACTATTGAATTATTTAAAAGCCACAGAGATGTGGCGCTTGGGGACATGGTTTGGTGGAGGGCTTGGCAGCGCTTGGGGGAACGGATGATCTTAGAGGACTTTTCCAACCTAAACAATTTTCTGATTATTCCCCCGCACACAGAGTGCTACTACGGTTCCTGGAAAAATATAAGCTACATGTTAAAAGTACAAGCTACCACCTTACCCTGAATTCATCTGCATGGCAGCTACGAAATAAATTAAAATTCCTCATTAACCCAGCCTCTTACGGCTCTGCCTCCCTTGTGTTTGCACAACAGTGCAGAAAACCTTTACGTGGTCAACAAAGCACTGATAAAAATAAAGGCCATCAAAACCTCAGACTCAAACACAGCCTGGGAGTACTGCAAGTTGGTAACAAGATTTCCCTACTAAACATTGGGTGTTATTTCCAGTGGAATCTGGAAACAGATCCTCCAGGGAGTTCACTGTCCACGAGTCTCCTGCTTTTAAAATTGCATTGCTGCTGATTTTCACTAGAACCACGTTTTCCTTCTGTAAAGCCCAGATACCAGTCTTGGACTTTGGCTTTTGTAGCTGATAACTGCAAACAAATCCAAATGTTCTTGTGTTTAGATTGGGTATCACGAGGGAAAATATGGAATTTCATCTATCCAGGAAGAACAAGAGATCAGTCAGGAAAAAGAAGGTGTCCTGAGTATATAAAAAAAAATAAGGCAGTGGTACAACAAAAATATTCAACAGTTCTTAGTCTTAAACCAAAGACAAGCCAGAATAAGCTGGGCTTATTTCTGTGGGAGGTTTTATTTGAGCCTCCATTTACAGTGCAGGGATAAAACTGAGTCTTGTAATAAACTGAAGAACCTCAAATAATGAGATAAAACTTGTGTTCCCAGTACTGCAAGCGAGCAATATAATGAAATACTGGCACAGTCCTCTGGTGTCCTGGCAGGTGGCCTTGTTGCCCTTTAGGGGACAGTGAATCATCCATAACCACACATTTGTTTCTGGGGCTTTTTTTTAATGAATATTGGTTTTGCTTTTCAAATCTCTGAAATTCCTCACAGGATTTCTTACTGTGGTTAATTAGACAGTTTTTTTCCAATCTGGTGGAGCATCCTTTGGTTAGAACATTTTCTTTATCTGTTGTCTAATAATGGGGAAAAAGAAAAAAAAGGAAATTATTGTGTTTTGCTAAAGATATTAGGCTTTATAGAAACTGCTATAAATTTTCTGCTGTCCTTGCAGACAAGCTGAATAAATCCCCCAATGATCTTTAGCTGTTTTCTTTCTTTCTTTTTTTTTTTCTTTTTTAAAGAAGAACAAAACAAGCCATGAAAACAAACAGAACCTGAAGGTAAGGACTAAATGGCACTTGTTAGCAGGAACATTGGGCTTTGTGTAATCTTGAATTTAATCCCTGAGGAGCTGCAGATCACTATTTCATTTTATTTGCTTTATTGCACCTGTTTTGTGCTGACAAGAGGATGCAGAGCTGTGCAGAGGTGGAAATTTTATCTTTCCTGAACAAACTGTTGCCCCTTTTCCCTGGAGTTCATTAATGCTGCAGCCAAGCTTTAGGTTTGGCATCTTTCAGATGCAACATCCCGGGTTTTCTTTCTCTGCTCCAGAGCTTCATCTGGTGCTTCAGTATTAATCTAATTATTAGTTTGCAATAGAATCATAGAACCCTGGAATGGTTTGGGTTGGGAGGGACCTTAAAACGCATCTCATTGCCCTCCCCTGCCAGGGGCAGGGACACCTTCCACCCGCCCAGGTTGCTCCAGGAAAGGGGGCTGGGCTCCCTCCATCCCATTTTTCCCAGCCCACAGCTTTGGCAGAAGAGTTCACAAGAAGGTGCCCCAGGATGAATCGTGTGCCGTGAGAAATAAATCCCACGCTGTTCCTTGCAGGACACCCCAGCACAGCCCCATTCTCCTCCCCGTTTGGGCTCCCTCCCGGTTTCCAGCCTGGATCCATCCCCAGCTGGTGACGGGTCCTCCCAGAGCCAGCATTCCCTTCAGTCAGCCCCCTCCCCTGGCAGCTCAGCCCGCACGTCAGGGGGAAAATCAGACACCTCCTTCCAGCTTCCCATTTCCCCGCTGAACAGAACGAGTCCTTCCCAGCCCTGCTCCAAGCCCCCATTCCCAGCACAGCAGCCGATTCCCACCCTTATCCCGCTGGTCCCGCTGCTCCTGTGAACGCCCTCCAGCCGCTCACATCGAGAGGGATTTATCCTTGTTCAAACTTCCTCGCCTTTTTTCCTGGCTGGGCACCGGGCTCGTCTTTACCAAGCCAAATCTCTCTTCTTCCCTGTCCCCTCGGACAGAGCGGTCCCGCGGAATTCCAGGCGGGATTCTCCACTCGGTGCGTGTGGTACAAGGAAATTTTCCCTGTTCCCGTGGCTCTGGGCTTTCCAGCTGATCTTCCCTGGGACAAACCAGCCCGGTCCCCAGCTGGAGCAGGCAGCACACACGGGATGGGCTCTGCCCCAAAGGGTCGCAGAACAGCCCAAGGGCAGCTGCGGGAGCGGGGACAGAACCAAAGCGTGTCCGTGCTCTGCTGTGAACGCACAGAGAGGGGAGGAATTGGCCTCTGGAAGAAAACTCCTTTCCTAAAAATCGCAAAGTAGCTCCAGGAAGTCACCTGCCCTTGCTTTGTGCCTTCCCTGGGATGCAGAAAAGGAGCATTTTTGGAGATTTCAAATGACCTCAGGTGAGGTGTGCACCTGTCAATGTCTCTTGCTGGGGCACTACAAGTCTCACAGGCGAGCCAGCTGAACCCGTGGAATGCTGCACACGCTAAAACTGACACCCACTGCTCTGGAAAGAGAGAAAATTGCTGAGACAGAGCAAACGGGAGAGCAGGGGACGCAGCACAGCTTGAGGAAAAACAAAATTCTAACCACAACAGTATTTCTTTTTGCGCTGACTATGCCCAGATAAAAATGAAGTGACTGTCGTTCACTCGTCAGCACTGTGACAGG
Source organism: Eulacestoma nigropectus (assembly GCA_013397775.1). Classification (NCBI taxonomy): domain Eukaryota; kingdom Metazoa; phylum Chordata; class Aves; order Passeriformes; genus Eulacestoma; species Eulacestoma nigropectus. The sequence continues at coordinate 494,952 of VZTE01006050.1, read as the reverse complement.
TAAATCATAAGCGATAAATACATCAATAAAAAAAAAGAGGAAATGGGAAGTGAGTTCTGTCTCAGCCCCCTTTGTCTCTGATCTATTGGAGCTCTCACCTCACCCTTGCCACTGCAGGTCTGACCCCAAAGGAGACCCCAAGCTGCACCAAGGGGTCACAACAAAAGGACAAAAGAATGACAGAGCCCCAGCAGTTCCTCACTCGGGATTTTCTCGGGGCGGGTTGGGTGGGGAGGGCCAGGCTCGGCCACTCCCAGAACCCAGCAGGGAACGCTCAGAGACCATCAGGCAGTGGGGGAACCCCAGTGGAAAAGAACCCATTAAAACATGAGGTAGATTTTGAGGTTTCTGTATATTGTATTCTCTTCAGATTTCCAAAGCAAACAGGTACACGGCGACATTGATTCCAGTACAGGTTTAAGCACATGCAACACTGGTGTCCTATCTGTACATTGATTTCTAAGGCTGCCCAAGGACCTTTACATTGAAAGCATACAAGAACTCACACACACGTGCACGGATTCCTCCTGGCATCAGTCCTGAGGAAAAAAACAACTGGAATTTTACTGGAGAAACCAAAGGTCAGCACTGCAAGCGCATCTGGGAATTTCCCACCCCCCGGCTGTTCTGAACTGCTTCCTAACCTCAAAACTCACTTTTTTCTTTTTTTTTTTTTTTTTCCCCTTCACAATTTGGAGCTGAACAGGCTGTTGTTCATCAGGTTGTGGTGTCAGAAATGGTTCAAAACAGTCCAAGGTTTACAGTACTGGAGACAAAACCTATATTCCCATTAAAAACCATGCCGGATGCAGATGAAGTATCACATGGAGATGCTGACATTCAAAACAGAAAACTGAGAAAACATAAGCACAGAGAGACCAAGAAAACACATTAAAGACTTCTCATTCATGTATAATTTGTGTAATTATACAGTCAGCCTTTCTGCGACTTAAACACTCAGGCCAACCTAAATAATAACAATACAAAATTTTCTAAAACGGCTCCTTGTAGAAAGAATGACAGCTGTTGAAAGTAAATAAATAAATCAGTATTTTAAAAGGTCTGATATTGCTCTGAGACAGTGTCCATCAGGTTCCACTAGATGTCAGTGGCACAGAACCAGTTTGTGGCAGACTTAATGGCATTAAGTCCACTTGGTTTATCTATTTATCATCATCACCTCGTCTGTGAAACACAGCCCACGCCAGCTGTACCAAGCACCCAGGATTTACGGCAGTGAACTGAACCCAAAATAACAGTCTCATCTCATTTCTTTTCCCCCTCTTGCTTGCTTGATTTGAATAGAAGACTTGAAATCAGGCTCATAATGCCAAAAATGTGGCGAGATTAAGGTCTGAATCACTGCAGTTCCTCAGTTTTTCCTAAAGCAGTGACATGGAGCTCGCTCCAACCCCCAGCACTCTCTGTTTGTCAGGTACTGAACACCTTGAAGATAAAGCTTTTTATGTGAAATACAGTGTAGCTGATCCAGGTGGAAAATTATAAGGCACGTACAATTTTTTTGTTGTTTTTTTCTTTTTTTCTTTTTTTTTTTTTTCTAAAAACACACATTCTGAAGCGCTGTTGCAATCGTGCTACTCTGGGTGGCCCAGCCAAGGACAGAGGGGATGAAAGTCCATGAAATGCCGGAAAATACAGGGAAAAGAAAAAAAAAACAAACCAGAAAAAAACACAGAAACCAAAGAATAAAGCAGAACACATTGATACAATGCACACGACGACAGCAACGATCAACTCTTCTCATTTCTTTGGCCAACAAGCAGTGACAATTGCAAAGCATTCTTTGTTTTGCACTGGAAATACCTGACTTTATTTGGATACACAATGTTTAGCACTGGATTGCCACAATACCTGAAATAAGTAAATAAAAAAACCCCAAACAGGCTGGTTCTCGTCTATGTCTTTAACAAAACAAAGCTGCCAGGTAATGGTTGTTGGGAAATCATGAGAGAAATCATAACAGGGGGCGACAAAAATGATGAGCTAGGACGACAGCTGAGAAGAGAATCGTCGTTAAGGAACATATGAAACCAAATGGCAACAGTTCTAGGCATTTATTCCAATATCTTAGAAAATAAAAATAAAAAATACTCTTCATTGCATCACCATTTAAAGATAGAAAAACAAATCTTTAACTTAAGCCAGAAGAAGATGTGAATTGTTTCCTTGTTTTCTATTTTTTTTTTGTTTGTTTGTTTGTTTGGTTTTTTTGTTTTTCCATTCGCAGCCTCGTTTATTCACAGTACAAACAGAGCTGGTACAGATTTTAAAGTCACAAGATGCACAAAGTCGGACAAGGAGCACTGTTCCCTTCTCCCCTCTGCAAAGCTGCTCTGCCCCAGAGAAACTCCAGCCCCCCAGTGAAATAAAAACCCCAAACCCCCGCTTTTGAGCGCCTCGTGACACGGCGGAGCAGCCCCGGAGCGCTGCAGCAGCAGCAGCAGCAGCACTGAAGCTCGGGGCGCGCATCCCCAGCACACGCTCAGCCGGCACAAAGAACATTCCACGGATTTTGGAATTCCACCT
>VZTE01006050.1:479947-492375 GCA_013397775.1 Eulacestoma nigropectus | reverse complement strand
ACACTCCCACCTAAAGAAAAAAAAAAAAAAAAAAAAAAAAAAATCAGGTAATGCAGTTTTCTACCTCTCCCCTTCAAGGTTTCCTGCTTTTCCAGATTTCAAGCGTGACCCCTGAAATTCAGTAAATGAACGGAACATTCGGCATAAGGAATGCTTTAACCAAAAAAAAAGGAGAAGGAATAAACAGGAAATGCTTTTCCCAACAATAAATCAATGATTTTCCTTTAGTTCCATCTACATTTTGTTAAAGCATTTTATGCGTTTTCAATAACAAATTGCAACTTTTTTTGGCAACTTATTTTTTTTCTTTTTTAATAAAAATCCAGACAGTGTTCTCTGTTTGCAATCAGAACCACACCCTTAGTGCAATATTATATTTATTTCTTACAGTAATTTTGGTTGCCATACAAGAGTATTAAGGATTGGGGAAAAGTGCAAGTTACAGGAGCTTGATTTTTTTTTTTTTTTTTTTTTTATNCCAAAAAAAAAGGAGAAGGAATAAACAGGAAATGCTTTTCCCAACAATAAATCAATGATTTTCCTTTAGTTCCATCTACATTTTGTTAAAGCATTTTATGCGTTTTCAATAACAAATTGCAACTTTTTTTGGCAACTTATTTTTTTTCTTTTTTAATAAAAATCCAGACAGTGTTCTCTGTTTGCAATCAGAACCACACCCTTAGTGCAATATTATATTTATTTCTTACAGTAATTTTGGTTGCCATACAAGAGTATTAAGGATTGGGGNCATGAGTTTTATTTTTTTTTTTTTTTTTTTTAATCAGTCGAAATAAGAGGAATTAAAGCACAAAAATTACAGCAACATAGATAACGTGAACACAAGTTGTTACACAAACTATAGCGAGAAACATATTAATATCTAGAAAAGAAAAGAAAAAATGTAATGGAAAAATTATCAATATTTGTGGCTCATACACATAATCATCGCCAGATCAACTGGGTAATGCCTTTTAAGAACTGAGAGGAAAAGAAAAAAAAAAAAAAATCACTATTTTTTTATTAACTTAAGTACCAAAAATAAGTAACTTCTTTGTGATATGTAACTTCTGTAAATCAACAGTCACATCTAGTCATTTGATAATATATGAATGNTTTTTTTTTTTTTTTAATCAGTCGAAATAAGAGGAATTAAAGCACAAAAATTACAGCAACATAGATAACGTGAACACAAGTTGTTACACAAACTATAGCGAGAAACATATTAATATCTAGAAAAGAAAAGAAAAAATGTAATGGAAAAATTATCAATATTTGTGGCTCATACACATAATCATCGCCAGATCAACTGGGTAATGCCTTTTAAGAACTGAGAGGAAAAGAAAAAAAAAAAAAAATCACTATTTTTTTTATTAACTTAAGTACCACAAATAAGTAACTTCTTTGTGATATGTAACTTCTGTAAATCAACAGTCACATCTAGTCATTTGATAATATATGAATGAAACTTAAAATGTTCTCAGACACCCAGGGCAAGGAGTCTGTGCAGTTATACACAATTTACATCTTGTAAGATTTTGGTATTGTATACACAAATATTACAGAAACTAGGCATGTAAATGCAATTTATTTAAATTACAGTATATAAACAAAAGTTGATCCTAAAACCCAGAATATCACAGATCTCTAACGACTTTGTTTTTCACTATCAGAGTAGCATGAAAGAAATGGGTCTTCTCTCCTCCCCCCTGGTGAAAATACTCGGAGGCCACGGCGTTATCTGTTACTATTGCTTTCTTTTTTTTTTTTTGTTTCAAACCACCCCTCAGAGCTGGAGACCGAACTCGACTTGGCAGAGGTGCGTTCTGGTGGTCAAAGTAGGTCCCCTCAGGCCTCCTTACCTTTTTGCTTCGTAGGACACAACGTGAAAAGCAGAACTATTCCCTTACAGCTCTTTAATCTGCTCTTTTCCACCCGTTTGGTACCTGCTCCTGGAGTAGCTGAAGAGATGCACGAGCAGGAGCCACGCCTGTGTGAGGAAGGGACGACTCTCACCTGGGATTTACTGGGGGTGTCAGCGCTCGCTCAGCGCGAGTTCAACCCACAGGAAGGTTGTGATCCGAAAAGCAGCTTTAAAAGTCAACTTCTACGTGTTTCTTTTACTACTGTGTTTATCTCCTAACGTATTTCTGGCACGTGTTATAGAGGTAATAGCGACTGTACCCAAAGAAACAAAGGAAAAAAGAAAAAAGAAAAAAAAAGAGAGAGAGAGCACGGCATCAGTGGTTTATTTACTGAATTCTGTCGTATCACCAAATGGAAGACAAACGATGGCTAAATTACCTTTTTTTTTTTTTAATTTTTTTTTTTTAATTTTTTTTTGTTTCACTTCTTAAAAGTGTGTGATGGCCTCAAGTTGCCTGCATCGACCTATCTGAGTGGAACTGCCGTTTTTTACACCTCCCGTGGAAAAACTCAGCACTCCTCGAAAGCAAAACGCCTCGGTGCTTCGTTTTTATTACCAGGTGCCTTGGAACTCCCCAAATACAAACAGAGCGCAGTAACAGATGTTAAGTCAAAAGATTTGCTGAAGGGGGCAGGAGGCTTAAATAAGTTGATTTTTATGAGTTTCCAATGTGTTGGTAACTGTAACCACTTTTGAAGAAATATTCATCCTCCTCTGTAGAAGTTCTAGCAAAGATAGAAAATATAACACAGCTCTGCTGGTTCAGATGCATCCAAATGAGGTTGATTTTAAAAAGGTCAAGACTTTATAATTATTCCACAGAAATAGTAGTAAACCACAAAAAGTTTTTTTTTCTTTTTTTTTCTTTTTTTTTTGTTTGTTTTTTTCTGTTTGTTTGTTTTTAACTTCCTAGCACTGAAGTGGCACAAAGGCTGCCCAGTAGACCAGCCACTTATTTTCTTAAAATATTGTGCTTATAAACTATCTGTACAACTATTTAAACTTGCAGTAAAGAAAGATATTTAAAATGCTAAACTTTATGTACTCATACTAGGGCTGTTGCAGACCTAATTAGACACTTGTTTGTGAGCAAAAAATAATCACAATAATAAAAAAATTAGAGATAGGCTGGACCATATCAAGGACCATATCAAGGAAAGAAAGTTCAGGTACCTTGCAAAATGTAAGGGAACCTGAAAGTTTGGTAGGGAGGCAATTTAGCCATCCACACCCAATTTACCCACCTTGAACATCTTGAATATTCTGTCCAGAAAGTCCTACAAAACTCACAGATATTCAGAGGTGTTAGTTACAAGGGGGAGTTCAAACATGCAGAGAGAGACTTGTTAACTTGAAAGTTGAAAAAAAATAGTAAGAATAAATGTATTTTTATTTAAAAAAAGCCGTGTGAACCAGCCGTGGGTGTTTCTCCCCTGCTGACGGAAGTCTCCCGCAAAGCTCTCTCTGCCCCCGCTCCCAGCCCTGGATTCTGGCAGGGTGCTGCCACCTCTCGTGCCAAGGAATGGGCTGGGGGCCAGTGCCCAGCCCTCCGTCCCTGTCCAGAGCCAGTTCCTGCCAGCAGTGATAAAATGAGAGCCTGGATCCCTCCCCAGCCCTCCTGGCTCTCGGAACGCGCGCACCCCGAGACACTCGACAGCTCTTTCCATCTTGGCATCACCTCTCTGCCTCCTCTCAACGAGCCGAGGCATTTCCACTCCTAACAGGCTGAAATCCCTCTCTCACTTCAAATCCTGGCACCCGTCCCACTGACTTCAATGGGAACATTCATCTCTCCTCTCCTTCCTTCTTGGCCTGCTGTTCGAAATACCCAAGCACTTACCACTCACTGAATTAAACAGCACCTCTCAGGGCTCAGCCTCTCTCAGTGTCTGACTGTCAAGTCCCAAAGCTGCGCCCGGACACCGAAGTCTGTCCTGGCTCGTGGAGCTCATATTTTGACTCAGCAGCAGTTGAGCTGGTTGAGAACTGGGGGGGTCTCAGGTTCAAACTACCTTCAGTCTGCTGCACCTCTAAGTGTGCGTCCCTCCTCGGCCTTTGCCCAACGTCTGCACCGTCCTACAGGCCACGTCAACGGAGCGTGCACTGAACTTGTTCTGCCACCTTGGAAAAGTGCTAAATACAACTGCAGAAATAAAGAAATACCAGGTAAAACAGAGCAAGGTTACCTTTGGACTGACTCCAGCAACCAGCTTCACTGCCAACAGATCAGGGAGCTATGCCAGTAAAAAAAGAGGAATACGAACTCCTGTGCCCGCCTCAGTATCTCTGCTACTGATAAAACTGGGTTTGAGTGGTAATGGAGCAACCTGTCCTCTTAAAATGAACCAAGGGCTGGGGAAGGAAGCCTGCTTGGAGACTGAATGTCAAGAAGAGAATAAAATAAAATGCTATTCTTTTTTTTTTTTTTTTTTTCCCCTTTCAATAAAAGAAGCCCTGAAATGTTTGCAGTTTAAGAAGAAAATCGTCACGCGACGGTCCCGGCCAAGGGCAGTATCAAGAGATGCCATTTCTGAAGTTAACAGCTGTCTCTCTCTCACATCTCCCCACAGCTTTGAAATAAAATGGCCCCACTTCTTTAGCATCTTTAGGTTTGTGTTTGGGCATGTAGCAGACAGTCTGCATCACCTGAGTACCAGGAATTCATCTGTTTTCCCCCCTCCCCCCAATTTTGCTGGCACTCGCAGACAGACAAGGCAATTGGGGTATGTCAGTACCAGCCCATCTCTAGTTATCAACAGAAGTTTGTGAGGCAAAATAGCTATTCTTATCTGTCCAGCAGCTGCTTCAAAGCTCTTTCTATGTTCATTCTGTGCCCAACTCTAGTCACTCCAAGGTCTATCAGGTCTTCCTTCTGTAGATTTGGTAAATGTGTGCCATCTATTTCATTGTCCATAAATGTTTCTTTATGTTCACCTAAGTTTAGACTTTCCAACCAATCTGCCACATCTGGTTTAGTCCACAGGTGGACAGGCTTAGTTGTAAAAGGCTTATTTGAGATTGGCTGTTGTAATATTGAGGGAGAAGGAGACCTGCTGCGCCCTGTGGTCAAGCCAAATAAGTCCCCAGAAGGGGGCTGGCTGGGTAGGCTAAATACATCGGACAGAGTTGGAGAAGGAGATGAGGCTGAAGCAGAAGCAGTCAGAGGAGCAGGCATGATGTCTTTATTGATCTCTGTTGGAGAAACCACAGGGCTGGGAGCGTGCCTTGCTCCTGAGGTCCTGCTGTCATAGTCTGGGGACCTGCTCTGCAGTGTGATCGGCTGGCTGGCTCCGGGTCGGACAGTGAAAGTGATTGTTGTACTTCGTGTACCTGAGACAGTACTCATGACTTCCGTGCTCCTGCAATGGCAAACAGACAGGCACAGTTAGAGCTGCCGGCCACCAGGAGGGCCCCATCCCTAAGCGCGTGGCAATTACGGCATGGCAATGCTCGGGCAGCTTCACGTGTTAACTCGAAGCACAAAAATGGTATCATTAACTCCTCCCCAGAAAACCACCACCAATGGTAAGCCATAGTTAAAGACAAAACCGTTGCTTATGAGCAGTTCAGGAAAAAAACACCTTCCAGAGCACGTTCTTTCCCTTTTTAACTCCTGTTCCCAAATTAACTCCTGGTTAAATGAGAAACACCGAGTGGAACAAGCACACGAGCACTTTGTGCTCCCCGCGAAGCACGACCAGGAGCTGATCTTCCCTTTGCCACGTGGAGGGTTGGAATCCTTCAGTTCTGGCTTTACACAAAGCACAGTTAATAAGAGTGTTTGTGGAAAGTTTCGGGAGCAGTGGATTTTGGATCTTTGGGCTTCACTCACTGAATCTGGCAGACTGTTTGTAGTCCTGTTTGTTCATAGAACAAGCTGCTCTTATTTCCCTTTCTATCTATGCTTTAAACATAAAAGAGCGCTTCTAAGGTGCCTAAAATGCCTTCGTGTCCATTTCCTTCCACAGAGAAATTATACTCCGGCAGCTTCACTGCAAAATTAAGGATACAAAATCCTTGTTCCTGGGCACGACTGGAGGTGATGGAGTTGGGATCAAGTTTTGCCTAAAGCAGATGAGTTTCAGATTACGAACAAAGCAGGCACGAACCTCGCCGAGAGGCTCGCTCTGATGCCCAGCCTGACAGGGTGGGTGAAGGAGCAGGACCCTCTGCTTCTGCCTACTGGCTACAGAAGCAAATTTAGAAGGTTTGGGTCTGTTCATGCCATCAAAGGCTTGAGCCCACAGCCCTTATTCCCACGGGAAGAGCCTGCTGGCCAGCACACGCACTTCAGGACGCTCCACAGAGCCCTCCGGTGCCTGGAGCTCCAGCGTTCTTCACTTCAGAAATACCCTGCCAACTGGGAAAACCTTCAGACAACTGATTTAAAGCACTTCCAGACCAAAGGAAGGGTTTATTTATCCTGGAAGCAATGCCATGGACTCCAGAGGATGATGTGGCTGATGCTGTACTGAGATTTCCAGCGCAGACCCTGCCAGAAGCCCTCAGTTTCTGAGTGCCACACTGTCCCCAGGCCTGGCCTGTGCTGCCTGGGCAGAACTGAGGATGGCTTGGGTGCATGATGTCAGATGGAAATGCTCCCATTAATCCAGCAGATTCCCTGCTGTGCAGAAAAGGTCTTAAGGGGCTGAAGGAGAAGCAGGGTAATGCTACCATGGGGCAGCGCTAACAAACAGGTTTTTCATCCCATTCTCCCCCACTGCAGCCCTGAGCTGGAGACAGCGATTCCCTGGCTGGCTGCCGGCTGTGGAGAGCCCTGCGAGTGCTCCCTGCATCACCCCGGGGCTTTGGCACTTCATCACCAACCCAGAGCCCACCAGGAGGTGCAGCTCTGCCACACCGACGTTCCTGCTCCCGGCTCGGCGGGTCCCATTCACGTACAGCTCCCTGTCTGAGAAGAGCACCAAGAAGAACTTTTCGGAGAACACACATCTTATTCACACCAACATTCCCACTGATTTCCCACAGGCTGCTCCATGTATCTCAATGGGAACAGGGGGATCTCTTTGGAAGATTGGTACTTCGCTTAAAACCCAGTAGGAACAGTGCTTCCAGCACTTACGGCTTTGTAATTTAACAAAGAAAGGAAACACTTGGCAAGGTTCTGAGTGTTTCCTGTGATGTTTTTGGAGTCTAATGGCTCTCATTGTCTTCCAGGGCTGGAGCTAAGCATTCTCACAAATAAAAAGTCTATGGCAAGAGACTAATAAATTCTGCTAACCAAGGGGAGCGAGTTATTTCCACCTCCTTTACCTCAGCATTAGCAGTCTCACACTCATTACTAAGGCATGATAAAATTTAAAACCAACAAAAAGCCTCCTTTGAAAAAGGTTGGGGTAGTGCTGTCCTAGTGATGGCAAGAATGAGCTTTGTATAAACAGGGAAATGAATCCCCCATCTTTACCTGCCATCACCCTTCTACTTAACTTTCCTGTCTTGCAAATACTAGAAATCAGGGTTTTGTATTCACACTCATTGTGGCAAGATCAAATGGATGATGAAAATCCACCTTCTTTTATTCCACGTGATGAAAGATAATTTCTACTGCTTGACTGACAGCTCCAGGCTCAGTGCTTTGCAACTCACTTCTACTCCTTCTCCTCTAGACTGCTCCTCTTCAAGAGTTCCTGCCCAGCCTTGTTCAGGAAATTACTGTCACTCTTCCTTTAAATAAAGGATGTTAAACAAGTGAAACAAACCCCCCATAAGCAAACTCTGTGCTCTCAGTTGAAGCATTCCTTGGTTAGTGTTCCCTAACCTTCCCAGCCCCATGGGCAGGAATACCCAGGGTGAGCAAAGCGTCCCAGGCATCCTGGTCCTTCGCCTCCTGCCAGCCTGGATCAAAGCGTTGGCTTCTCAAGCAGCACAGGAGGTCTGAGAGCACCTTGCTTTTTCCAAGCCAGAGGTTCAGGACTGCTGACTATTAAAACAAAACTCTGGGAACTGTGCTAAGATTTTTTTTAATTTTAGCCAATTGCAGAGGTTTCAACAGCAGCTCAGTTCATAGCCCTGTGAGTGCTCAGACCTCATGGCATGGGCACAGCCCTGGGGAAGCTCAGGGAAGTCTGCTGAAGCACTTCCAGGCTTTCAGTTCCAAGCCTTTCACTCCAAGATTACTTTCTCATGTTCTTTTCCCCTTTTTCCTCCTGCCATATCAACCCCATTCTTTCATGCTGCACCGTAATTGTAATTCAAGGGAAAAAACCAAGGATATTTATGTAACTCCTGTGCATCCTCAGTTATAATTTACCTCTCCCATACGATCTGGGGTGCAGACACAGCCTTGAAACCTTCATCTGCCTTGCATTTTATGGTTGATTGGCACCCTGGTCAGTAAGGAGCAAGCACATTCCAGCTGGAGAGCAGGCACCGTTTGTCGTGTTACGGGGTTTCCAGATTTTTAATCAGAGCAATTTCTTATGCCTTATCTGATCATCTCTTATCCTAAACATGTTAAATCCGTATTAAACCTGCCAAACCCCAAATTTCATTTTAAAAAAGGTGAAAAGTCCGGTAATTATTTTAAATAAAATTTGCTCTATTAGAATCAGCATATGGTGGTAATTTATAAACATTTGCTGCTGTGAGCCTGCACTGATTGCAATGCCCATTATGTTGCCTCATATTAAAATCAAAATATATAACCTATATGTCACAACCATGTTGCCTCCAAGTATAAAAGCCATCAGCACAGCTTGTAGGCAAGAAATTCTTTTAAAATTTTAAATTCTATTCGCAAGATTCAAATTTACTGTTAACTTAAATATCAGAAGCAAATCAGTGCAGCGGCTCCCATGGAAAAATAACAAAACCACATTATTCTCAGCTCATGGGAGCTGGTTTGTCCTGGAACTTTCCAGAAGACCTGCTGGTTCCGACACAGCTTTTTCATTGTATCCAGGGAAAACATCTTAAAAACCAAGAGCAGCAACAAGTGGAGTCCCTGTATAGGGGTACTGCAAGAAATTAAATTCTTACAGATCTTGGAGGCCACACAACACTCAAACTTGGCCTTCCCCTCTTAGTATTCTTACTTTCTTCTTGGGTTGTCAGAGGAAAATTGCAGGGCAGGAAAATAAGACAAGAATTGCCTGTTTTGGGGGCAGATGAAGAACAAGGGCTGACGCGATGACTGGCAGGATCCAGAGCTCCTCACAATGGTGTTATTTTGGGGAGAAGAATTGAGACATGCTCGGTGTCTGCTGCCAGTGAGGAACAATCATGAAGGTCTGTGGGAGTCTGTCTCTTCAGGAGCAGCAGTTTCCATGTGAAATGTCTGGAAACCAGCGGGAAAGGGGATGGTGCTGGGCCAGGAGGCAGCCTCAGCCCTCTCTGCTTGGATAACTGCAGGGAAAAGGGAAGCTGGAAGGAGAATGGGGGGAGTCCCACAGCTTTCAAGGACAAAAGACGACCACAAGGGCTGGTTTGTCTTTACTTTTAGCCTCATATAGGTGTGTAAAACTGTATTAATCATCCCTCCCCACCCCTCCACCTCCCAAAATCTGGCAGAATCTGGCCATATCTGAGCAGTCCTGCCCCTTGTTTAGGTGCTCAGACACACTGGGGAATCTGGTCTCATGTGCTCATGTTACCAACACATTTTCTGAGTACTCCTCTGATGAATGCGGCTTTTATTTCACCTTGAGATGACATCCTAGGTCCCATTTTAGGATGGCTACCATTTCTGGATTAGGATGATCTAATCCACACTGCACTGTGAGAAACACAGTCACCACCAAAGTCACTGAAATGCAATAACAATGAGTGAGCATTAAAAAGCAGCAGAATGTACAACACAGAATAGTCCATGCTTTATGGTTGGCACTTACTTCATGGCACTTCAGCATGACCCTCCTCTGACAACAGCAGTCATGACAGCAAATAAAAATGACAAAATGGAATGACTGAAACACTGCAGAGATCACTGACAAAGCAAGCAGTCCTGTGAAATCAGCTGGCAAACAGTTAACAACGTGAAATGAGTCTAATGGGAGAGCAGCAAGTGAAAAATCAAGGCACTTATTTCATCCTCTGCCAAACCCAGACATCCTTCACGATAAACCAAATGTAGGAGCAGTCCCCTATACAGGATTTGCCACTAAGTTCAGTTCTGCCTTACCTGTTTGTGGGGAAAAAAGAGAAACTTTCCCAGATACTCATGAAAAAACTCATTCAGAGATGGCCAAAACCACTGGCCAGTTTCACTTTTAAAACTTGTTATTCCAGCACAGTGCCGGTTATTCTTCCTAGAGGACTCGCTTCCACCTGGCTGCGCATCCTCCACAACTCCCATATTTATCAGGAGCATTTCCCACCACCAGCAGTGATGTCAATGTGCCCCAGAGGCCACGGGATTGTGCAAACACAGCTGGACAAACCCAGAAACAGAAAGCGTTTCTCCCTCTGGCAAAGCCATGGATCACTTTGGCGCGGTGCTGGTGGAGAGCAGCAGAAGCTGCTGTTCATCATTCCTTATCAGTGCTCCAGAGGCACGGAGGGAAGCAGGGAGGATGCTGTGCTCCCTGGGGGCTGAGCTGTGTGTCCCTGGCAGCCACTGGGTTTATCCTGCCTCAGCCACGCTGACTTTGTCCCCTGGATCTCAGGGGCTGGCACTGCCGGGTCACAGGCAGAGCACTCGCTCCTCCCCTCTCCCAGTGAGAGCCCTGCTCTGCTCTTCTCCCAGCTCTTTCATCAGCTCCCTATAAAAGCCAGCGGCCTCCCAAGAGGATTTATAGCACTGCTGTATTTATGGCATGGTGGTTGACATGTCCCATCCTCCTCGCCCGCAGGAGGACATGGATAAACCAGATTAAAACCTCTGTCACCACAACCGCTGGCCGTAATTTCTCAAAGTAACCGCTGGCCAAAAATTGGGAGTGGGATCTGGAGCTCTCTTCTTGGACCTTCTGATCAAACTCTTTAATTACACTTTAATTAGTACAAAGTAAGCAAGCGCATCCTCTCACTTCCTCCTTTTCCTTCTCCTACTGGGCTCCTTCTCCCTATCCCACGGGCTGGTCACTGCCACTGAGGAGCAGATGGTTTCCAGCCAAGCGTTTCCATGCTCTATTTAAAAATCTTGAAGCTCGATGTCTCCATAAGAACCACGGGAAAACTATAAATACATCCTGGAAAATGATTGCTAAACCGAGGTGCAGAGAATAAAAGCAAGTTTAGGGTGGTTTGAATGGAATAATTGAGAAATGCTGTTGAGGACCGTAGAATGATCTCTTCCTAATCCTCATTTATCAAAAACACACATAGAAGGTATTTTTATGGGTTTCTGCAGCCAGCCATTACCCAACTACCTGTAGTTTAATTCACCCCTGTGCCACCCTAACAGGGCAATCGCCTTGAGTGAACCCCAGTTTTACATCTACTGGCTGTGCAAAGAGAATTCCCAGTGGGATTTAGGATTCCAATCTGGTCTGTAATTTCATGCATGGCCCCATAAGCAGATACATATTTTTAATTTCATCAGGCTGCCTGTGCTGCGAACACCGCCCAAGCGAGCCTGTGAACGTTGTTCCTATTTATAACACTTCCCAATCCCTCTCCTTGGCTGAAGGATGGGAACAGGCTCATTTATTATCACTGCTCTGTTGGCAGAGCTAACGAGTTGTTCTTTAATTTAGCAGAATCCCTGCTTTTTGTGAGCCAAAATTCCTTGGTCCCTTTCTAATGCTACCTCACAGGGGAAGGGCTGCAAGCTCTACAATTGGTTGTCATAGGCTTTAGAGTATTAGGGGGAAAAAAAATTACCAAGAAACTCTGGGAATTTTACCTTTAAAATTTAAACATTAGCTTTTGCACTTGAAATTTTCACAAGATGGTATTCCTTGGTCATAATATTTGACAGCTTTGTAAAAAATTGTGTCAGTCATGCAGCCAGGCTAGAAAGGCCATAATTTATTTAACTTTTAGAGAGATAAAGCAGGAGTAAAAGCAGTGAAAAAAACCACAGGGCTTCTGAATCCACAAGTGAACATCTCCATTTCCATCTCTCTGCCTCACCCTCGTTGAGATGAAAAGACACTGCCTCCAGCACCTTTTCAAACACACTTCCAGCATCTGTAGATTGCTGGCTCTCTTCTGCTGTCTCCAGATTATTATTTGCTTAAAAAAGAAATCCTTAGCAACCTTTCCCGGTGGTTTTAGCAGCTTCAATGAAGCTCATAATTAAGAAGTAATCACATCAGTTTGGAAAACGGCAGGAAACAAAACCCAGCCCTCTTGCCTCCTGTTCCCACCGGGAATTCTGTGGAGGTGTCATCTTCTCCCACAGCCAAATGGCAGCCAAAAGTTTTGCTGCTCTTTGCCACTGCCAGCTTATCCCATTTATTCCCTCATAGCTCTTTTGGCACTGGTACCTCCCAGGATCCTTTCTCCAGTTTGCAAAGATGAGTGTTTGGGTTTATTTTTCAGGGAAGAAGAAGGATTTCAGCCCCACTGAAATAATGCTTTGGGTGGGGTCCCCCCCCCC
>VZTE01006050.1:454214-479909 GCA_013397775.1 Eulacestoma nigropectus | reverse complement strand
ATGTTCTTTGGGGGTGTGCCCCCCCCCCCCCCCCGCCCCAATTGAGCCTCTGTATTCCATAATGAAGACTGAGTAATTTGCCAAAGCTGAGTTAGAAATATTTAAAAACCTCAAGGACAGAAAAGCAACATAAAATTGTAACACTGTCAGATCTTCCTCTAAAAGGCAACATATGGGGCTACTTTTGCTTACATAATAGTTTGCTTTTCTCCAGTGAAGTCCTACAGTTTTTCGATTTCTCTCCACCCTTTATACCTTTTACAAAGGTATATACCTTTTACCTTCACAAAAAAAGTAATTCTATTTACTTCTACTTTTCATTTTCCTCTCAGTAATGAGAGCACCTTGACACATTTACAGTACATTGTAGTTGATAGCCTCGGTTATTTTCTAATAAAATAGGGATGCTAAAGATCTCCACTGTAACCTGGAAATACCTCTCAGTTTAAAAATAAAAGCTGATAAATAATATTACACACATGAAGCTACAGACAACATGTTCACGGGGCTTAACAAGAAACATGATCAATATCTAGCAAAAACAATGTTCTTTTTTTTCTCTTCAAGTAGGAAGGCTTTTCCTGTAGAGCCAAATCAATTTCTGCTCTGTTTAGTCAAGTGCCACTGAGAGGAATTCTAGAATTCCTGTGTTTTATTCCCATTTCTCAAGTCTAAAAATTGAATTCCCTCCCTGTCGCCAGTTTGATGGCTTCCATCTTGCAAGAAATAATATCTAACGGCGTGATGCTGAGCCTGTGGATCACACTGTTTTCTGAATGAGCAATCTTTGCAATCAGCGGAGACACTCTTCCCTTAAAAACAAACGGTCTTCGTGCTTGCAAAGTACAGCAGCTTTCCAAAGGCTGAGCTATTTATTAACCACCAGAACAATCCTAATAAAATTGACTTAGGTGGCATCTTTTTTTAAAAAAACAAAGCCAGCATGGCATTTTTGCAAAAAAGAAATACCTCAGTCTCCTAATAAAACTAACAGAATTACCTTTCTTTTTTTAATAATTGTGGATTTCATGGTATTATGTCCACATACCATACAGATGTGATTTAGTAATAACATGGACAGGGCAAAGTGATTTTAATGAGCAATTCTCTGAAATACTTTATGATGAAGTAGATTAGGAGAGGTCTCAGCATGAACCAAATGACACCACACAGTGAATGGGAAGCGACCCTTGGCAAAAACACTTTTTACCCATTGGAAGCCAAAATACCTCATGGGACTGGAGAAAAATTAAATTATCGACACATTTCAAAAGGAAAACAAAACTAAAGAGGGAAAAAACTTAAAGAGAAAAAAATTTAAAGAGAAACCCAAGAAATTCACATCAAAACAACTGAAAGGTTTCTGCAAACTGCCTTTGAAGTTGAAGACTGAGAAAGCTCCTGTCCTATCACGTAGGCAACACAAATGTTGACAGTGTAAGAAATTCTTGTTTGACACAGACTATTCATTAAGCAAATACAGAGTACACTCTTCTTTAATCTATGTGATTTACAGGAGAAGTTAGCAAAAGGATGGCAAAAAAAAAAGAGAGATCAAGCCTTTTTAGAAAATGATTTGGTTAATTACTTTTACCTTGTACTGAGACTTGCAGTTTTCGTTCCAGTTGGCGACTCCAATCCCTCCCCTGGCTTTGAGGATTTCTCTCTGTTCATTTGCTGGAGTATTGAGTTCAATTCACTAATGACATTAGCCTTGGGGCCTGAGAGAATCGGGCTTTTCACCTCCGGCACGTCCCCCCATAGCTTGGATGTCCTTTGGGGGACAACTTTCGCCAGGTTGGGCTGGGCACTGATGGGAGGCGGGGGCGGAGCGGGAGGAGGGATCACAAAGCTGTCTACAGTTTCCTCAATCAGCGCGTCCTTGTAAAGTGCATTGCTTTTGTTGATTATGGGCTTCATTTTTGGCTTAGGAGGTACTGGGGGCTTGTCCACCAGAAATGTTTGCCCATCTGCATAGACTGTACAAGTATCCACGTTCTCCCCCCCTTCCGAGGATAAGGTAGAGATGCTGGACACCGTTGAGATAGTGCTGGTTGTCTCTAGGTGATGGTCACTGCTGCTCCGACTGTCGACCTCCTCGATCCCAGAGTCGGTGACGTTGTCGAAGCTGTCGGGGGGTGGCAGGAAGGAGGCAGGCAAACAGTTTGAGAGACTCGCTTGCTTTTTGCCGTCCAAGGAGTTTGCTGGCTGGCTGGGCGAAGGGGTGCCGTTCTTCCTCTGCGCCATCAGGTCCGTCAGCGCCGAGCCGGGCGCCGCGCGGTCGTCGGGGATGTCGAAGCTGTTGGCGAACTCCAAGGGAGGGGGCAGCGGCTCTGTGAACAGGAACTCCTCGTCGATGTCCACCGAGGCCAAGGGCGGCGGGGGTATGCGGAAGGGCAGGATGACGGGGTCGTCCACCGAGCTGGCGGCCACGATGGTTTTGCAGGGAGAAGCCGGGGGCTCGGGCACGGCAGGGACGCTCAGCTCGCTCTCCGCTTCCTCGTTGCCCTCCGGCCTCTCCGGGGGGGAGCTTTCAGGGCTCGGCTCCATCTCAGCTCCCTTTTCCTCCTCATCCTCGGGCGTATCGTCCGACTTTGCCGTGTCCACGGTGTGCACCATCAACAGGCCAGCCGACTTTTGCTGCGAGGTATCCACGATGTTTATCAACATGTTCTTCTTCTCCTCAGCTTTCTTTTCTTTCCCTGCGTCCATCTCGTACTTGTTCTCAGTCTCCTGCCGTCTCAACAGGCCGCGGGTATTTTGCCTGGTGACAGTGGCAGTAACAGGAAAAGTCGTTTCCATGTTGGGTCTCAGCTTGGTGTCAATGTAAAGCGGTTTGTTAAGGTCGGTTTTGACAGTGTCCCCTTTGCCTGGAATCTGCTGTGTCTGCTCTTTCATGGCTCTGTCCCTGGCAGAGAGCGCGAGGGCAAGTGGCGAGTTTGGATCCAACAGCTTCCCTGTGACCGGGTGGACGTAGCTATCCGAGCCGGGAGCACTCGTGGGCTTGGCTGGCACCGTACTGTTGTCAGTTCCCTTCGTTTTGGACGGAGCATTCAATGTCCTTGAGTCGCTCTGGTTGCTGGGCTCGTTGCTGTTAAAAAGGTTTTCAGCCTCTCTGGGGGTGGGGATCGGAGATGGCGACATGAGCTGTCTGAAACCATCCTCGCTGCTAAACATTGCCTCCTCAGTGAACTTGGACTGCCTCATCCGTGGTGTTGGCGGCGTTAATCCAACGTCCTCGTCTCCCAGGTCTGTGGAGAGGAAGGCCGGGGAATTGCGCCTCGCTTCCAGCCTCTTTTCCCTGTCCCTCACGGCCCCTGCGATGGCTGCTGCGAACGGACTGCTGACTCCCAAGCTGTCGTCGGGCCGGAGCTGGCCGGGCTGCTCCGAAGACTGAGGATCGATCTCCATGCTGCTCCCTTGGCTGCTTTTCCCGCTGCTGCTGGTGGATGGCTCTTTGACGATGATGGTTGGGATTGGAATAGAGCAGGTCTTTTCTGGACTGTCCTCCACGTTGGATTGTTTCACCAGCATCCCCTTCCGCCTGGCCGGCTTGGCCGGCACGTAAACGGCTTTGCTGGCGATCTTGCCGACCTCGGAATAGGGGTTTTCCGGCATCTGGCCCCTCTTGCTCCTGAAATTCGCCTGAGCTGCGGCACTCCGGTTGTACAGGTCTTCCGAGTCCAGGGAGTATCGGTCCAGCTCCCGCCTGTAATAGATTCCTTTGTCCCTTATCATCGTCCCCACGCTCTCGGGCCTAACCAAAGAGATTTTTGCACCTGAATTCTGGTTAAATGGAGGTTTGATCGTTCCGTAGCTCCGGGACACCAGGGATTTGGGCGAGTTGTACAGAGAGGGAGAAGGTGGCGGTGGTGAGGGAGGTAAGGACTGTGGTGGCGGTGGGATATCTTCAGAGGTGTCAGGCATTGAAAGACTCCTGGTAAACTTCAGCATAGGAGGGGCCAGAAACTGCCGCTCTTCCTCCGTTATTCCTGAAAAATCAGAGAGTGCATTTAAAACACTGCCACATCCACCGGGATCCCTCACACTGTACTATTTCTCCATCCAGCCCAAAATTCCAGGGTGCATTTCCCGCGGCACAAGGAGTATGCAAAAATCCCAAAAGAGGCCTTTAGGTTGACTCCCACCCCAATCATTCTTCCCTGTTGGACATCCCAGGTGCCAGGATTGAAAAGGATGCTACGGAATTTTAATTAAACTGATGCGTAGGCAAATGTTTGGGGTTTATGTATCATCAAGGTGGCTGTAGAAAAGCACATTTTCTTTGAAAACTATTGAACAGGGAGGAGATTCTGTGCAGAAAAGTCACGTCTGCCTTGCTCTAACACTACAAATGCATATAATAAAGCAACTTGGAAACCTAATGAATTTTTAAGATGCAATTGAAACTTAGCAAAGGGACTGTGAAGATCCCATCGGGGAAAAAAAACCCCATAATGTTGCACTTCAAAAGATGACATTATATCATTACAAATACGGCTTTTAACATAAATAAACTGGGTAATACTGGGATAGTTTGGCTGCTAATTTTACATCAGCATAATGCGTTTCTAAACTGAAAAAAGTCACTGCTAAGATTACTAACAAGAACAAAGAAAGCCCAAATTTGGTCTGCTCTTTGTTCCTTTGTTATAAAATCATCTATTGCCATCATCTGATATGAAAAAAAGAGGTGAATTTTAGTCCATTTGACCAACAGGATTTCTTTATAAACTACCCAGCATTACAATGCTTTCACCTCAATCACAAGGGAAAAAAGGATAACATTTTGCCCTAATGCTTTGCAAAAGGCTTGCGCTGATCTTTTTTTTTTTCTCCTTGTTAGAGGGAACATTCTAAAGAAAATAATCAAATTATAATTCCATACTTGCCAAGCAGAATGTGGAAATTACATCACCTTACACACAAACTTCTTTTCTCATGAGCTGTGTATAGAGATTAAACAGTCACTCACTGGGGTAAAGATGTTGAAGAAACAGTCTTTAGGAAAGAAGCAAAGTTACTAAAAGTATGTGATTAATGAACAAAATCATACAAGAGAGGCATTTTACCTATGGATTTTTGTCTTCTCATTGTACCCCGAGGTATACCCAGAAAAGGACCTTGAGGGCTCCCTGGGACAGTGGGCGTCATCACAGCAATACCCTGTCTCTCATACATGGACTACAAAAGAGCAAACAGAAACCCCAAGAGCATTAAAGCATGGAAGTCTCCCCTACATGGAAATAATGCCTCATCCATTACCCCTTTCACGGAGAATTCATACGGAAAATACTAAATCTGGGGTTATTTATGGGGAGGAGACGGAGAGAAAGGGAAGGCTGGGCTTTGTTTAGATGGTCATAAAAGGACAGCAGCTCTAAGTGGAGATTGTTGATGTTATTTACAAGGCAATAGGTTAAGGTGGGTAATGCAAAAATATGTCCAAAATGCAATAAAACCAATTATTTCTTTTACATGCAAAGTTTTGTAAGATCAAATTCTGCACTTGAAGAATGCAATTTCAGAGTTCTGGCGTTTAATTTTTAATGGGTGCTACACTGTTACCACTAATGCTTCCCTTACAAAGCATTGTGCATTATTTAATCGAGGAATTAGATACGTTAGTAGGAATAAAGCAGTGCTTCATGGCTCCCACTCACATTCATATCTGTAGCTGAGGGAAAACATCTACTAGAAGGCCGCTGTTTTATAGTTGCCACTCTTGAATCCACAGTTGCATTGTCTGCAATTCTTGATGGCTTGGAAACTGGCACTATTTCATCCACCTTATCTGTAATATAAAAGCATTCAGTAAAATAAATATCACTTGTCCAAAGAAACGGAAAAGTTAATTATTGCAAGGTCAAAGGAAGAGATTTACTTTTCAAAAAAATGCAAAGAAAAAGTTTTTTTGGCATTTTAACAAGGCAACGCTTGAGCATCATAAGTCGTGCAAGCCGAGCACTTTTTATTGCTGCTACATAACATGCATGCTTTAGTTTTAAGCCTGCATGCATTTAATGTTTACTTAGTGTGACTCGAAAAACAATCCTCTTCTTCAAACCTTCAAAATGTGAAGGGAGAATATCTATATAGAAATGGAAAGAAGACCTTTAGAAATAGTGAATCCGTACAGCACTGTTTCAAATAGAGATAAGCAGACTGTACTTAGTCATCAGAATTTCAGCGATGTTTCGAACATTAACAAGTACTCCAGAAGTGCTCTTTCATGCCTATTCTCCTCACGTAATCACATCCTGATTTGTTCACAATCTTGGACTTGCAGGCTAGCACTGCTAACTGCATTCTTTGTTCAAAAGAAACTTACATATGTGGGTTTTTTAAAATTTCTTTGAATAACTGGACAGTTTGGGAACGTATTTAGTCGTGCCCAGAAGCAGACCAAAAAACAGGCAAAATCCAAATCTGAATGAGAACTTCAACATTTGGATTTGGGACTCTGATCTACTGCATGATGTGATGGTAAAATACAGGGAAAAGTTTAATCAGGATATTCCAAAGCTGAGTGCTGGTGTTAGCCCCGTCTCCAACTTTGGTCACAAACAAGGTTTATCAGCATTTAATACAAAATGTTACTCCCTCACACTGAAGACCTCCAAGTACAGTATAATCAACTAATTATTGCCTGACAGCTCCTTTTTTTGCCCCTTCTACTGCTATGAAACCAAGGCATAGAGAAATTAAATCACTAGCCCAAGCCACTAGGAGAGTTTGAGTTTGGAATCCAAACTGGAATCACACCACCAGCTTTCCTTACTACACCTTCCATTGCATTTGCTTGCCTGTATCACGTCAATTTCATGTCTTTTCCTTTGACATTTCACCAAAAATTAGGATTACTTGCATAGCCTGTGGTGTTTCTGTGAGTGGAACACCTCAGCCTGGCTCCTAGGCTTCCACAACACAAGGCAGAGCAATGCTACTTTTCAGCAATTAGATCCACCTCCAAAATAATTGATTATTTGTCAGACAAGGACAGTTACTTCATCAGGGTACTACAGACTTAAAAAAACCCAGGTTTTTGGTGATCTAGAGCTGGTGCTACTATTCCAAGTATTGTATTTAGGGATTTAAATTTTACCTCTCGCTGGAGAGCAGCGCACTCAGGGCCCTGGATATTGATATGGATGGGAATAAGGCAGGAGGAAAAGAGCTTTTGATCCCTCTAAACAGTAGATCTGGCTGATGCAAGGATGATATTTTAAATGGGAGAAGAAGAGAGGGAAGAACTTTTAGCCTTTGGGTTAGGAAGAAGGTTGTCCTAGAAGTGGATATTTCAGTGTCACAGAGGGTTAGGGAGCAGGCAGGAAAGGAAAGGCTGAGCAGGACCGGTAAGCTGAACACTGCTGAAAACTGTCTCACAAGAGTAGTGTTGCTGTTTCTTTTCAATTGAAGTTAGCATTCAAGTCTTTTTATTGGTCTGCCTTTTTTTTTTTTTTTTTTTGGTGGGGTTTAAATCATCCAGTGGAAGGAGAAAAGGAAAAAAAATTCTTAAAATCGTCACACGTATTCAAAAATAAAAACCAACTTCACGTCACATTTCATAAGGCTTTGTAATACAAACGTCTGAAAGAAAAATATCTGCACTTCTGCTCAGCAAAAGGCATCAGAAAGCAACAGTGTAACCATGAACATTTACCCTATACAGCAAAAATATGGCTGGACTGCAGAATGGTACTCAGGGGATCTATCACCAAGAGCTTCGACTGGGCAGAGATTTCCTCTTAAGGCTCTCCCACCCTTGTTCTCATCCCAGAAGCCAAACAACTGGTCTTTGGGATATAGAAAGAAGGAAGCCTTGGAAATGGAAGCACTCAAAATCTGCACATGAGAAACAGAACTATACCATGTAAGAAGTGATCCCCTTTATTTTGAACAGACACATGTAACCAGATACCCATTCAGACAACAAAAAGCTACAGGGAAAGAGTGATGAGGCCATGACAGACACTTGGAAAAGCATGAAAATATTTGTTGGGGATGAAACATACATAGCCTCCAACTGCACTGATTTTGCTAGACAATCCTAGAAGTCAGATCCTAATTTTGGATCTGACCGAAATATCAGTTGGTACCAGTTCTTAACACCATCTACTATTTCCATGTGGGGAAAAAAACCCCCTGGTTTTGTGTGAGTTTATTGCAGGTTTCTTGTCTGTAGAGAGGTTTTCAGTCCTTCTCACCCTACTGGTGCTCCCATTTGCCACATTTAGCCAAAGCACTCAGAAATGGGAGAGGAGGGCGGGTTAAAGCTCAAGCTGCTTTGCAAGGAACTCTTTAGGCCTTCCTCACGTGGCACTGCCACTGGCAGCACTGCACTTCTCTCGCTCTACTGCCCTTGGATCAGAAAGCAAAGGTAGAGTGGAGGTTGTCATTTTGGAGCTACAACAAAAAATGTGAGGCCACAGAAGCAGCCAGCACGTGGAGACTGATCCTAAATGGCGGCAGCTACATGGCGGGTCCTGCGGGAAACGTCAAAATCTGAACGCCTGGCCACAGCTGCCCCACCCTGCTGGAGTGAAAGCACGATGTGAAACAAAAACATCCTCACCGCGTTATCAAACGTGCTCCTCAGGCCAAGGAAATGGACTGGCTGAACCGCAGTTAGCTGCACTCAGACTCATCCCAGAGAAAGAAGACGTGTTGGGACAAACCTTCACCCGCCTGTGCCTCAAGCTGTTCGTCTCCACAGCACCAGAGTGCAAACCCCTCCTGCACCAGAACCGCATGTTCCAAATAGACTGGAATAATTTGTCAGGCTCACTAATTAGCTCTCCTCCCAACCTCCTCGTGACCTCAAATACTCTGCAGCACGCACTCCTTGTACCAACGGGAGGGGAAGCTCACAAGCTCGTGTTAGAAATTCTCTGAGGATAACTTTACAAATAACCCTGACAAAAGAGAGAGAAAAAAGCCACAAAACAGATGCAAAAATTGGCACCTGCTGTGAGGTGTGTTGGCAGAGTGGCCCAAAGAATTCTGTCTCCAATGGGATTTTTAAAAGGAATGCAGCTGGATGAAGGTCGAAAGGAAGGAAGAGCCTGCACTGGAGGTTGGCCATGCCAGCTGCATCTCCTCCTTGAACCGGTCGTTTAGCAGAGTACAGCCACAAGCACACACGCACACACACTTCTACAGGAGCAGTTTGTGGCCGGCTGGTAGAGTAACAAACTCTGATTTACTTTGCTCTGAATAACCTCAGCCTCGCAGGAAGACAGGGAAGAAGAGTCTATGTCTCACTGGCCAGAGAGCACAGCTCGGCTGCAGTCACAGAAGAGGATTTTTAGGCCTACGATTATTCCCTGGCATTTTCCACAGAAACTGCTCTGCACCTTCCCGAGAAGTCACAACGGCGTGTAGAGAGTCAAACACAGGAGCCATGCTACACCTGTGAGAACCTGTCCCCACCACTCCAGGGGCTCCTGGGAGCAGCATCCTTCCGAACAACTGTTAGGGATACCACATGTAAAAGCCAGTCTGATGCCTCTGCATGCATATAGCAATTTGAGTGCCACTATATTAAATTCCCCCGAGAGAGGCAGCACCAACAGATATAAAGTAATTTATTGCCAAAGTGCGTTTCCATCTGCCCTGTTGGGTTACCAATGGGACCCGTGCCCTGCTCAGGGTGCCAGCCCTCAGGAAATTGGATGGCCTAAAGGCACAGAAAGTAGTTGTGTTTTATCAAGATGTAGGTCTCGTCTCTGATGAAAAGCTCTTAATCACAGACAGAGTAGCACAGTACCCAACAGCGTGTCAGGACTTTTACTTTCTCAAGACGTCTGGCTGCTAGGCAAGTTGCTTTTTTTTTTTTCTTTTTCTTTTTCTTAAATAATTAATATCTGTGATAATTACAGGGGACAGTCTCCTCCTAATAGATTTGTTGCAGGAGATGGCTCTTATCCCCGTAGAACACATTGCTTAGTGACCCCTGTTCCGAATCCCCAGACTCTCTCAGAGGAAAAAGTATAATGCTGCCCATCAAGCCACCAGATCCATCATCAAATGAACTTTGAAAACGAGAGTCAGGTGCCCAGATAGATCTGGTGGCACATCACTACACAGCCCCCAAAAAGAGAAATATGAGGTATGATCCTGGCAACATTACTTATTGTACGACATAGCCAAGACATGTGGATTAGCTCCACCGAGGGTCTTAGGAAGTGAGCTGGTGAGACCCACAGAGGATAAGAATGGTCATGATCCAGTACAGGCTATACCCCAACACCTCAGGCTGGCATGCCAGAAACACCAGGCAAAGACTGATCGAACACAGTTTGGGAGGCGAGTATTGCCAAGACCTCTATACTTACCACCAAGTCCCGAGTGCTTGCTCAGAGGGGGTGGGATAATGGAGAAAGAAAACTCAAAAAACAGCTGCCTCAAGAAATGACTTGTATTTGTAAGAAAAGCAATGAATGCCTGGCACAGAGTAAAAAAATGCTCGTATGAAGTTAAAGTGAAAGAACAGAGGCAAATGTTCTTCAAATACCAGCAGCACACATCGTTAACAGTGCAAATATAAACTACAAAATGTTAGACTAATCTAGTCAGCCAGAATACAATGTTAGCCAATGTAGGAAATGGTTGAACTCTGCCACCGATGGCCTTATGGCTAAGAATTAAAAGGACAGGCACATTAAAAAAAACTCTAAAAATCCTATGGAGTGGTTATTTTTTCTTCCCTCCCCCTTTTGCCTGGCGTGGAGGCATGGGCAGCGAGGCCCTCTCGGTTATGGCTCTCTGCAGCCGGCCACTGCGACAAGGCAGGGTGGCCTGCGGCGGGTCGCGAGAGTCGCTCGTCCCTTCGGCCCCTGGTAAGCACACAGTGGAGGATGCCACTGCGTCCTCACCAGTCCATGTCGAGGCACACGTCAACTCGACATGGGGGGTGGCTCTTTGGGAGATGCGCGTTTCGAGGACCTGCGTCCTCGGCTGCTTGAGGAAAGCTAAAATCTCTGACAGGTAGTTATGGATGGCTCTTGTGGAGGTAGCCACAATGCCCAGCTGCAGCTCCATACGGCCCATGGACTGGGACATGAGACCCATGGACTGTGCATGCTCCCTCTTGATATTTTCCAGCAGCTGCACAATCCTACTGTTGGTTTCCATCAACAGCTTCTCTCCCTCTGTTAGCTGGGGCTGCCCTCTCCAACCCCGATCCCTAGGGACAGGCTCAACACCGCAGCGCTCTTCATTCATCTCATCATTTCCCTCCTCCTCAGGAGAGTCACTTTCAAACTGAGGAGTCCTACTGAGTGACTGATCCCCGGGAGACTGTATGTCCATGGTGCACTCCGGAGTCCGCGCCGGCGTTTGAAATCCCTCAAAATCCTCCCCAACGTTGCTGTGCGTTTCAGACGAGGACAGCGGCCACTGCCAGCTCTCTGTGGTCCTGGCTGGCGAGTCTTCGTCAGAGGCAGGCACCGAGGATTCCTGTTCTTCGGCCGGCGTGGACAGCGAGCTCCCTCGGTGATGGCCGGCTTGCCCCGAGGATCCAGGAACCTCCCCATCTTGCTCCCCAGTGACATCTGGCAATCAAATAGAGGAGCAACAACCACTGTATCTGAGGCCAGGCAGATGGAGGTATCTACATGCATTGGACAACACATAGAAAGAAGCCAGTTGGGAAGCCAGAGTGTATGTGTTTGGGCAAACGGAAGGGCGGACTAAAGTTTAGTGACTGCACTGGGCACGTGGCAATTGGCGTCATTAAGCACTTTTGGTCTCAATGCACACTGTCCTGTACCCAGAACACACACAGCCATGCTGCATCCCAAGGCAGGAGCTACCAAATTCCCCTCAGCGTGACTGTGACAGGAAATGTCAGTGAACCTAGCGAGAAGCTCACCTATGCACTGCAGTGGTGTCAGTCAGAAATCCCTGGGACGAGCTCAGGGCCAAGGGTCCAATTGAGCTTCCTGGGGTGCCAGATGTGCTCCACCACTGGCTGAGGGCAGCCCTTTGTTGCTCTGAAGCACTGCTGGCTATCTTCACTTTTGTCCGACGTCTCACGTCACCCCCACCCAAAATCTCTCCCAAATCACTGCTGCAGCGCGACGGTGGCCGTCCATGGGATTTATCCCGCGAGCAATGCCCTCCCCAACATTTGCCGGATTTTCCTTGCGCTCTTCTCCAAACAGTAGGAAATGCTATCTGAGGGCATTGCTCACCGGGATCTCTTTGTCTCCTGGAAATGAACTGAGTTTTGCCCTCCCCTGGCTACCTCTTCCCTTGCCTGAGGGCGCGTGGTGGAAATCTGGGTGCAAGCGCTTCCCCATGGCAACTCTAGAGAAAAATGCCCTCCCAAAGAGCAGGAAAGGCTCAGGCTTTTGCACCCACAGGAATCACCGGCTCACAGTGGAGCGTGATCTGCCCAGCTCCGTCCTGCACCGCTCTGGATTATGCGAGGCTGTGGCCGGGATTCTGTACACTTTCTGTTACTTCACATTAAAAAAATGAGTCCACCTCTTTTTTTAAATTTTTTTTTGAGGGGGCCAATTTGATCATCAGAAATCACCCTGGGCCAGCGTGCCAGCCCAAAGCCCTGCACTCCCCACGCTCAGGCAAGGGACGGCTGAGAGAAGCGCTGCTGTCGGTAGGATTGTGACCTGACCAGGCTGCTGCTGCTCACACCGCAGTGGCCTGAGTGCCAGATCAGTGCCGTGCCTACTCTCTGGCATCACAGCCTCGGAAAAAGGTTTTTGTTGTTTTTTTTTTTTTTCAGGATTAATTTCTGCTTTTTGAAATACTGCTCTTCAGACCTCAGTGGAAGCTGTAAGCTTATATCTGCAAGGTGTTAAACCGTACTTTTGGTTCTGTTTATGAATCAGGGCAGGGCTTTGTTCGATTTTTTTTTTAAAAATTATTTTATGTGAAATACAATGAAATGAAAAGATTTTTCTGACAGACCCAAGGATCCCTCCTCCTATATCTCAATCCCTGTCTACCACAATGTGGCACTCATTATTTCTACACCCAAGTGCCTGCAGTATTATGGTGCTCTAAAAGGGATTCTGTGTGACTTCATAGAATGATGACTTCTAAGTGCTAAAATAATGGATATTATTCGTGCATTTAGCATATTCACTACTTCAAAGTATTCACATTCAAAGTATTCATGTTGTCTCTGCGTCTGGCTGGACTGTCCAGTTGCATGTTTTATGGAAAGTGAGGATGAGATTGTATTTGTAAAAAGGCATGAGCTCCTTATGAAAATGAATTTTAGGGACAAACTGTCATGCAATCATTGGCTCTTCCACTCCATGGAGATTTGAAAGGAACTCTATATCAACCTAACTAAGAACTGCTTCTTCCTTGGCAATTCTTCTCCTGCTTTGTCTAATACAGCCATAGCTGCATTCCTTCGTTAGCAAAGCTCTCTTAACAACTACAGTGTAGGACCATGAAATTATTTCTCAGCATTTTCCTATTTAAGTACACATGAAAAAAAAAAAGAACAAAAAACAGGGGACCTACTTTTACCACACAAAGCAAACACACACTTCAGTTAAAGTCTATGGAATCAGAGTGAGGTAAGGGATCATAAATACTCATTCTGGTAGAGCCCCTGGTCATACAGAATGTCTTGGCATTTCTTTTGACATGTCAACAGAAAATTCCCCGTATTTGAAAACCCCGTTTACCTGGCAAGTGTTCTAAACAGAGCCCACCTAACAACTGGTAAGTAGCAGAACCAAACTATACTGGAAGTCAAAAACGGATGCAAAATGAAATTAAAAACCTCCAAACTCCACACTGATTTATGAATACTTCTGTAAATGGTATCACTGTGCCTAGCTTGTTCAGATTCAGGGGGACCAGAATACCTTTGTTATTTGTGCATGTCTACACATTTGCCAGAGGCTCATAAAGAAAAATTTCTCTGAAAAAGCGCAGTAATAATTTTTTGCAAAATTCCTTATGTCCTATGAAATGTTTGCCATCCTCCCAATCAGTCTTTTCAGCCTTTCAGAGCTGAAAGAACAGCATCTGGCAATAGGTGACCAATGACACAAATGACAAAGGGCGCAAGCAAAGAGTCTGTGAAAACCCCTGGGCAGAAGGTTAATTGCAGAAACTCTTGGCGAATACTTCTGAATAATGAATACATGCACAGGCTTTAGGTTAGGTTGGTAAACTTGGCTGGCAGTGAGAAGGAGGAATAACCATCGCCGTTATTATTTGTAACAAGGTGTTCAGCATCTCTCAGCAACTCCGGTTTCTGGAAGCTTTGGGAAGCATTGCCATGGGGCATGGGGAACCAAGGGTGTGTTACAGGCATGGCCTTCCACAGACTTCCCTTCACTAAGGAGCAATCATGGGAAAATTGCCTGGAGGCCACTGGCTGACACCACCTGGATGAACGTGTGAGTCTCTGCCCAAGAAATCCATTCCTTGGTAACCAAAAGTCGCCCTAAATTCTGGGCGGATCTTGGTCAGATTGGTTGCACCAGTGCCTAGGCTGGGGCTGGGAAAGGTGTGCCAGGCACAGCAGGGCCACTGGAAAACTGGGTTCAGCCAGAAACTGTCCTTATGTTTGAACAGCTGACCAAGTGACCTCAACTAACTGCTGTTAACTCCTTGGAAAGGGGCTCACTTCCAAAAAAAGAGAGAGGCCACTACAACTGTGAAGTCAAAATCGGCCATGGATCAAACCGTGCACCAACATGGCTGACCTCACTCGGCTGTTAATTTGCTTTAAAAAAACCAAATCTCTTTCTTTTCAAGCTTTAAATAGAGTAGGTACAAAGAAGCACAGCTGGCTTCCTTGAGTGTGAAGCAAAGGGAAGAGGTCAGATTCCCTGATCTTTCCAGCAATTTCCACCTGACACACCATTCCTACATGCAGCATCTTGCTCACAGTGACAGACACAACTTACAGGCAAAATAGGTCACTTCTGTCTTTTACAGGTATCTTTATACCAAGTGATAGCAGCCATCAAACCTGCAGCCTCCAAGGTTCACGTTCCTAACCTCGTGTCCCTTGCTCTGCCAGGGCAGGACTTCCATCTCCATCCTTAAACGACCAAGGAGGGGACTCAGGAAGGAGCATGCACATGGGCTAAAGGGGGCAGAAACATCTGGAAGTCAGTGATCCACTGCACTTCAGAGCTTTAGTATTTGATCACTGTGGGTATTACACGGCTATTTCCAAAAGCCCCCTGGGACCCATAGGTTTCTGAAGGCTGTTTTGTGTTTTACCGCACTGACTGTTTGTGTTTAAGGAAAAAAAGAGATCTGGTATTAAAGGGGTCCATGCAATAGGAACTGGTGAGCCTCCACCAAAGTCCTGGCTATTTCCCTTTCTTCCCTGTTGGACAGGTTCTCTGTTTCTGCAGCGGAGCAGAACCTGCCAGACAGATTCTCTGTTCCTGCTGCCTGTCCAAGTGTTTCCCTGGGCTGACACAGAGCCTGGTGTGACGTGGTGGATCAGCAGGTGCTCCTGGAGGCCACAGGAGAGCTGCTCCAGGTGAGCCTGCAGGGGAGAGCTGCGGTTTGCCCCATCCTGCCCTGAGCATGCTGATCAAAGCCAAGTTTATTCCAGCCTTTAGGTTCATGAATATGTCCATTATTTTGGAGCACTGCTATTCCGTGCGGTCTCCTCGCACCACAACGTTCATTACCACTGAGAGTCCTTTGTGTTGGTCATTAGGCATGTTTAGGATTGTAGCAATTACTGGGTTGAGGTACACCGAGAACTACTGAATGGTTGACTCAGCTGCAGGGGTAGAGGACTGAGACAGAGGCCAAGAACAGAGCAGGGCTTTGGATATACACAAACTTTAGAGACATCGGAAGTATTTCTTTAACTTTTGTTCACTGAAGAACATTTGAGATTTATGCCTGTGTTGTGCCTTACCTGCCACTTGGACTGGCAGCTGATCCCTCCCCTGAGATGTGCTGCTCTTTAAGAAGCCCTCCTTTTGAAATCCCACCATTCCTGTTTCACCTCTGCTACCGGATCGTTGCCTTTTCCATTATCTTTCCTTTTCAGACTGCCCATCAGCGGAGCTGCACGTGAGGGCTGGGGCACCGTCTCTTCCTGCTGACAGACAGGTGGGTGGAGGTTCCTTGGCCACAACAAGTGGGCCAGGAGCTCAACAACAGCGGGAACACAGCTGGGGAGCTTCCCGGGCCCTGCCTCTGCTGCTCTGGACCTGGGCCTCTGTCTGCATCTCATCATCCCTCCTGGGGTGGGTGCATTTCTCAAACTGCTTAGGTACCAAGGTGATAGGTGCCTTGTAAATACCTAAGATAGATACAGACAGAAACTGTACCAGGCGCATTATGCAACACTTCAGACAATGCCAATGGCACCTCAGTGCTGTAGGATCACCCACCTGGTCCAGCATCTGCAGGCAAATACTGGGCACATGCATTTTTCCTTTGGAAAAGTGATGGGAACACAGGACATTCATTCTTCCTTGGTGGCAACAGGTCTGGGCACACAGCCCTTAGTGTCAGGCACTGCCCATGCAAGGGTTTTGTTCCATCGCCTTCCCTAAATACGAGTTTGCAGGTTTAGTTTAATTTCCTTCGTTAGCCGATAAAATTTGCTTCCTTGTCAATAATCTGCAAAAACGGGTTACAGAAGCAGCACCAAAACTAAAGGGGTGGTCTTCACGTGTGCCTATTAAAAATGCATAGAGATTCTTTTAAACTGCATAAAAATATGGCTGTGGTGTTGCTTTTATCTTACGGATTCCAATTTTTTCCCAATTTCTTTTATTTTTAACTACAAGTAGCTTGTTTTTAGCATGAAGTGATTATGCATATAATTAAGTTTCCATGTCTGCGGAAAAAAAAAAAATAAATAAAAAAAGCAGCATCTAAATCAAGGAGGTGCAATTATTTGCACTGCGTTCCTTTTAGGTTTTTGGCACTTCCCATATATGTGCCAAAGGCCTTGCCCTGCTTAATTTGTAAAAGAATAGCTGGGAAGTAACTGGATAAAAACTTCAGGGGGAACGTCTGTGGGTGGGAGAGCTACAAAAGGAAAATTTGGGCAAACAGTGGGTCTGGGGATCTGGACAAGGCTTTCAAAGAAGCAGATTAACAAAAATTCTAGACCATCTTCCCAATGCTAATGGGCAGGTGAGAACCTACTGATTTCAAAGGAGAGCTTGGTCAGACCACGGGAGTTCATCTGATAACGTTGCTCGGCACAGAAGCAATTTCACCTGACGATCAGAACTCCAGTGTCCCTGGGGGAAAAAAGGGTGACTCCTGTTTGGAGATGGTTAAAAATGGATCTGAGCCCACTGAGAACTAAGGGCTTTCTTTTCAGCTCTTCAAACAGGAGCAGATGTGTAAAAATTCATCAAAGACCAGAAGTAGGTAAAGTATAACAAGGCCTTCAACACACCACTGAGCATTTAAAGACTAACCTTAGCTAAAGCATGGATTCAGAGTAAGAACATTGAAGGTTAAGGTCTAAATCCAAATTGGTTGTTTAAGATCAAAAATTAAAGGGAAGAAACAACAAGTTCAGCCTACAGTTATGACCTGTAAATGTATAGTTAAAAATATACAGAAATTGAATGACCTGCGTTTTCATGTGGACAATTAGGCTAATCCTTATCAACCTGCCACCACTGTGTTTTAATCTGGAATTAACTTTTTCCAGCCCCACCCCAAATGAACAATTTGCAGGATTGTGCTTGAATCACAATGCCCAAACCACACATTTACCATTCTGCAAACAACAGGCAGAGAATATTATTTTAGCAGTCAGCATAATGAGGAAGTAATAAAAGCACTTTGCAATACAGTCAAACACAAAAGGCACTTGAAACACTTTCCTTCTATGAAAATTAAGTAAAAATACTTGTCTGTTCTCTGGGATACTGTAAATTCTACAAAGTACTCTAAAATAAAATAAAAAAAGAAAAAAATATAAAATAAATCAATAAAACATAAAAACTTAAACAACTAAAATTGATCATTCAACATTGAGTATCT
Organism: Eulacestoma nigropectus; assembly: GCA_013397775.1. Lineage (NCBI taxonomy): Eukaryota > Metazoa > Chordata > Aves > Passeriformes > Eulacestoma > Eulacestoma nigropectus. The sequence goes on along the minus strand of VZTE01006050.1, from coordinate 461,921 downwards.
ATAAATACCATTACACGATTTATGAAAATGCTTTGTAGGTATTCACAATGAAGAGCTCTCAAAACTTTCTTGAAAGAAAGCCTTATTTGTGTTTCTAGGGCTGAAAATAGCTTCACATTAGTACACACAAATCACATTTACACAATATAACCACACAATCAAGAGTAATTTTAAGGAAGGCAGAAAACTGATATGTTCGAATTCCTTTCTAGAGATACAATTTTCAAGTACCAGCTCTTTAACAGCACGTTCATTATTAAGGAAATAATGATACAGGCATTTAAAATACACCTGCAATGCTGAAGCCTTGCAATTCAGCCTACCTTGAAAGAGGAATGGTCATTGTCTAACAGTGGTTTCTGTTCGAGAACAAAAACAAAGCAGAGAATATAGTCAATACCCACTCCTACCCTGCAAGCCAGGTGGAATTTAAGTGGCAATTTGATGTTCTGTTTAAGAGACAGCATTTGAAAATTTGGCCTAGTCACAAAAGAAAGGCAAGCAACTCAAAGAAACCAAAAAGAAAGTGGAGGATCTAAGACACTTGCAGCCTTCTCTGGTCTTACACTTAACTCTCACGCTTTCACACCGAGGGGAAAAACCAAACAAACTATGAGGAATTATCTAAAAACATTTATTTTAATTGGATTAGAAATTAATTAACATGGATATGTGAACATTGGAAGGAAAAAGAAAAAAAAAAAGAAATAGCAGCAAAGGGAGTTTTGAGATGAGGGAGATAAGTCCTTCATCTCCCTGGCTCCTGAAAAAGAGAGAGAACACATTAAAAGTGCTGAAAGAGTTTTCCACTGCCCTAACTGTGCCACGTTGGGAAACACATGCAATTTTAACTGTTCCTCAAGCCCTCATGATTTTGAATATGTGCTTAGATATTAAATTAATAATATCTGAGCATAGCCACACTCACATAAACCAAGGTATTCAATGTGTCTCTTTGCAAATGCTACAAACCCCACATTTTCTGTAACACTTACAATTCCTTTTCCAACTTCTTTTATACCATTGTCTTGTTTGGCTGATGCAGAAAGGTTTTGAAAACCTTTTCAATTACAGTCCTGTAGTAAAGAAAAATAAGTATCATGACAGGGCGCTACATCCTCGAGAATAAGCTGATAAATTCAAAATAAGAACAGTGTAGATGAGAACACCCACACAGAGACTCAAGCAGCCTCTGCTCAGGATTCCCAGTGTTTCCAAAATGTTACTTAAAGCACCTCATGAAAGGTAAGTCCTGGTCTGAAGAAGTCTTTAGTACCAGGAGTTACCTGTTAAGTTTAGATTCTGGGCCACAAGTTGGTAATCAGCACGTTGCCAATAAGGTGCCAAGTCCTTTTTGGTGGAAAAGACTGGTTTAGCATTGTTCCCTTTTTGAAACATGCCAATTTTCAATACTCTTCTCTCATAAAGTGTTTTACAAGTACTTATATGGTAGCCACGGTCCTAATCCTACACTTACACTGTAAGCCATAAAATCTGTAACCTCACTGCACCAGCCACAAATGGGGCTGGCATTTCTTCACACAGACTTGACAAATTCCACCCAGAGTCACTGCTTTCTGCTTGAGATAAGTGACAACCCGATGACAACCTTTTCCTCATTACTACACTGCCACCTCATTAGAATTTCAAATACATAATGCGAATCAATTACTTACAAGGGATAACCTTCAAGAATTCTTCATGAAGCCTGATGCCTTTTGGTCTCATCTTCTCAAACACAGTGTCTGGTGAAGATCTGAAAACCTTCTTCCTACAGAGAAGCACTGCAGATGCTGGGAGCTATCACAGGAGCTGACGTGGTGAGTGCTGTAAAAGTTGCTTTGGGGGTATTTCCATTGTTCCCTGCAGACAAATCTCCATCATCAACTCCACCACAGTGAAATAAAAAAAGTGAGTTTTGAACCCAGGCGGCTTTGCGAGTGGTCTCTTCAAACAGAACAGAACACTGAGAGCTAATCCACTGCTTGGCATTCATTTATATGTATTTGCTCTGCAATTTCATTGTTTCAGATGCCATTGGAAGGTGCCACCTTTGAAACAATGGACAACAGGAATGGGATGAAGTGGGAATGCTTATTGCAGACAGAGCTAATAATATTTCTTTTGAATGCCATCAACTGATATTTTTCTATTCAAATGCCGGTAAGACTTGATGCCAGGTAACAACATTCTGTGTTGATGATATCACAGTTATTCTGTATCTGTGAGGTGGTGACAGAATCTAAACCCTTCAAAGGAGAAGATCCTTTATTTATAGTTGGTACTGCAGCCCACACCAAACCCCGGAGACCAGGACCAACACACATATTTTATCAGTATATGGTATATATCAATATTTTATATTGATTACCATATCAAATCTAAGAACAAACAAAGCACCACCCCTAGCTCACAACTGACACCCGTGTGACACTGCCAGCAGAATATTTATTAATGCAGAAGGCTTATTTATCTTGTCATCCCCATTTCACTGCGGAAATTTAACCTGCTCTATTCTTCACCTTGCCCCTTCTCTTAGAGGATTTTTATATTGGGTATTTTAAAATTCAACACTGTCCACTTCAGCTTTCACTGAAAATCCCAAATTACTCACTAAATCAAACCCATTTCCTGGCAGGAAAGCAAGCTGAGGAGCAGGAAACTTTTAAATCATGTATTTAGACATTTACAGATCTTAGTTTATGGATGTGTTCCTTAAGGATCATATCATTTTAAAATTCTCCCTCCACATCAAGTTATTGATAAGTCAAAACAAAAACTCAAGTAAAAGCCATTTAAAATCAAGCTCTCCACCAGCTGCATAAGCTTTTTATGAACAGAGTTAAATTTAAAGTTTTAAAATATTGATTTTGAAGCTCCAACGATACCTATTTTCCCGTGGTGATGATGAAAACTATGACCTCAATTTTTTCTCTTAATCTTGCATTTCCAGAGTATTTTCAAACTTTCATTTCAATTTGCTGCACGAATATCCTGGTTATTCTTCAGTATTAATGGAATCACATTTTAAGTGCTGCCCTCCAGCAAGTTGCTGCTACAACTCTTGGTTTACACGTTGCCATAACTTACTCATACAACAGTTCTTGGAAAACTACAAGGCACAAGAAAGAAGAACACCTCTCCCCCATCCCAGGTATCCCACAAAATCCAGAAAGCAGTTTGGAAACACCACCCCTCCACACACGCATTTCAAGGCTGGAAGCTACTGAGTCAGGCAACTACTGCAAGCAGAAAGTCAGTGGCACAGATGAAGTTAAATTTTAGTAATTCATGCTTTGTAACTGCAGTAAAATGACAGAACTGCCCATGCCATACTGCTCCAAACCTAAGGATTTTATCACCTATCTCTTTAGACACAAATACCCTATCTTCTATCCTGAATATCAAAAAATACAGCCTATTGTCCTGCCCTGCCTTCCCTTCCCCTGCTCTCCCAATGAACCAGAACCCATCTCCAGAGATAACCAACAAGACCAGTCAGACAGAACCACGAAAGCCATTATTTTTATCTTAATGCCTCCCTCATCTCTGACCCAGAAAACTGAATTTTTGGTTGACAGAAGACTCTACACAACAACACAAAGATTTTTTTTTTATATGCTGCCGAAACGTATTTTTCAGTAGCACTGTGGTTTATTCTGTCACATTCTCTGAATGGAGAATGGCAAATATCCCTACCTGGAACCTCTGGTAACCACCTGAAAGGAGGTCAGGAAAGAGCAGGAAAATAAAGAGTGGAAAATAACCCAATTTCGTCCTATTAAATGTTAAAAAAGGAAAAGCTTCCCTGCTGAGAGAAGACACTGCCTACAGCCTCAATTTCCTTTCACTGAGCCTTGTCCAAGAGCAGGACACAGCCTGTTTTTCACCAGCTACCACCCAGGGGCTCAGGGAAGTGGGAGACTCTTCCCTGGGCCGGACTCCATGAGAACGTGGAAATGACACAGCCCCTGCTCGGGAGAGCTCACAATCTAGGGAAGCAAAATGACGTACAGGAGCATGGAAAAAGTGCAGCTCAACACAAACAAACTCTCTGTACACAAAAATACATTTATGGAAACTATTAAAATAGCACAGCTATTTCTACCTGCCCCCCTGCCTCGCCATCAGTACTGGGATGATTGCTCAGTAGGGATCTAGGGAAGGTGGGTCTTTGGGAGAGATCTGAAGGAGAAGGTGGTGGGTGGCCTCATGAATCAGTCCAGGGAGGGCACTCCATGCATACAGGACAGCGTGGCAGATGTTCTACCGGACACTACAAATTGGCAGAGCAGCATTTCTCCGGGTGGGAAGCCCAGGTGTGGTGTGCGAGATCCCTGATTCCTGAGACAGACACAGCGTGGGCACGGGAGAACGTGTGGCCATTCGGGGGACAAGCGGGATCACTAACGTGGGACTGCACTGGGGGGTCACTGGCCACTAACTCTCTGTGGCTGCCAGTCAGCACAGGAACTGTGAGGAGATGAGATGGAAGGGGTTGGAAAAGAGTTGGGTACAGAGAAGGAAAAAAAAAGGCAAGGTGAAGGAAAGGAGACAAAAGGAAGAAATGCGGGGGATATTTTCGAATGTGGTCTTCTGTTTGAGTTTCTTAGTGTGTTTGCAATTTATTAACTAAATAACTAAAAAAACATATACAATAATTAATGTACATTTGACACCATAAAATAAACTGGACCATATGCCAACATTTACATTATGTTATTATCCTTCACTATGGAAAGGTGAGAAACAGGTTAAACAAGAGACAAAATGCTTCCCCTTACCCTTCTTCTTCCGTACTGAAGCTTGGAAATAGAAAGGGAATGAACTGTGAATCAATTCTGAAGGTAATTTTTTATATGCTAAATCCTTCTCTGTCATTTTGATCACAAACATTATCCTTCCCTCTAAGACGTCAGTCTCTCCCTGCTCACCTCTACTAAACAGGTATCTCTCAAACCACAGCAGATAAAATCTGATTTTGCCAAGCCGTTTATCAGGGTTTATGATAACTACGAGGAATTTCTCCCCTGCAGGTATTAGGGATTATTCTTATTAGGGATGCACAATTTTTTTCCCCTAAGTTCTTTTCTAAAAACAGTAATTGGGGCAACTTATTGATACCAGGGCTGTCAAACTACAACATTGGGCATTTCCAAATCTTTGCAGATTGAAATGGAAAGGAATCATTAGCACACTGCCATCTTTGGGATTAATTAATTTGAAAGAGGACAGCTCAGATGGTCTGCTCTGTATTATGAAGAACGGAATAGCTCAAAACATGTCAATAAAACTGTAAGTAGGGTTCAGAGCCAGGCAAAGGAAGTGACTGTAATGACTGCAAGATGGATAATTTTTTTTAAAAAATGATGTTTAGCTTAGCTAGAAGACATTACAAAACTATGCACTGTAAGGGAAAACAAATGGGGAGTTTCTATTTATATTTTTCTTCTATTACATAACAAGGGACATTCAATAAAATTAAAGGCATCACATTCAAAACCAATAAAAAGGAAATACATCTGTACACAGCACAGAATTAGCCCGTGGGATTCTTTGTCACGAGACATTGTTGAGACCATGAGCTTCTCCAGCTCAGGAAAAAGGGTTACACAGAGGTATCGATGAGAACATCCACAGTGCTCTTTCCCAGGCGCTTCCTATTTGGTTTGCACATGTTATGTCACGAAAGAAATGCTTATTCATTAGAGAGTTCAATGGCTATAAAAATGTGGGTGTTCTCAAAGCTCTCACAGATGTCCAATATATACACATATACATAGAGGGAGATATAAACTGTATATAAATACACACACACAGGCTGTGTTTTATGTCAGGAGACAACTTCTAACTGACGATAGGGAGAACGTTTTCCCTGTGGAAGCTTGTTCGGTTGCTGCACAATTTATGGATTCTTGTCCCTTCTGGTAACAGCCCTTTTCCAGGACAAATACGAAAATAGGCAGACCACAGATGTTATCTGAAACAGCAGTCACATTGTTTGCTAGGGTGGCAGATGTTCAGAGTGCCACACAAGTGGCATTTTACAGCCTTGTTTAGGAAGAAAGCAAGCTTCTGCCACTACTACAGCTTTCCTAGGGGACAAACACCTCTGGAACACGGTGCAGGACTATTCCTCAGAACAGAAAACTCTTGCCACTGCAGTATCTGCCCCATCTGGATAAATATGAATGGGAAATGTGCTTAAAAATGGAGGTATGTCCCGTGGCTGCTTGTTAAAGGAGTTGCAGTGGTTTCTGCCACTTGGTGAGGACAAACAGCAGATCAAGGGCTACAGCCTGAGCAGGGGGGTGGGAAAGCTAAAATATGATGGTCTCCACTGGGGACTATTAACGAGCTATTCTCCCTTAGGAAAGTGCTGCTTTTGCTGTAAGAACAGTATCTCCTGTGGAAGATGGAAAAGTCAGAGAAATAGAAGAATATCCTTGGCTTGAAAGCAATTGGCAGAAGAGGATAATGAAGGGACAAAAATGGTGCCTGAGTATTGCTGTCCCCTTGGGAAAGGTGGTTGATACACCAGCAAAGTGTTACAAGCTCTCAGCACTCCATGAAAGAAAAGCAAATGAAAAACACCCAGACCTACAAAGTGTGCTCCAGAAATAATATTTTACATTTTAATCTGGAAGAAAAATGATGGAGCATTCACAAGCTGTTGATATCTTAAGTTAAGCTCCTAAACTTCCATGCACATAGAAATCAAATTTTCTGAGACCTGCTAGAGTTAAATAATCAGACTGGGGTGGTTTTTTTGGTCTTCATTTGGTTGTTAGACCATAGAGAAGACAGCACCCACTTCAGCACCACTTTGCTGGGAAGACTTCCCACTGGAGTTACGTGACTCGACTCACTAAAGGATGGATGGGGTCCATCTGCCCCAGAAAACACTGACTTGCAGGGGAAAAAAAAAGGGCCACAAGGCTATGATTCCTTCCAGTTGGCCTTCAGATGAGTCCATGTCAGGAAAACCCCAAGATTATGAAATTAAGTATTTAAATCGCTGTCGAATTACATGGAAAAATGGTTTTATTGTGTGAATTATTATCATCTATTGCTCTGCAGTGAGGGATGTGGTTTGGTTTTATACCCATTTTTCACTCACTAAACGCACTGTTTTACTGTTATAGCCACACAGAAATATGCACTGGGCTTTCCCCTTTTTATATATGATTTATTCCTATTTCCATGTCTTAGTCTAGCTGCAGAAATTCTACCTTTTAATGACCTAACAGATTAAAACCAGGAAGAAAAGAACAATTACCTTCCTCATTTCTAGAAAACGAATACAAATTCCTGAAGAATTATGCATATCTAGAATGTGGATGATCAAGCAAAGGAATCTACAACCTCATTTCTCAAAATTAGCAAATAAAAGACTGAATGCTCAATATTTTTTTATTACCAATAGTGAGAGCAATTAAGTCTATATCATGCACAGAAGTCAAAGTGATATCATAATATGCACTTTTTCAGATCAAATGAAAACAAGTTGAAGTTGAAGCTGCTTCAACACTGTCAGCTTTTAACAACAGCTTCTGGCAGCTTACCTTTATCCACTAATGAGAGGCCACAGAAATTTAAAATAAAACAATATTAGATGAACTGAAAATTTAGAAAGCAAAGATAACAAAACATGATACAGCATCATTTTCTTTTTCTTTTTTTTTCTTTCTTTCTTTTTTTTTTTTT
>VZTE01006050.1:310369-454186 GCA_013397775.1 Eulacestoma nigropectus | reverse complement strand
TTTTTTTTTTTTTTTGGGTAGATGTGCCAAACTTTGATGATGCATAAAATGTATCAACATTCCCTTGCGTAGCGGTAAAGGCACAAGTCTCCACAAAAATCAGTCATGCGAGTCATGCACATTTTGAACTCTCCAAAGATGCAGCATTCTTAAAACCTCCTCTGCTCTAGACACTGTACACAGTGCAGCTCCCTTCATCAGTTTCACATATAGACATATAGATAGATATTTACATCTCCACTAAGCCAGCATGCTTGCCAAAAAACACTTTCTTACCAAGCTCTTCAAGCTCTGAGGTCATGGACTTAGACCGCAGGGTCAGTGCAGTGGTTGGAGCTCGCTTAGGAGGTGGTGGGGCTGTGCATGGAACAGAAAAACACACAGGTGTCAGCCAACACACACCCTGGAAGCCCTATGCTCACAGCCACGATTCCATAGCAATTGAAAAGAATAAGCTCCATGAAATAAGGCGAGAATAAATACCTACATGCGGAGGAAAAAGCCCTGAGATGCTTTTCATGGACTGAATTTCTCCACTGTTTCTGGTTCTAGCGTAGGTTGCTTGACACATCCGCAAGCTTTTATGTAACAGGATACATAGAAACATTTAAAGCTAAATAACTGTGCACTTCTGTTTCCCAGCAGGAAAAGGGCTTTCTAGAGAAAGGACCTCGCAGCAGTGCTGCCCCTTCTGAGAAATGTGCGGGGCTAAAAACCTCCTGGGCACCAGCCAATCTCTGGCAGATTAATTTAATCTTTGGAGAAACTGTTCAATCTGAGAAATACAGGAAAGAACATTCAAATTTATCTGAATTGTTAAGGTGAGTCTAAGGGAAACAGGTGCTGGCCTTCTCAGAATAAATAAGATCTTACAATATCAAGGCACATCTAGCACAAAAACTAAAATCTGTGCTTTAGTATCCTGATAACAAATATTTCTGGTGGTCAGAAAAGCCCATCTCATTCCAACACCTCTGCCACGGGCAGGGACACCTTCCACTATCTCAGGTTGCTCCAAGCCCCATCCAACCTGGCCCTGGACACTCCCAGGGATGGGGCAGCCACAGCTTCTCTGGGACACCTGTGCCAGGCCTCACCACCCCCACAGTAAAGAATTTCCCCCTAATATTTAGTCTAAACCTGCTGCCTTTCAGTTTAAAGCATTGCCCCTTGTCCTGTCACATTTAAGGCCAACAGGACACATCCCAAAAGGCAGAGGCAAAAAGGTTTGCTTAAAATGCGTGAACAGTAATTCCATCAAGCCAAAAATAAAGCAGGACCGTGCTGGGACACAATATAGCTCAATACAGCCTTTCCCCTCCACCCCACAAGCCGGTCTCACTTTTTTTTTTTTAATTATTATTATTTTTACTAAGCAGTAGAGGTGAAAACCACTTCCAGCACAGACAGAAAGTTTTAGTTTCCTGGAGCAGGAGGGAGCCCTGGAGTGCCAGCTCCTGCCCTGCTCCGGTGTTGAAGAGCCAGGTGTGTGGTGAGTGATAACTGGGGCTGGTGGGAGGAACAGGAACTTTCAGCAACGTGCTGCTGCTGCACGGAACACCAGTGAGCAGCAGCAATCTTTCCTGCTTAATGATAATTATGAGGGCCTAATGACTTCCCAGCATAGCTGGGAAAGCAAACTCAGGGGCATCTAAGGTGAAGGAAACAGTGTAAATCCCTTTTTTTGTTTCCTCTTTTTTTTTGGTGACGTTTTCGTGGTGGCTTTTTGGATGGGTGGGTGAGAAACACACTGAACTACCCCACCTCAAGTACACTTGAAATTAATAAAAGATCATCTGTTCTTAGTGCTTTTCCTCTCTCAGTACTGCAAGAAGTTTTACTACTAGACCCTCAAACATACACATGTGAAAAACCCCAAAAGATGAACTTTCTCACCAAGCATGATGAGAGAATATTGCTCTTTTGGCCACGTATTAATGTCTAACCCAACAGAATGAAATCACTCTAAATTAAACAAGAACAGAGCATTCCAAATTTTGGAAGCCAAGTCTAATAAATCAGAATTTAGAAAACAGCAATTTCATGCCCATACTTGGTTTTCTGTGAAGCAAGAGCAGGAGAGTCCATTAGGAAGAGACAAAAATGTACCTTTCTTCCTCGCTGTGTCATCTGGATCAAGATTCCTGGTTACTGTGACAACCTTCAGCACGAGGTGATTGCCCCCCTGTCGAATCATGTTCACCACCTGCCTGTGGCCAACTTTCACTACATTCTCATTATTAACCTGCACAGAAAGGAAGGAGTCTTTTAGACCAAAATGCAGAAAACTTTTGTTCTATCATTTTTATAAACAGAACGTGGAAAGAACAGGAAGAAACAGAATTTCTAGTTACTGCGCCTTTTAATGAAAATAGGTATTTAAGGAACAGTGCATAGCTGACATGATGACCAGAAAACAAAGCTACTCCTTTGGGAAATACACATCTAAATAAATTCAAGCAAATCCTGCCCTTTATGTATTTGATTTACAACAATTAAGAGTTTTCCTTCTGCAAGTTTCTGGAAGGATCTCCTGTCCTGGAAGCAAAGGCAACAGGGCCATAACAGGCACAAAGAGTTTCTACAGAAAAAGAGGAGTTAAATACATGAAGTCCTGACCAGCTACCAGTCTTGATAATTAAACTTCAAACTGCACTGCAACACTCAGCTTAAGGAAAAAAAGAAAGAAAGAAAAAATAGATATGTACTGTCTCAGTAATTCCTAGTGCTACATCATCCTTTTTGCTGGATAGGCCTTTCCATAATATTAATTAACAGACACAGAAGAAAGCAGAGGCATAAAAATTGTAAATAAGCACGGCTAAGAGTAATTTATTTATTCATTCAATCTATAAGGAGTCACTGAAGTTATCTGAAATTTGAATGATGACAACATGTAAGACTGAAGTGCTGCCTGTGCTATTTGAACATAAAAGATATTGAGGAATGGAGGAAGAGCTGCTGCCAGAATACATGCTGGGAAGTTGATCTCTCTCCAAAATTCCACTGACTCAGTAATATTTCAGTGAGATCACTCAATGCCTTCCAAAATGAACAGTCATTGTCAAAGTAAGTGTTTTTAGCCTCTTCTATTTATTCTGACAGGCTGGGCATCTCACACTCGAAAGGATTTACAGTTTAGAGCAGAATCCCTCATTAAATATTATTGCCATTTAGCAGAACAAACAGCACAAGCCGCCCCACTCCAACTTGAAATCATTTTTCCATCCATTGTCTGGAAGGAAAACCTTCCCTTTTTCCAGGCTTTAGCTGAGCCAAAATGCATCTTAATGAACCAGTGCATTGCTAAACCATCTTTTCGATACAGTGCTGCAGTCAGGAGCCCAAGGGGTGAGCTGATTGTTCTGTGTCTGAGCTCGAGGTGCTTTTGGAGATGCTTTTTTGGTTTCATGTACTGTGACGTAGGTGGAACACACGCTGAACATCCAGACCTGTTGAGCAGGCAAAGACGAAGTTCTCTCATTCTGTAGGTGGAGGGTATAAAAGAATATTGATTTAAATAGGACTCTGGCTGGTTTGCTTTCTTTTACACCTTCTTAGCATCTGGTATTTAATTCCAAGAGAAATTTATTTAGCTGGACCAATGGCATCTAAATTTAACCTGTCTAAAATACTGAAGCAAACAGTGTTATCCATTTGCTTCTGAATTCCTTCCAGTACTAAGGCCTCAACCAGGTAACTCTTTTCCACAGCAAAAAAAAAAAAGGCATGGAATGAAGAATTACGGAATGCATCTACTCCATTTTTACTGGAATTAAATTCCAAGCTTGGAAGCCAGTAAGGATTACAATGTAATCCCTAATGCTGTCAAAAAATAGAGCCCTCCAAACAAATCAAAAGTCAATGTTAATCAAACACATGTACACTTCACTGGTGTAAAGTGATAAATGTGTAAGATGATAAACAGCTTATGCAGCGTCCCATCTGTTCCCTTCGTTCTGTGCAATGATATTTAACATTTAGAGCAGGAGCAAATATATACAACACATTTTTTTAAAGCTGCCTCAGAAACAGAACCTGTAAACGACTGTTTATAGCAGCTTTGTTGAAAAGGCGCAGTGACAAAAGCTGGGACCAGAAAGACTTATCCGAAAATAAATAAAATAAAACTATTGATAGGAGAGCTGAAGGTTGTTTAACTCAGAGTCTTACAGAAATACCGGAGAACAAAAGAATCATGAAACCAGCAGAGCAGAACCTCATCTTCACAGTCTTTAGCACCTCAGGGGGTAAAACTGGAGCATGATTACAAAGCAATAACCTGGGAATTGTCAGTAGCTTATAAAGCTTTCAGTGACATTATTTCTTTTACCCTTCTTCGGTATTTCATCCAGAAGCCAAATGACTGCAGAAAGGGTCATTAGGCAGTGAGACACCAGAGTTCAAGCAGGTTTGTCTGACACTTTTAGCTTTACATTACTCAGCAAAACTTTTTCCAGGTGTGAATAATCCGAGGGGAATTTCTCTCGACTTCCACTTCAAGCTTTGGCAGGGGGCACTTTGTAAACCAGGAAAGCACATATCTATTCCAACTGTGCCAATTAATTTCCTGATCACCTCAGTGTTCTCAGTATTAAATGTAATCCCACACTTTAAAACACTCAAAAACTACTTGTTCTTTTAGTGGCTAAGTGTTTGGAAGGAAGCTCTAGGAACAGTCAAATGGTACAGTTCTTTTGCAGGCACAAATCTGTCTTTTCCTCTTCTTCAACCCAATCCTTCAGCACATTTTCTGCCATCTTTCACTGCAAAACCTGAAGTTCTTCTTCTCCTTCTACTATTTCACAAAATATTCCTGCACCGAACTTCTTCTCCCATGTCCTTCATAAATAAGGGAAAACAGATAATAGAAACAGACATGAGGAGGCTGGGTCTGTGCTACTTCAGTGACACCATCCAATAAACCAAATGCACGGAAAACCGTCCCTTGGGACAGCCCACAATTTCGACAACTCTCCTCTATCCACTCTGGACTCTCAGGAAAAGCCTCAGAACTCTGTATTTTTAAAAACCATCCGTTATTATCATCTGCTTACTGGGCAGTGGGATGGAAATTACTTTGAGAGAATTAATTTATGAAATAATACGATCTCATAGACTGAATCTCTTTAAAAACAGTCCAAGCAGGCTGGATAAAAGCTTTTTTTTTTTTTTCTGAAACGCACAGTTGTGAAATGGGTTGAAAAAAATAATATAATTAATATAATATGATACGATATGATATGATATGATATAATATAATATAATATAATATAATATAATACAGTATCATATCATATCGTATCACATCATATGATGGAATATAGAATAGTAAAATAACCAGTACATTGTAAGCTGGCTGGAACACTTTCACCAGAGCAGCCTTCCTGTAGGAAGGTGCAAAAGGAAAAAAAAACTCCCACCACCAGAGAAAGAGACCTTTGCAGACATTGTTCAATTAGTAAAAAAAAAAAAAAAAAATTAAAAAAAAAAATTTCTAAAAACTAGATGACATNAAAAAAAAAAAAAAAGAAAAAAAAAAAAAATCTACATTTTTTCAATGCATCATCCTAACCCTTCCATTACCTAAGCACTCCCTCAGTGGAAAAGGCAGTCGATCATTTTTAACAGCAATTAAGCAGACAGAACTCCATCATTATGCTTGGAACGCCCTCTCTGATGGAATGGCTGAAGTTGGGAATGCACATCCTGCCAGAAGCAGCTTCTCAGAAGCTCTTCCTTATCCACTGAACTACTTGAAAAAAACCCCAACAAAGCCCCAAACCCGTTACACACACTTACAACCCCCTGCCTACACGTTTTTAAAAATTCACCCTTTTTGATAGATATTTCACACACACAAAACTCAATCACGATTTGTTCCAGCGAAAATAAATAGCCCACAAGTGATTTAGCAGGCTCTGCATTTCAAGTAACCACGGAGTTGTGCACGTGGCACTGCCTGGCACCAGCCAGGAAGAGTTTCCCATCTGGAGACTAAAATGTGAGAGGAAGAAAGACACAGTGACCCAGACAGTTTTGGGGAAGTTATTTGTGCCCTCAGTAAACCCACAGTGCCAGCCCAGGTCTCACCCACTGGAAACCAGCAACGGGTTGCGGTGTCTGTGGCCATACTGGGATGGGCTGGAGCAGCATTTAGCACAAACCAGCACAAATGTCCCAGATGTGCACCTGACAAGCATATTTAGTGTCAAAAATCCTATTATTTTATCCTCTAAATTCATTCTAAAAGCCGAATTTAACGGGCTCATGGACAGCACAAGGGTACACAGACAGTGAATCCAGAAATGCTTCGGTGAAAGCCAGTTTGAACAAATTCTGTTGGCAGCATACTTTTCCCTGAGCATCCCAGGAAAGGCCTGAATGTAAAAATGACCACAGATCCAAATGAGGAAGCAAGTTCAAAAGATCCAAAGCCAAAAGATGCTTTGGTGTAATGACATTTTATGTGCTTGCAAAATGCATTTCATCGCAAATGATATCAAGATTCATTGTCTCCAAAAGCTGGCACACGATTTTAACCTGTGTCTTAGATTAAAATAGAAAGTAATAATATAATATAATATATAAAAGACTCCCATAATGGAGATTAATTTATGAATTTGTCTCTGCAAACCCAGTTATTCCCATCACACCACAGAAGCTCAAACAGACAGAAGCAAATGGCTTCAGTCCACTGGGCTCCAACTATTCATTTATTTCAACACTTTCTGAAACAGGCCTTGAACAGTCTCTGGAAAATTCCTGAAGACTTTCTAATACCAATGGGAAGTTTGTTTACATTCTGATCTCCCACACAAACATCACTGATTGCCATTGGTGTTTGACCATATCCCATTTAATCTACTTTGGTGTAAAAGATGCTTCAGAGACTTCATGCACTCTGTTGATCTAAAAGGTGCTATTAAAAAGGAAAGGAAAAAAAAAAAGCTTCACAGAAGCAGGGATACAAGGATGTGGGAATTCCAGCTGACATCTTGCATTAATAATGTTTTTGCAGTAATCCACTTGCTCATAGATTTGCCTGCCCTGGTGGCCTTACTGCACGGGAGGATGGAAAGTTGAAACCAGTGAGCATGGAATTGGACTAGGTGATCAAGGGAGGCAACTTCCCACCCGAATTCTGTCATTTCTGGGGTTTCTCCAGAAGAAGAAATATTATAAGGAAGTACTTGACAGAAAAAAGAGTACTGATGAATTAAGGGGAAAACATCAAAATCATTTGTAGCCTTGCTACAGTAGAAATTTCTTTGCATAAATTCAAATACTGGGGTACACAAGACATAAGATGCCTAAAGGAAAAACCCCCCATGGAGAGACAGTGTCCCGAGGTTTTGGATTCCATCCTGTCACCGTGTTTCCCCCTGTTTGCATACGGGGAATGTTGTGCCTTTCCTGCTGCAGCTCCCGTGGCAAAGGGAGATGTTACTGCCTGGTGCTTGCTCCGGGCAAGGGCAGCAGGACAGGCTGGAGCCTGGTGAAACCTGGGATCTGCAGGGCTGCTCCAGCCAGGCAAAGACTTTTCCCTCAGCTGACTCAGCAGCGGCCAAACTGCTGAAAAGTGGAGTGCAGGGTGGATGTGGTCTCTGCCTGGAGACAGCAGAGCTGTCGAGGAAGGGCTCAGCTTCATCCCCCCGAGTTTCACCAGATCTTCAGCTGAGCTCAGGAACATCTATTTCTGAGAGACGCACGGGAAGGAAGAGGCATCTCAGATCAAAAACTCCAGACTCCTCTGTTGTCATGGCAACCGCATCACAAAATTTGTTTCTTAACATTTAGCCAAGCTCCATCTTGGAACTTCTCAGATTTCTTGTCCCGTTAGGCCCAGAACCTCTGAGAAGAACTGGTATTTTTTTCTAATTTCCATCCTAGGTGTGACCAGTTTACTTTAATCCTTCTATTTTCTGTGTCAAACTACCAAAAGCCTAAATAGCCTTTATTTCCCCTTACTTTCCCAGCATTCTACAAACATATCATGTGGGAGTAATGTCCTGCCTTGGTTAAACACACATTTTAATAACATATTATGACAAAGTTGAAAACCTGAATGGAGCATAACAGCTGTCAGTCCTTCAAAGACCTTTTTAATTTTTTTTTCTAGTGTCTAACTTCAGTCAAACTTGCTTGTAACGATGGTCATACATTCATCTGTATTTCACCCAGCTTACAATGGTCCCATGCCAGTGTCTGACCTCCCTCAAGGGAAATGCACAACTTGTTTCCTTCTAGTAAATACAAACTCACTGGATAAGTTTAGGATCAAAGCTGACGCCCCAAAAAGCAGCAGGGTTAGAGGCTGCTGTTCATCTCTTACCCATACATTAATTTAAAAGGCAGAACAATGTTAAATTAGCACTCTCATCTAAAATTTTGTATTTTGCATACTTCTATCTAACCTAAAGCTGTTGCAAGTGACTCCCATCCTCATGAGACCACACAAACATTTAAACATCTCTCAATTACTTGGACCCTGTCCTATTAAAAATAATGGCCTCCATTAATCAGTACCTGTTCCTATTTTGAATCCTTTGGTTTAAGTCTCATTTCATTGGAGAGGTTCAATTAACTTTATTGCTGTTGATTGAACTGCAGCGTTCCGCAATCAATTAAGTGGCACTTAGGATGAATTCGTCCAACGTCTGCCAGGTGCAAGAGGTGGCAGCTTCGCATGTTCTAACTTCCCTCAGGAAAAAAAAATCCAATGAACTGTGCACACCTGTTTTGCTTCTTTTTCCTTAAAATAAACTCACTGAAGATGAGCCGGTAACTAATTTTTTTTTTCACATTCCAATGCTCAAAAAAATATGCACTAGCTTAAAATTCAGTGAAATGAAAATGAAGTTTGATGTGCAACAGAGAGTATCTTAACATTATTCATCTTGTGAACACGCCTCTTATATTGAATTTGTTCTCATAGCCTATAAATTATGGTACAGAGACAGCACCAAAAACAGGGAACCAAAAATAGCAACCTAGAGGTCACCCATATAGTAAAGAAACCTCTCCGGCATGTCTGCCCTTCACAGATGAAAGCATGCACGAAAATCTGAAACTGCTTAACCACTGCAACCAGAGCTGCTTCCACCTCATTCCCCTGGCACATCCATAGTCATCCTCCTCTGCCGGGGGTTGCTCCGAGGTGGAAGCAAACTGAGGAAAGAAAAGAAATGCAACCCAAGCTGCACATTCGAGCAACGGGAAAACAAACTCCCATCCCTCCACGCTCCTCTGCTGGCCCGTCACCCACGCCCAGCTTGCTGCTCCCTCAGCGGAGCCGCTGATGCTTCACGAAGCCCTTCTGATAAACTGACTCCAGAGGGAGAAAAATCATTAAAAAATCAAAGGATAAATTTTGCCCTGGATCACGGATTGTCGCTGTGGTCCGAGTGCTGGGCCAGCCCTGGGCAGCACAGCGGGTGGAGCTGGTCTGTTCTGCTGACAAGTTTTGTACGAGCCTCCTTTCGGCAGCCCTGTGCCACCTTCGGCCCCTGCTGCCTCCCTCAGCTCCTCCGGGACAAGTCCCTGCAGGGCAGCACGAAGAGCAGCATCCCTTTAGGGCTGAGCGCATTTCCAAGCCAGGCCCGTCCCTGGAGCCAGCTCCAGCTTCCTCCTGTGCTGCTGTGTGGGGACGGGAACGGGGAGCAGAGGGAGCTGAGGCAGCATCCCCATTCCCGCTGTGCCCTGGGAACAGCACCCACCTGCACACCCTGCCCCCCAAAGTGATGAAGGGCTTCAGACCCCAATTAAACAGTTCCCAACCCAACGCTGGAGGAAAACAGGAGGCTGTGTTCCACCCTAAAAATATCATATTTTTTCAAATGGGGAGTGCAGTGCTATTATGCAAGCACTGGGAGGACAATGGATCTTTATTTGAATTCTGAATGAACCACTTGATAAGTATTTACAGGAGGTAGAAGCTCGCAGGCTGAGCCCTTCTATTTTTAAAGCTGTGCATACCTACACTAAAGGCCATTAGGCAGAGAATTCTAAAATATGTATCAAAATACAGATCTCTTTATGAGCATTAATAATACAGCCCAATTTTAATTTACATTAGGTAAGCACACATTAGTCAGGCGACACAATTTAAAATTAAACCCTGTACATGGGATATAAACTGACTGGTTCTCTACATTTCAATGATTTTCTGTTAAAACCTTCCCAGAGATTACACAGATATATTGACAGAAAGTGTTGTCATCATGTGTTGATAATCTATATTTCCTCCTCCCACATACAGTCACTTTCCAGAAAATGCATCTGCTCTAAGAACAATATTAAAAAAAAATGTATTGCTCATGCATCCCTCTTTATGCAGGAAAGCCTAATCTTAGAGCAGATGGAGATAATTCTTTCTTAAAGCCATGTTCGTTTTAACGAGGCTGCCTTAAACTTGGAATCCCTTAGAAGTTTAATTTGGAGGCCACGGCAATGAGGACTGAAGTCTGGGCCTAAGAAGTGTCTAAGCACATACAGAATAATCAAACTCACACAACAAACATTTTCTGTGTTAGATCAGAACGAAGAAATACCCATCAGTCAGCTGGTGATGTGTGAGTGCCCTATTTTAATTTAGAAAATTACTGATTGTACTACCCATACTGCAGCTTTTGTGTATGTTTCATGCCAGACGTCCCAAATTGAAGATAAACCCCAAAAAGAGATATCAGTGATGGAGTCATTGCACAGCATAGTTACAAACATGGAAATGTTTAGTTTAAAACAACCTCAAAAGAACATCCAAGTGTATATCCCTAATTGTAAGGTAAAACAGACACGAGCCACAAACACCGTGTTACACAACATCAACTCAACAAAAGCATCCAAAGACAACTCCTGCAGCTCTCTTTAAAGAAAACAAACCTGTTTATAAGAGCAACTTCATTAATTCACAATGAGGCTTTTTGTTACCACTTCAAAGAAGTGACATTCTAATTTACTTACTCTCCACACAGAATAACCACTTTTTATCATCTCAAGCAAGAGGGTAAGTGCAAAAAGCTCCTCTGTTAAGAAGGAATGATTAATTTTGGTGAGCGAACAAGCATCAGGGGAGGGTAACGGCGGATTCCTCAGAGCATTTTGTCACAGCGAATAAGAATCACCAACAAACCTTTCATTAGGTTCGATTTTATTTGTAAACAGTTGGAAATAAAAATCTATTTTGGGACGATCTGGTGACTCACAGAGCACGAGGCAATTTCCTGGCCTTTAAAGAGGCTCCACCTTGGCTACGGAGAGCGCCAGTCCCGAGGGAACGCCCTCCCAGCAAAAGGCAGAAGCAGCGGAGCAAGGCTTCGCCTTCTGCGCCGCTCCCAGTCCGAGGGTGCCCGCAGCAGCCAGAGATGCTGCAGCCTCTCCTTCAGAGACATTTGCTCCACAAATGTCACAATTTGTCCAAACAAAGCTTTGGAAACACTTCTGGAGACACTTCCTGCCTTCTAGTGGCCAGAAGGGAGCCAAACCTGCCGCCTTCTTCCTTTCGGCACCCAGAGTCAGCAGCACAATCGCCTGCCTGGCACCCAGCACCCAGCTGGGCGATGCTGTGGTGAATCAGTGCTGCTACACACTGACATTTTAGGAACACTCTGAAGAGCTGCACAACCCTGTGCCAACGTGGCAGCTCAGCACAAGAGCCTTGTGGAGAGAAACATGCCCCAAACCTGAGCACAGGCACCGAGGAGAGGGAGACAAACGAAGCACGAGCAACAAACGAAGCCCAAGCAACGAGGACATAACAGGATTTTCAGTCAGAAAGCAGCAGCCCCATCTGTACCAACAGTAATTTTAGAATCACGAGAAAAGACTTCCAAGATCACAATTTTGCAGACTTGTTCTCCTGCCACTTTTATTTAAAAAAAACAAACCCAAACCCCCAAATTAACAAACGGCAACGCCCCACTGAGTTTGATCCTATGCTAAATGTTTTGGAATGTGAATTAAATCTCAAGCACACAAGGAAAGATCAGAAAAAGAACTTAGTATGTTAAGAAGAACAGAAAGAGGTGGTGCTGCCCAACACTGAAGGGCAGAAATGCAATGTGCTTCCAAAATTAAGGAAGGGAAACTTAAGATTTAAACACCAAATATTATGCAAATCCCTTAAAATTCAAATTAAATTTGTAACTGGGTGTTGTAGAATGGAGTTTAAATGTCAACCAAGCTCTTAGGCAAAGGTTTAAAACTTGGAGGCACCGTGGAAAGAGCTACTGTTTCCCACAAAGTTGGAATTTCCAAAAGCTGTGTCAGGGTGACTCGGATACTGCCCTTGATGGACGGGTTCAGGGAGACTCAGGAGCTCAGATTCATGAGGTGCTCAGCAACCTGCATCCCCCTGCCCAGGAGATAAAACACCCAAGGTGTTGGAATGACTCCTGTGAGCGCCTGATGTGCCAAAGCTTCATCCTAAATCCCCACCCTGGGAAGGGCCAGGGACAGCAATGCAGACAGAATGTCACCAACCCCATCCAGCCCCTCCTGAGCAATGACCTTCTGCTGGGCCCTGCTTGGCCAGCACCTCCAAGGGCACTCCCACAGCAGGATTTGGGAACCAGCACAGGCTGAGGCCCATTTCCAGAGACTGGATGGATGCAGCTGCCTTGCTTTGGAGCCTGACTCCATCTGTGTGACAGCACGATGCTCCCTGCCAGCGGCCACACATCCCAGAGAACGTGGAATACTTGAATTTCCCAGCCTATGTGAATTGTGCATGCTGCAGATAAATCTGGGAAAAAGAACTTTGCATTTTGCCAAACGTGCACCAGGTAACCCTGCTGGAGGTTACCAACTTCATTTCATAGCTAGAAGGAGCAATTTCTTTAGTGCCACATTGCTCACATGGCTTTCCCATCTCACATGGAGACAGAACTGTGAGAAGGAGGCACACTCACATCTCTAATGCATAAATTTTAGATGACTTTAAGGTGGTAATTGATTCTCCTTGAGTGCCATCCTCTTTTTGATTCCAGCCTCTGAGCTCTTTGCCTAATAGCCCAAATTGCAGTAGCATCACATCTGATTTCTCTCCAAATACCTTGACCTAAATCACCTCTGTCCCAGTTACTGGCATTGACAACACTGGCAATGGTAGAGGGACAATTTCAGTGCATCCTAATACGCTTTTTATTGATTTCCAGGTGGGGTTTTTTTTAGACTACAAGGAAGACAGCCACAAAAGACATGATTTAGGTTCTGAAGTCTGACTAAGGCAACATAAAAGCTTCAGCTCTAGGAAACGTTGTAAAAAGCAACCGTAGCGTGTGCTACTCACTCCTACTACTGTGTCCCCCAAATCCTGCACAGGCAGCACTGCTGGAATTGCACAAATCCAAGGCAGAATATCTTCTGCCACGGGGTTTGATTAGTGCATGACTGTCAGCCTTCAGAGCATCTTCCTGCAGAACGCAGGGAATGCCTGATCCACGACCAAAGCTCCCGAGAGTCTCTGAAATGAAAACTATTTTTAGCCACCCTAAATATATGCTGTCTGAAATAGTTAAGTGAGCCATTGTTGCTAATACATAGCTCCTTTCACACACATATATAATGCATGCTTACCAGCCTGAGCACACTTCTTACCGAGGGAGCACAGTTTTGCCCAGAGGAATGGAGGAAAATGTAGGTGTGGGCATTTGACAGCGGCTGGAGGCACCAGAAATAGCTCTGCTAAAAGGCACGGGAACAGCAAAAAGCTGGGGGGCTCAGAGGCAGCACTTGAAAAACAAAGAAATCAATCAATCAATCGGGCAGACAAAAAGATGCCATTAATTAGTCCTTCTAATTTCTAAGGGGGGAACAGCAGCTCTAATCTGACAGAGCCTTTACTGACTCCATCAAATGGCCAATGTTGGTACAACAGGCAAGGGCTACTTCAAAATAACACAAAAGGACAAAGGACTGGGAAAATCGCCCTGTTAAGGACAAATTGATTCCAATTTAAACGTTTCCTCAGCAGAAAGCTTTAAAGCCATTTCGCTCATGGTTTACATGGCAGTTTTTTCTCGGCGCTCTTGCTCAGAAGGAAAGAGCTGGAAGTTCTGTGCTCCTGGAGAGACTGAATCTCACTGTTTAATTCAGGAACTGGCTGCATCCAAAACTGGAAAAACTAATTTACAAAATTCACTGGGGTCTGTATGTCAAAGTTAGGGCAAATAATTTGGGTTTCCTGATTTTCTGTGCTGTTCCTGTGGGCCTAGTGGCTGTTTGCTTAGGAATTCCTGATCTCTGTGGTTACTGTGGACATTCCTGTCCAGCGTTATTTTCAAAGAGAAAAGAAGAGAGTGTCTCACAGAGCAGTACTCAGAAATTGAGGATATGCAGGAAAGTAGCAGCAACTCTGGAAAGTTTTCCTGCATGTATGGCATAGGCAGAACTTCCATGTGTAGGAAGTTGTGTGGATGCAAGAACTCTAAAAACAGACGTTTTGTCACTTTGGTTAGAGATCAAAGACCTAGAAAACAGGATGCAGCCTCCTCAAAGCATCAGATTCTCAAGTTGCCATCTAATATATTTCCATCATTGCTCAAAAAAAAGTAATTTCATCATGAAATCCCAGCATCATGGGAATGGTTTGGGTTGGAAGGGACCTTTAGAGTCCAAGCCCCCCTGCCATGGGCATGGACATCCTTCAGTAGGTTGGGTTCCTTCCCATAAAGCCAAACCTTAGGACAGAGGCAAATAAATGTCCCCGTTGCACATAAAATAAAACAAATTTATTGGAAACTTGAGAAACCAAGCCAAGATTGTATCTCAGAACTGTATCTCTGCCTATCTGCACCACGATTAAACTGATAATAGCTCCAAAATAGGCAGGATCTTGGGGTTAGTTGCTTAGTGATTGAAACTTCTCTTTCAGAACCTAAAGGAGGCCTAACAGTACCTTTTGTGATTATAACTTGAAATTTTCCTTCATGACAGCGCAGTTGTGATGCTCTTAGCTACAAATCAATCATCTCAACCTTTACTTTATTTTGGTAACACGACTCCTGCTATGCATGGGAAATATATTCCTGTCTGCCTGAATTCTGAGCTCTAAGAGTATTTCATCAGAGCCTTAATTTGTGCCATTAAAGTCTATTCCCACTGAGGGTGGCTCAGCTTTTCTGCACTGAGACACTTTACAAATTCTAGACCACCCTTAGCAGGCAGGAATATTACAAATACAAAATCTTTCCCACCAACCTCAGTAAGATCAACTAAATAATCAGGGAAAGAGGGATGGAGCAAGAATTAGGATCAAATTCATCCTTTAACCACGGAAGAAGTTTCTCATAACGCTGAGGAGTTAAGCCACTAACAAAGCATAACTCAGAAGCAGGACAGAGCCTGTTTTCTTTGGCCAGGGGGGCACATTCTCAAATAAGAGAGCGAAATGGATAATTTTTAAAAGCCAAGAATGGAAAGGAAGGGTGGGTTGCAGGTTGTGATAAGACATCAAGGTTAGTTTCCTCCACTTGGAAAAGATGAAGTGATCTTTCACTTTTCAAACCAGTGTGGTCCAAGTCATACATTTAATGTTTTTACTTCTTGCTTTGCCTTCTAAGCAGGAAATGCAGTATAACTTGAATTTTTTCAAACTATTGAGTACTGAACTCCTTACAGCTCCAACCGAAACATTAGAAAAGTCCAGTTAAATATTTCCATTGGGAGATCCTAATTACCACGGGGACTTGAGGGCTTATCAATGACCTTCTTTGCTCCTGTTTTTGCTTTCCCTGGAAAAGTGACATTCATTTCGGCTCGGAGCATGTGCTGCTTTTATGTTTTCCTCTCCATGCCTTTCAAAGTGAGGACCACCTTGCAGCCTCTCACTCCCTGCTACTGCAGCATCCCCACCTCGGGTTAATGAAGATTGCCTCACTTAACTATGCATAACTGCATTTCTTTCTCCTTTATTTTTTGTTTTGGCCTCACCCGGGGGTTACCACATAATTTATCAAGAAGAGATGAAGAATTTTGTCTGACAGAGCTGCAGCCCATCTGGAAGGTTGCAGGAGATGTAATGTGGCCGAAAGCGATGATTTCATCCTGCGCCGTGACAGCCAGCAAGCAGCAGCAAACAACAAAGAAAGCCTCACTGTGAATTGTATAGGTGCAGAACTTTCACTGTAAAAGCTGAATTAGTTAAAAGCTTCCTAGATAATACCTAGTCACAGAAAGAATAAACTCTGGTTCCGTATTTCCTTCCCTTTGTCATGCAGCAAGACACAGATTAAAAAGACAGACACAGGGAAGTCAGGCACTTTGAGGGTTTGCCAGTATTTTGATTAGTGACCAAAGTCAGTGAACTGCACTTTGTCTTGTCTTTTATGTAAGAATAAGGATGAGTCATGCAAGACTAAAATAAACACCTTCTTAGAGGCAGCCTTGCTAATAATAGCTGCTACATCTTTAGTCTTCCCCACTTGAAACTACTCTATTACTAAAGCAGTAGTATGGGCCAGAGCATGCTCAGGGATGGATTCTACCTCTGCTGCTTGCACCTTCCTGACCTGATGGTACCCAAACAGATAATTCCCAGCAGACGCTTGCTCTGGGTTTGAGCAGCACGGTTTGGCAGCAGGGAGGGCTGTGGGGGTGGCTGCTGTGGGAAGCTGCTGGAAGGTTCTGCCGTGTCTGATGGAGCCAGTGGCAGGACAGACCTGATGCTGGCCATGGCCAAGCCCATCAGCAACGGCAGGAGCATCTCGAGTGAGAAAATGAGAGAGAAACAGCTCTGCAGGCCCCCAGGTCAGGGAAGGAGGAGACGCAGGAGGTACTCCAGGTGCCAGAGGCAGCTGTGCCCCTGCAGCCCATGGAGGTCCACAGGGAAGCAGAGATCCTCCTGCAGCCCATGGAGGAGCCCACGCTGGAGCAGGGGGATGCCCAAGGGAGGCTGTGACCCCACAGGGAGCCTGTGCTGGAGCGGGGTCCTGTGATCCCGCAGGAGGACCCACGCTGGAGTAATCTGTTCCTGAGGGACTGACCCCATGGAAGGGACCCACGCTGGGGCAGTTTCGGAAGAACTGCAGCCCATGGGAAGGACTGATGCTGGAGAAGTTTATGGAGGACTCTCTTCCCCTCTCTGGAGCAGGGGAAGTGTGTGAGGAGTCCAGACACTGAGGAGGAAAGAGCACCAATGTGATGGACTGACCACAGCTCTCAGTCCCCATCCCAGTGTGCCACTGTGGGGGAAAATCAGGAGGGGAGCTGAGCCTGGCAAGAAGGCAGGGGTGGAGGGGAAGGTGTTTGAAGATCTGTTTTGTATTTCTCATTACCCTGACTTGAGCTATTATAAATTAAATTAATTTTGCTCCAAATCACGTCTGTTCTGCCAGTGACAGCAGCTGCTGAGTGATCTCTTCCTGTGTTTATCTCAGTCCAAGAGCCTTTTGGGGTATTTTCTCTCCCTGAAACACTGGTACATCCATGAACCCTGCATGGCACTGATACCAAAGGGAAGACTGACTTCTGACTAGAAAACAGGAATACTTCCTATTCCTAAAACATCAATCATGTCTGTGAACTGTTCTGCACAAAGAGAAAATACTTTCAACATACGCATCCCATAATAAACACATGAATTCTATTTCGACACTTTGAGGAAACTATTAAACTGTTACATGTCTTTCAGGTGTCATTGGGTAGGAAGGAGTGTAACCATCTCCAGTATTTTTACACAGAAAATTTAAGTATTAGGTATTTGTCAGGTGCAGAACACCACGCAGGGAGCACCAGCCATGGAAAAAACCCTTCCACAGCACAGCAAAACTCAATAAACCCAAGGAAAGGAAAACTTCCCTGAGTTACAACTGGACCATGAGGAACTCTTCCCGCTTATCCCAACAGACAGGCTCTTCCCGCTTGGGTGTGCCTCAGACAACCGTCCTGGATTTATGTTTCCCTGGAATTCAACAGTTTTCAGGTGCTGTCAAGCCCTCCAGCCTCTCCATAACAACAATCACTTCCCATTCCTTCATCTGAGCCATTAAAACAGCAGCTAAACAATGAGCTTGATATATTGGTGGTTATCCTTCAAGGCATTATAGACAAGAATCAATTGCTTTTTCTGGGTTGGATCAGCTCTCTGTTCAGGAAAGATTTATCCCAGTTAGAACCCACCTCTGCAGCAGAGCTGTTTCATTTCAAGATGGTCATTTTGATGATAATTTTGTAAAACACATTTTATAGTTGTTCAAGTGGGGAGAGAAATTTTTAGAAAAACAAGAGAATGCCCTGCAGGTTCAACACAACTGGTCTTTCATCAACAAGCCTCAAACTGTCAGGTCACTGAATACTGTCCTTCAAAAGTGACAACCAAGATTGGCTCCTATTAGAAAAACACTGTCAGTGGCTTCTCCAAGACTTAAAAACCCCGTTTAGCTTCTCATTTCCTCTGTGAAGTTCTTTTAATTATGTAGCCAAACTTGGAAAGGCCAAACAACAACAGATTCTTCCGTGGCTCTCACAGTCCTCTTGCATTAGGAACATATGTCATTTGTGTTTTATCAGACACCAAAGGAACTTAATCTTGTTTCTTGGGCACTTCTGAATTATTTCTGGCAAAGAGAGGCATTGAGATTAGAAAGTGAGTAGTCCTGGCAGCAGGAGCAGTTTCTTTGTAGCCTTTAAACTATGCTCATCCTCCCCCCATATATAGAAAGTATTCCAAGTTTTCATATATTTATATAAAACTTTATTCTCCTGAGTTAATGAACTAAGTCAGTGCAGTAAATTAATATAAACTTTTCCAGGATATACGCCTGGATCAAATGGCAGTATTCCTGTAGATCACTCCCAGGTCTGCTGTCAGGGAGGGCTGCAGGTCTGCTGGCAGGAAGGCACCTGCACGGCAGAAAGGAGTGGGGATTGTCTTCCCGGCCCTGCCTTCCCAAATGTCTCTCCCAGCACACCATATGTCTCACACACAATATCCCAGATGGATGCTTAAAGGGTTCATTAATTCCTCAAACCCGGATTTCTGAGGGCCTGGACAGCTCAGACCTTTTAAAATAGAGAGGGAGAACTAAAAGGCAAAACCAAAACTGGGGGAAAGGGAGTTAATTTAAGATGTGTGCAGGGATGGTGGGTGAGCATTTGGAGTCAGCAGCAGCTCTGAATTCCTTCCTTTGGATCCAGAGCTCCAGGACCGTCTCATTCCATTGAAATCATTTCTGTACACAAATGACATTTCAAACACAGCTTCACTTTCGTGACACCAGGCACAACTTTGGAGGCTTGGTTTTGCTCAGAGCTGCAGACTGCATTAATCATACCACGAGCTCCAGTGATCCTTAACCTTTAAAGGAGCAAACACATGGCCCACTCACATTTTTGGAGGGAAAAATTTCGTAACACCCCAAGAGCCAGAACAATCCATCAGGGCCTCTCCAGCTTACTTTCTTTGCTTTATTCTTTTGGGGTAGCACAGTCTGCTTTGCCATGCTGGGCACTTTTCTACTGCCGTGATACAAGGTTGTGACGAATAATATTCATTCACTCCCTCCCTGGGTGTGGGGTCAGATTAATGCTGCACAGACCACCGAAGGAGAGATGAATGGGATCCTGGAAACACTTCCTTCAGGAGCTGTGCTCAAATCCTACTGCATTCGAAGGCGGAGCTTGAGAAGATCACGAGGCAAGCTGTCCAACAGAGGAGACAAGCAGGAGCTGAAAAGTCTAGGAGGAATAAGCCACCAGGCCAAGAGCTTCCCCTGATGTGCAGCCCCACATGGAGCACAGGAGGACCTCTCGTCTTCCTCATGCAAATGAACTGAAAGCTGCACTTCAGGAAAAAACCCACAAATTTGTTGGAATGTAAGTAAAAATTTCATTGGTAGAAGGCAGAAAAAGAGAGCAAAATTTGTAATGCAGATTTCTGCCTCCTTCTATTGTCATCTAAAATTTCGCTGGTGCTATTTGACCTCTTTTCCAGCTCTTCTCTGGAAGAACAGATGGAAGTCAAGTGAAAAACATGGAAATGAACAGCAAAGTCTTATACCCCTCTGAGAACAACAAACAAGTGGTAGAAATTGAAATATTTTCTTTCCTTAGCAATGATTTTTTAGAAGATCTTTCCTCAGATACACCCTTTTCTCCACAGCCCCAGTAACTGAGACACCAAAGAAGACAACTTCCATTAAAACACTTCCTAAATTTCCTTAATATTTTTTTGCCTTATCACTGACCCAGTGTAAAAGGCTCTGACATTTTGCATTGGCCTTTGAGGAAGGCACAGATGATCTATAATCCATTTTTAACATCTAGCTCTGCAGCATCTGGACAATTATTACCCGTATTAGAAGCCTTTGGAGCCAAAGAACTAACAGAATGTATATAATCCATGAAAAGTACTAGAAATACCTATCCTCTGAAGTATTTATTTGGAATTTTGTGAAGTCTGTGGCTCTGAAAGATGAAAAACGTGAGAGATCATCCATTCCAGAAGAGCATCTCAAGATGCCGGGACAAGGGGGAATGGTTTCGAGCTGACATTGAGTGGGTTTAGATGGGATATTGGGAAGAAATCCTTCCCTGTGAGGGTGGGGAGGCCCTGGCACAGGCTGCCCAGAGAAGCTGTGGCTGCCCCTGGATCCCTGGAAGTGTCTAAGGCCTGGTTGGACCTCCCTGATGAGAGCCCGCTGTGGATCCAGAAGGATTTATCAGCCTTTTCCTGCTTGTCCTGCTAATCCTGCATCACGTGGAATCATCTGATCAAAACCTTCAGCTATTCCTGACCTGATTTTAGTTGGTGATCCTGTCTGCCCTAATAATGTGAATGATGGTGCTCCTTTCATCTGAAGCAGCGAGGTAACTTCATGAATAACTCGGCCATAACGTCATCCCCATATTCCCTCTGCCTATGTCGTTTTCAGACCCTTGTGATCTAACTTCTCTTCTAAATCTGGCCCCACTTTTGAAAAAAAAAACTCAAAAAACTCTAGGAATTTTCTGCAAAACACTGAAAATTCTTTAAAGTTATTTCTTTTTCAATTCCCCAGACTTTGAAGCGGAAGAGGAGAGAGGGGATATCAAAATTACTATGGATGCTGAATTTCAGGAATCTGTGTATTTTTTGGAAATCCAGCCCTTAAGATATACAGATATGATATAAGATATATATACAGATATACTTCATCTGTAAATTGTGGGCACGAAACCCAAGTTATTTCCCAGCACACAGAAGCGATCAGGAGAGGAAAAGTACAGCAACCTCTACCTACAGGAGCAATGAAAAGTTTTGAGAGACAAAGCACATTAAAAAATTGAAGTATGTCAATCCAGTTAGTGTCTGTGCAGGAATACAAAAAACTGGACAGAAATACAGATTTTCTAGAAGTGTCAGAGATCTGCTTTTGCCTGCTATCACATTAGGAGGAGATATGAATAAGAAAACACTGTTCAAGTGTGTCGAAGCAAGTCTGCAGATTATAAAATAACACGTATTTATTTGTACCCCATTCCTTGAATATTACTACAGACCAGTCTTTGTTTCCTACTACAGCACATTTGCTCTGTCAAAGCACACTTTAATGAGAAATTAATAACAACAGCTACAGCAAAGCACGTCGCATCCACTTGGCTACATCAACTTCCACCACAGGAAAGTGAGGGTGTCACTTACAACAGATTAAAGGAAGACTGAAGTCTCTGTGGTATTGACTTAGGAAATAACTGAAATGATTTCCAGCTTTGTTTCATCTTCTTCCAGAATATGACTTAATCCCCTTTGCAGATAATTCTCCATTTACCAAGCAGGAAACTTTTGAGACCAGGATTATGCAAAATGTGCCTCGGCCCACAACAACTTTGATTTTCCAAAAGGCGCGAGCGAGTCTGGACTTTCATGGAAATCCAGAAAATGTCCAGCTGAGAACTTTTTTGATGGGAAGAACCCTGACCTATCTAAATGGCCAACTACAGGCATGTGCATTTGCCTATAACTGTTTTCAAATTTCTGACACCTAATTCAGCTCAGTATTCAAACCAGGCAGTTGATTACTGGTTTTATGTACATCATGGAAGGAGCAAGGTCAGAAAAAACATACGGAGAATGTTTTTAGAGACAAATTCACTCCGAGAATCAAGTCAGAGAATGAATTTATTCTTTAGTTCCTTGCAGTATACTCAGTAAATAATTTATTAGCTTGTTTGAAATTATTAATACCTTGAAAATAAAAATTTTAATGAAATTATAACCAAAGGGGTTTTGTTGGGGTTTTTTTTCAGATAATGAATTCTTAAAAATAAAAGCAACCACAGAATCTAGTCTAGCTAGATTTACTTGGCCTACAGTGACACAGTAATGCTGCACTTACTAAACTCTGCTAGGGAAGGGATAAAAACTTGGAACTTCCCATGTTAATAAATAAAGTCAGAGATATTCTGCTGAATAAATTGACACAAATGCAAATAACAGCAGGATTTGCACGAAGGGAGCCCTCCTGTGCAACACCAAAATGTGAATTTTAAGCTTACTGAATACACAATAATTTCAGCATACAGACCTGAATTATAATTATTTTTTAAGTATGAAAACTCACACAGTTATCGACATGTTAGGTGATCATTAGAAGCTGATCATTCTCTTGTGAGCTGAAGTTTGTTAATCCTCTTTCTTTAACTAATCTAAAATTAATGAATGACGGTAAGAAAGAGCCAATAAGAGCTAAAAATAATCTAACAGCAAAATCTTTGTCAGGCAATGACTTATTTATCTTCATGCTGATGCAAGTGTGTGGAAAAACACTGAATAAAGCAGCATTTTGGTGGGTCAGTAGCCAAACCAGTCTGGCCATTATGTGGCCACTCCAATAGCCCTGGGTTCACTTTCAGCATGGAATTTTGCAGACTGATTGTATTTCAGCAGAGCAAAGAATTCAGCTGATTGGATTCCATTTTGATTAAACATTTTAATTCAGAAACAGAGAACAAGCCTGGCTTGCTCAACACTTCTTTGATATCTGTGTACCTGAAAAACCCCAACCTTCACCAATTTTTATATGATGTAAATCTACGGAATTCGTGTGTCTGCATCACAGAATCACGGAATGGCTTGGGTTGGAAGGGACCTTAAAGCTCAAATAGTTCCCACCTATAATAGATATTAGCATTCCAAGAGGATGGTGGCAATATTCATTAATTATTCCTTTCTCTGTTAGCAGTCAGGAAAAAGTTAAAACTAGTACTGAAAACAAATGCTAACTGCATGACTGAAGCCTCAAGGAACCAGTTATTAGCTACTGCTATCAGCAAAATAATCCCCTGCAGAATCCTGTTAATTAGAGCAAACAGACCAAGCAGCAAAACCACGGAAAAATGGAAATGCTCATCTTTGTTACCACACGCTGCAGTTTCCTTCAGTAATGGTCAGAATCTGGGTCAGACACTGAAAACTCCTCACCATTTAGCATTTTCCAGGGAGACCAGGAAAATCCAGCAGCCGATTCCCCAAACCACAATGATTCCCCTGTATCTCCTGGGAAACCACGACCTGTGACCACAAGGACGAACGTGTCCAAGCTGCCTTTCAAATGCATCAATAGTTAATGGCATAAACCTTTGTCACCCCACACGTGGGTTTGAAATTACCCCCCACGTAAGCCAGAATGTTTCTTTGATAACACGGCCTTAAAAAAACTGCCATTATCCAGAAAGTGTTATAAAAAGGCTTGGAGAATCATGGAATCATTTGGGTTGGAAAAGACCTCAAGATCACCGAGTCCAAACGTTAACCTAGCACAAATATTCTCTCTGTTTTCCTCAAAATGTGGAGTTCATTCATTTAGGTGTGTTGGCTTCTCAAGAAGAAACCTCCCTAGGCCATTTTTCAGTGCACTGGCAAGGAAAAAACTCAATTTTCCACCCAAAAACTACTTCTGAACTAAGGCAAGTCCAAGGAAGGAGCCCCACCTGACACTGCCAACACACAAGTGCTGAAAGCAGCAGATCTGAGAGAGAAAAGAGAGGTCACTCAGCACAAGGGAAAGGGCAGCATAAGATGACAGAATGCAAAAATACAGATGGTCACGAGTGAAAAATCCTCGAAGAACCGATAAAAGCTGAAGGTTGCTTAGAGAACAAAGCAGAAATGCACAGGCAGAGGTAGGAAACCTCTAAAGCGACCCAAGGAATTCAGCTGTGTTCAGCAGGCCCTGGACAGCAGAGCTGTGCTGAGTGATTTGGCCACAGGAATTTATCACAGAGACGGAAGACAAAGAGACAGACAACCTCTGAAAATAATGTAAAGCAAGAACTGTTCATTCTGGATACGAGCCAAGGGCTAGAAAATATGAAAGTCAAGATAACGGAGAAAAGAGTTCCGAATATTTGGAGGTGAAAAACAACGGTGTTGGTCGGACGTGAAAGAAAGAACAGAGTTATCAGGACAAAAATACTGACGGCACACAGAATTACTTGAAGAAAAAGACAAAAGCCACATCCAATTTGCAGCGGGAAGCTGATTGCATCTTCCCAAGTGAGGTTTCAATCCAAATGACAAAGGCAAAACTGAGCATTATTCTGTAACTGCAGAATGTGAATTATTTTAGAGATGGTAATAAAGCAAAGAGTAAACACCAGCAGAGAACACAGGTGTGAAAAAGAGACAGGGAAATGTAAAAAAGAGACACTGGAATGGAGGGGATTCAAGCAGCAATGACATCTTCCATTACTGACATTGATTTTTTTTCCCCTGAATATTATTAAATTAATACTGTTGGTCACAAGACATGGATCTTCAGAACCAAAGCAAAAATAGCTTGAAGTCCATGTGAGGCAGAGGGGGACACAGCCTTGGTTTCTTGAACTCTGGTGTAACAAACACATTTCAAACTGCATTCATTTATTAAATGGAATAAAGGAGATTTTTGCCAAGATTAAGGTCAAGGCAAAATACTAGTGAGCTGCAAAGCAGTGATTTAGTGGTATTTTGGCAGGAACTCAGCACTAACTTATAAAATCCACAGCTATGGAAAAACATCTGGGACATAGAAGAGTGTGCCATAAATTTCTATTGGCATCACTGCAGGTGAATTTGGGAAAAGGGTTATAACAGCCTATGCTGCCAATCCCTCCATCACCCATGGACATCTTTCCCCTTAGCTGATTTAAACAAGAACCTCTCTAAAAAGGCAAATCCAGAGAGAATGACCAAAGCCCTTTTAGTTTTGGAGATGAGGAATCTATTTTAAGGACTGTGACTTTCTCTCCTAAATGTACTGATTCCTCTATTCATCATCTTAGTGGGGTAGTTCTACGAGAGTCTATACTTAAAATTTGCTTATATATAAATCCACAGGATCTAAAGGGGAGTTTCGCCTTTGAGGTCAGCTCTCCCAAATGTCTAAATTTAATATTCCATGCAAAGTGCTACAGATCACTGTATTTTTCCTTTCCCACAGCTGCTGCATATAACATTATTTTATCCCTAGAGCCTGGTAGATTCACTTAAACAGAGATCAGCCTAATTCCAAAAGGCCTGATGCACAAAACCAGTTTCCAGCAGTAAATATGGATATATTTACTTTAGATACCTGGAGTTTTCATCATTCCTATTATTATCTATACCTACAAAGACTTCAATACATCTTAATTTGTGTTAGAAGAAAACATAATCTAAGTACATTTTTTATGGAGTTGTCTTGCCCACTGGAGCTGGAAAGCACCATGGTAATATGATAAAATACTTGGGGTCCTATTTTCCTTCCCAACTTCCCTCTATACTAAAAGCAATTGATATTCCTGTTGCTGGTACCATGGTATCTGTAAAACAGAATTCAGAGTATTTCATTTCATGCTGACACGACTGTGTCTGATAGCTGACGGTTCTTTAATCCCCCAGAATATGTTAAATGCTTGAAAAACCATCTGATGTCGGGAACAAATGAAAAATATCCTGGTCTCATTTCCTGCCAAGCAATGAACTCCAGCTCTCTGGCAACAGCACCAACGGGTTAAACATTTCCTGGGTCCCAAAGCTCCTGATCTGCAGAGCTTGCTCTCGTTCAGGGGTGTTGGGCTGTTAGGAGGGAATCAGGGGGACTTCCCTGAAATCAGAGAGAAAAATGCCACAGAACATCAGCGAGCACTTCAACTCCTCTGCTGTAATCACGCAACGGTTCACATAAATTTCATTATCTTTAGTATTCCTGAAATCACCAAACTGTCTGAAGAGCACTTAAAATATAATTTAAGAAAGGGAGCAATAGCAATCCCTCTCTCATGGCCAACACGTGGTCTTTTCTAGAGTTATTTTTCACCTCAGAAGAGGGGAATTCTTCAGCACAACATACATTTCAGCTGCACTCCATGATCCTGATGGGTCCCTTCCAATTCAGTATATTCTGTGATTCTGGGATTTGTAGTAAAATAGTTTTTATTTTGCTTCAGTAAAATCATAGAGCTACAAGCCATTAAAAAAGCCCTGTAAAAATGAAATAGTCAGGTATGGAAAAGAGGAAAAGCCTCACTGTCCATCCCAGCCAGAGTTTTTCTTAAGAAGAGAGAACACTCAGCTTTCCAATTCCTACCAATACCAGGAAATAAAATTTCTTTTCTAGCAGTATTCAATAAAAATATTCCTTCACCTCCACTATTTATTGATTAAAATTCCTGTTGCAGCCTACTGTTTTCCAGCACCAGTATTGCCACCTCATACTCCAGCTACTGCCCGGATTGGCTTATCCAGGGGTTACTTCTCTGCTGCAGGACTTTGCCTGGGCCAAGCCAGAGGAGCCCATCAAGGATGTACCATCATCAGTGGCTCAGTTAGAAATAAGTTGGGAGGGGCAGCCAACGACTGGGATTAAACTCATTAGACTGCACCTCCTGCTTACAGGCTCAAAAAGTATTTTAGGCCCATTCAGGTTAAGCACCCAGAGTAAAACGATGGGATTCAATTTTTATAAATTTATCAAGACCCCAAGAAAAACCGAAGAGGTTTCTGTTTTTGTGTGCTGCTGTTAATGTTCTCAGAAGTGCAGTTAAGGCCTAACATCTTACACGCCAAGGAGGTGGAAAAAACCCCACCTTTGTGACAATTTCATGCTCCTAACAACTTTGTGTAGCACTAAGACCTTCTCACAACTCTGTTCTCAAACACCTGACGCAAAAGCAGAGTACAACAATAAACTTGCTTATTTACAGCTCCAGCGACAATGAACAATTGGATGTTGCTTAATAGCAAGAAAATATTTTATGTTCTGTTTCATCTCTTCTGCTGCTCTCTCTTTCTCCAGCTCAGCCCTGCATCTCTATGACAATCACTACACAAACCACATCATTCTGCAGCCCACACAGGCAGCTAACAATTTATCCCCGTTGTCTCCGTCACATCCACTTAGGAGAGCAGCAATCATTCCTGCTCTGAGGCTTTGCTAATGTGAATAATTAATTTCATCCCTTGAGTACCAACACCAGTTTCCACTGTCCCTTTAATTACTTGGACAAACAGGTTGGGATCTTCTTTCCCAAGCCTTTTATGCCACAAATCTTTTACTGAGATCGAAGAAACAGTCTGAATATTCCCCATAAAAGGTAAGTTAGCAGTGAATCATGTCACAGTCCTCCACAGCACACACTGCATTGTGAAATTCCAGCTATGTGTCAGCTGCTTCACTGGCACCTGTTGAACGCACACCTGATGATCACCTGGTGGTTCAGCCCTATTAAAAACTCTTCTGCTCTTCTTGTTAGGTCTGCATTGCCCTTACAGGAGGGAAATCTCTCCTGCCCCATCAGAAAAATCCTACACAGAACATGGACAGTTCAACCCCCAGAAAAATCAATCTAGTTTTTACGTGAATTCAGCTTTTTTGCCCCCCTTTTTCCCTTTCAATGAGAAGATTGAAGCTGTTCCTCAGACTCCTCTCAAACACCGACCTGTCATCTCTCACTGAACACCCTGCCTGGCTTTCAGGCTGACACTGGGATTTCTTTTAAGCTCGGGGCCACAAGGGCTCATCTTCACAAAAAGAGAAAATATCCTGTGGTTGGCTTAGTCAAGATCCCCAAAGAGGGGCACAAATGAAACCCAGGATTCAGATTATCACAGCTCAGTGAAGGAATGATGTGAGCCTAAAGCTGAATTTCAGTACAAGCAAAGCACCTTTGATTATCTCATTATTTGACCATGCCTGCATGGGAAGCATGTTGTGCCAGGAATAGCACAGCGTGAGTAATTCAAACTCCTCTCATGAAGTTAATATTTAACCTGAAAATTCCCTGTAATCCACGGAAATTCACAACAAACCCAAAACGGCTACTTTATCTCAGGAAGAAAGAATCAAGGCATGAGCTGTCTTTGTTATTTACAGAAAAAACCAAAACATTCTGTTAGATCATTTATGGGCTTTAACTGATATAAACCATGAGGCATCCTGAAAGGACCCTCAAAGATTCCAAATAGGAGAATTACAGTTTTCTATTCATTATGTCTCCCAGGCTCACAGAAGCTACAAATATTATGCTTTCTCACATCTTACTGCCAAAGCTGAACCCCCAGGTTAAGTGGATACAGCTTTCTTTAAGGGCTGTGCCAGATCAACACTGCAAATGGCATAAATCTGATCCCAAAAGCGTGTGTTTGATATGATTTATAAGCTTAGTTCATGTTTATAACAAATCATTGCCTTCCAGAAGGGAAATTTTAAAAAACCTCTTATTTTGCACTTATTTTTGCACTAAAAGCAGGACATACGTGTGAAGTTGTTGTTATATGATGCACATCAAGAGCTAATTAAATCAGCCACATATATTTCATTGTTTAACACTACACGTGGTCTGAACAAATAATTTCCAGCTCATATTCCAGAGGCTTGGAACAGAACTGGGATCTTAATTTCTCCGTGTGTAGCTCCCTCTTCCCCCTCAGAGCTCCATTACAAGAGTCAGTCCATTTTGAGGGCAATAAGAAGTTCCCTTCTTTCACGTATAGGATGATCTGACAGAAAATCTAGAAGAACTCAAAGAATAAATAAATACATCAGGCTGCCTGAGGTCTCCGAAAGACACGGCCAGCCTATGCACGGAGCAATCTCAGTTCCTTCAGTGTCAATTCAGGCTTTGATTTTCTGCTAATAACTCCGTGGATTTGTGACAGACTGAGAGCACGAAGAGGTCAGTGTGTTATAAACAAGCTGTGAATCGACTTTGTTTGATTGTCTAAATATAAACACATAAATACCTAAGAACAAGCAAAAAATCTAACGCATTAAGGGGAGAAATTAATGAACGTGCAAATTCACTTTGTCAGTCACACCCTGACTTCCGTGGTGCCAGGATCCCATCCCTGCCTTTTCAGTGGCAGGTATTAACCCAGGATCCATGGGTTTAGTTGGGTAAAGAACCATGCAAAGGGATGAACTGAGGAGAAAACCACTTGTCACTCATCACCCTATCCCCACTGTCAGGAAGGCAGAATTTTAAAGATGAATTTGATTTCTAGCAAATTTTTCCTCTGTGCATGGAATCAACATGGCACAATTAGGATACATTCACTAGAAGATGCAAGGAGGAAGCAAAAAGGAGTTTGGATGACAACTTTTTAAAAGGCATCACTGATTGTGTTATTTGTCCTGGGACAAAACCAGTGGCTTTAAAGCAAGGTGCACAACAAAAAAGGGCTGCTATTTACATTTCTAAGCATAGGGTGCTTGTGAAGCAGTGCCAGTCAGCCCACAGACTCACTCACTTTGCTGGAACAACTGGGAGAGAGACAAAGAAAGTCAGGAAAAAACCACTTGGACAGAAAGCAGTACACAAGGAAGCCACATCTGAATAATCCACGAGGAGTCACCAGGCATTTCTTGACAGAAAACCCCATATATCCTAAAGGAGCTATACAGACTTAAGGATTTGGCCTGAAAAAAACATTTTTTTTTTTCCTGAACTCTCTTCTAAGAGTTTCTAAATAATCTGTAAGAATAACGCCAGTGAAGCTAAATAGGGAATTTAACATTTTATGATCCCAAATACTTTCTGAGTGTGTGCCAACACACAGTAAAAAAAGCCAAACTCACCAGAAACGACTTTTCTTTCTTTTGCTGGGTTAGTACTCCAGCTATTTAAATTTATACACTCATTGTGGTTTATCACAGACTATTATGGCACAGAAGGGCAAACGTAAACTGCATTGATTACCTCACAGTATTGATACTCTGAGCCAGCAGAAGCTGACAGGTGAAAAGATAATTAGGGCAGTGATGAACCTCACTGTCGTATCTGCCTAGAAATACCTGGCTATATTATATTGAGAAAATCAAAATTTGCTTTCTTTTCAGAGCTATAATCACTTGATTATCTTTTTTTTTTTTTTTGCCAGTGTGAGAAATAAAACCCAACCGAATAACCAAAATCAGATTCACTGGGAAAGAAAATTTTACTCAAAGGCCAGTTGCTGCTATGGAAATTTTGCGAGGAGTTCTTGGTTAGTTTGGGTTAATTTATTCCCTGAGGAAGCTGTTAGGAACAGTGATTATGAATAGTGAGGATGAGTACAAAAGGGAATTGGAAAACCTGCCACTTTTACCAACAAGAAGACTGAGAAAAATAAGGCTCTTGGCTGTTGCAGGAAACAACGTTCAGTAAAATATCACCACGTGTCAGCCTCAAAAATGATGCACACAGAGAGGCCAAGTGGCTGCTGCCCATCTTTCCCCCCAAGAGAAAGGGCTGCTTTGGGTCTCTACCATCAAATCAACCACCAGTTTTTATTAAATTTGTAGGAATGATGATGATCTTATGACTAATGACTTAAATATAATGACTAGATCTTATGACTAACGATTAGATCTAATGACTTCTGGCTCTGTCACATTTGCATTAAATTAACCAATGTGTTGAAAGCCGAGGAGGAGGTTGGGTAGTGATAAATGGCTGAGCAGGCAGACACGGAGACTGCAAAATTTGTCCCCCAGGAAGCCAGGCTAAAAATAAAAAAAACACCAACTAGGTGAACAATCAATTTATTTTAAATTTCTCTGGCAACCATTTCCCTCCAGAGCAGGCAACAACTCCCCAGTCGAAGTGTGTGAGCAAACAAAGTTCAATTTACAGCAGTTCCGTATCAGCAGGAATTAAGCCAACCTACTATTTATGAGCCTTTCCACCCTTCCTCATTGTACAGAGTGTCTTCCACCGTGCATCCTCAATCCTTTCTCCGCTGAACTAGGACACAGATGGAAATGGGAAATCTGCATCCCGCTGAAGAAAATGCTGCAGTGGAATTGCACTTTGGAGAGCGGGTAGAGATTATTGGAGGTGGAAAAACACGTTTGGGATGCAGGGCACAGGACTTGTAATGGAGAAAAGATGTTTTCCAATTACCAGCAAACCCTGGCTACGCATTTACCTCTCACACACTGCATTTTATTAGTTCATACAATCACAGAATCACGAAAGTTGGAAAAGAGCTTTAAGATCAAATCAAAACTGGTCATTCAGATTATCTGAGTCTCTACCTGTAAAATTGTAATTCTAATGTAAAACTCAACTAAAATTTGACCTAAATGAAGTAAATCCCAACATCGATGCTGAAAGGAAAACAAAATAAAAGAAGTGGAAGTATGTAGATAAAAAAAAAAAAATACTCTATAGGCACCTTTAGTAAGCCTGAATAAAAAGCAGATTCTCTTTGTGCATGAGGAATCTTAGGTGTTAAAAATTCAGATGGGAAGCAGAGCAAGAGACTTTCTGTGCAGAGACCTGAAAGCTGGAGTCTCTTTCTCCAAGCTGATTTGCTCACCAGAGCACTCCTGTGATGGAAGGCTGTTTTCCTAGGCCTCCGTGTGACAAATGCCACAAAAACCCCACTTTTCAGTGCCCACATTTTACCATTTCCTCTGAACCTCCAAAACACGCTCCACGGTCCCGCCTGGCGTTTATTAACACACCAGGAGAGACTTTGGGGACAGACAAAGTGAACGGTGGAAAACTGGGAGGAAGAATGCAGATGTGGGGGAGGACTCACACGAAACATGTGGAGGAGCTAATGGCATCGTTAACACCAAATTAAATGGAGTTTTAATGAGCGTTTTCCCCACAGGAGACCAGGCAGTAAAAATGCTACTTGCTGCAAGCAGGAACTACGTGAAGATTTGGGGAGACTTTTCTGAATCTCTGAGACACAGTGTGTGTCAATGGAATTTTTTCGCAAAATGTCACGATATAAATACTGAGTATTCTGTAATCTGCCAGGTTTTTTCACCACCAAGAAGCACAACTTTTTATCTGAATCTCTCCCTGAGAAGGGGCTGGTAGAACAAACATCTGAGACCTGTCGTTACATATTCAAAATCAGGTTGAAAATTGGGTTTGGATGACGTAGCTGAAGTGTTTGGGGGGTTTTCGGTTTGTTTTTGTTTTTTGTTTTTTTTTTTTTTTAATTATTATTATTACTTGGAGTTCTAAGCATAAAAAAATCCTTACTCAGCTATTTGACCCCAAATTTAAAAGATGAGTCACCAAAGTAAAGAAACTTCTCTCCAAAAGTAGGTGATAAAATCCACATTAGTCCAGATTGGCTGGATGAAGGACGGAAGGGGGGCATTGCTACCGAATTTTCCTTCTGCTGATTACCTGTGACTGAGAAAGATGTACAAGTATGTAAGTAAAAAAAGAAAGGAAGATGGTCTGTTCTGGGCATGGAAAAGGGATTTAAGTAGTGTCTCGAGGCCAGAAATTCAAACAGTACCTACAGAAGAGTGGCCAAAAATAGCACATTTGTAGATGGTATTAAGCACTTGGCCCTATCTATGTAGATCTTCCATTAACTGGTTTCTCCAGAATTGAATTTATACTTCAAAGGATTAGATTTTCAGGTTGCCATTTTAGCACAGTTAAATTTTCTAATATTAATGGCCATAAATTAAATCTGGTTCATTTCAAAATCTAGTTATGCATTTAATTCCATTAACTTCCTGGCACGGAAAATGTACCCAGACAATTATGTGCTCTGTACACTTGTAACTAACAGCAACACTTATTTTAAAGTGTTTTCTCAAAAAGTCCTGTCTTTCTTTCCCCCAGATCAAGAAAGTTTAATATTTTTTCCTGGTGGCTTCTCCCATTTATCTCTTTGCTCCAGAACCACAAAGAGTAAAGATGGATGGAGCCAATCCCTGTGTAGTTCTTAGATTTGTCTTGCAGCCTCTTTCCTTTTTATTTCGCTTGTGTGGATGAATTAAGTTAAATTTGCACGCAGCCGAGTAGAAGCCCAATCATTTTATCTGTATTCTACTGTAAATTATTAATTCTTGTGACTTATTAATGCATATTCAATGCAGAAACCTTTTAGATGCTTAATAAACATTCTGCAGCTGGACAGGATTTTAAATACGCCTTTTCTTTAAATGCAAAGCAAAACCAAACAGTTTCCATGCAGCGTAGGAGCTGTGGCATAGTAACAATGGCCTCTTTTTGTCTTTATCTAATTCTCATCTATCTAGTCAACCTAGGCAAAAAAAATATAAATAAATCACGTGACTCTATTTCTTTTGTGTATTAGAGATGCGTAATTAATCTACGAATCCCCTCGAAGCACTGTGACTTAAAATCAACAAGCCCAAGGCACCGGATCAGACCAAATAAATATTGTCAGCAAACTCTGCCCCCTGGAGTGCCAGGTAACAGACCCTGCTTGGGAAGCAGCCACGCAGAATCCGAGCCTGGAACTTCCATTCTGGCTTGGCAGCAGCACCACTTTTAAAGGAAAGTTGCTGTGTTCTCAATGCTCTTTTGCTCAGAGTAATCTGGTTGCACTGATAAGACACCAGAGTTTTAAAATTCACCAGAGAGAGGAAAAATATCAAAGTGATCTCTACAAATTCTACCTTCTGGAGCTAGATTGGTTTCATCCCGTATTTAATAGAAAGGATACAACCAGCTCTGGGTTTAACACTCCTCTTGCACAACTAGGACAGTTTGTAAGCTGCTGGAAAACCAAGATAAAACATTTCTAAATCATAACAGTGAACAGCTATCACAGAACGTGACAAGAGAAATAAGTGGTGGTATCAGTGTGGCAGAGAAAGGTCACATTTCTTCAGATAGAAAGGCAAAACATTCACACAGCACTTCGAATGTACGTTATTTGTTGTTATTATGAGTGGTTAAATGAATCAACACTTAGAGCAGTACCAGGCCAGGCCAGATGCATGGCAACAGAACACAAAGAGATTGCAGCTGCTGCTGATTCAAGAGGCAGCATGCAGGTGCTTTTTAGCTAAAATTCTAAAATTCCCTTTTAATTTGGAAATGATCTTGGCTCAAAGCACTCAGGGACAGCATCTGTACACAGACAACACTCGTGCCAATTGCCTCCCGTGAACTCAACCACTTGGCTGTGCTGGTGCTGCAAAATGGACCTTGCAAATTACAAAGATCTGCTTTTAAAATTCTCTGTTTTGAGGCAAAGCATCCAAACCTGCAGCACTGAGTTCTACTACAACTGCTGGGCTTAAACACACAGCACGGAGAAGGAAAAGGCTCCTTTCTCAGCCTTCCCTCGGCAAGTTTATCCCAGACAGGGCAGCGAGACACTTTCAAGCCTGATTTTTTGGGAGATTTGATGACCACCATATCACAGATACCTAAGAGAGGATTCCTTGAAGGTCTCATCTAAAAGAGCTGGGAATAAATGTGCTCATGTCCCCTCCTGTTGTACCTTCCTCTTGCTCGGACTTAAGGAAGAATTAAAATCAGTGCAAACTCCCATAAAGCTGAAGCTGTGTTAAAAATGGGACCCTGGATTCAGTATTTTGCCTGTCACATACTTTTGCTCCTACTCACATAATATGTGAATTACATCCACACTCCTAATAGGAGGAGAAAGGAAAGGTTGGTTATGAAGGAAAAACTGGGACATGGAAGAGGTTATTTGTCATTTAACAGCACGCAGTGAACACCGCAATTTCGGTTTCAGCATTCTTTTAACCTTCAAATAAAGACAATTATTAGTATATTGCTCTTCCTTCCTCCCTCTTCCCTCAGAGATGCTACTGTGAAGTTATATTCTATATATTATTTCTAGTATGTGAACACATCCACACACCTCAGAGCCTGAGCTTCAAGCCCTTCTTCAAGGCTTTCTGTTCATTTTCATGCCAAGTTGTTTCATTAGGTACAGTTTCATCCTTCCTTGGGGCAAGAGAGCATGACTGGATACCTCCCTGGCATCCACAAAAAAAGCTTGGAGTTAGTCTGCAATCCTTTCTTACCTTTTGGGTAAGAAATTACCAACAAATTAGTAACATCAGGAATCACCACGGAATTAGTAACATCAGGAATTAGTAATACTCCTCAACTGAGGTGATTAAAGCAGCAGAAGTGGGTTTCACAGAAGTTTCACCAGAATCCCAGAATCAGTTAGGTTGGAAAAGCCCTCCAAGATGACGGAATCCAACCATTAACCCAG
The DNA here is from genome assembly GCA_013397775.1 of Eulacestoma nigropectus. Classification (NCBI taxonomy): domain Eukaryota; kingdom Metazoa; phylum Chordata; class Aves; order Passeriformes; genus Eulacestoma; species Eulacestoma nigropectus. Next base: position 418,776 of record VZTE01006050.1, on the reverse strand, counting down.
CACTGAACCACAATTCTGTGCCTATGAACTACAAGTGAAAGGGCACAGATGAGTTCCAGCGTGTCCTGTCAGGGGTGTTGCAGTTTTAAGGCATTTCTCCTGCTTCCAGAAGGAAATTTTTTAGCATGCATTGTGATTCTGTGCAAGGAAGGATTATTAACTCATAAGCAACAGACCTGATGAATCATTTAAAACTGTTCTGAAAACAACCCAGTCCACAAGCATTTAGGCAGATAGATATAACTCAGGACATTTTTGTAGCTTCACCAACCCTGTGAAGTGACCAAGCACTAAAAGCACCTCCCGGCCTTTAAATACCAATATTTAATAGCAGTTTTTTATATGTTTATTCAAGCTAACTTAACACTGGGCTGAGACCCAGTATCCAGCAAAAAAACTCAGCTGCATTTATACGATTTTTCAATTCCATGATATGCAAAGCACTGGCTTGCAACTTCTCCAACTTTGAGCTTGGGGAAGGCAGTGGCACTGACTGAATAAAAAATTCCTGCAACTTCACCACACAAGCCAGAACATGTGCCTCGTCTTTCAAATGTGCATCCCCTCTCAGAGGCAGGAAGCAATTACTTCTATTTCTTCCCTTTCAATAACACACTTGCATCTGCATAATGCGGGTCTGTGACAGATTATTGAAATTCCTTGACGCAGCAGCAGCAAGCACACAGGCTAGTTTGGGCTCAGCCTCTCCTGCTGATCCCACACGCTTGTAATTGCACAGGGACCGTAATTAACCTGCTGGGAAAGATCAGGGATCTTTCAAATTCCCACTCTGCGTCTTCCTGCTTTACTACAGGCAAGTCAGGCTGCTGTCAATCTTGTCAGACCGCACAGGTCCTGGAAGAGTCAACAGCCACAAAACTCAGCTGATTGCCTGAAGGAGTGAGGAGGTGAACACTGGGGGGAAAAAAAAGGAAAAGGAAGTCTTCATATGCGTAGGTTATCCTTGAGCTGGTAGATTTTATCAAGTTCTGGGTCTGGAAGCAGATTTTCAGCACGTTTTGATAACCAGCTCGATAATCTCCCAGATAAGAAATCTCATGACACGTAAATATTTTTCATTTAGAAACGCGAGGAAGGAATTTAAGGCCACATTTATCAACCTAACAAAAGCACCTAAAAGGAGCTGCAATAAAAAATTTACAGCCAAAACACACAAATGGCAAAAAAAAATACCGTTTCAATCAGAAATCTTCTTGGCAACTAGAATCTAATTTGGGGTATTTAGCCAGCTTTTCACGAGCCTATATTTCATTTTGTCACAGGATTTTCCAAATTGAAAATGGTGAAGAGATCATTTAACATACTACAACTGAAAGAATTCTTAATATTGTTGTTGATTCAACAGTGTACTGGACCACTGCCAAGACCAGAAGCTACATTCAATTAGTTTAGGAACATATGTCTTCATGTGTTGGGAAGAACCGGGGTGCAATTAAATTCACAAAAATTATTCGGCAGATGGACTCAAATTAATGTGCTCCTGCGTCTTATGTTCATAGAATTGTGTTTATTTTATTTTTTTGCTTTAAAAAAACCAATAAACCCAAAACCCAAAAAATCAAAACCAGCTATAAACCTAAAAAGAGGTTTGGGTTTTTTTTTTTCTGTTGAGATGCAAAGATGAGGATCAGGAGCTGTTTTGAACACAAGGAATACATTTGTACAGTCTGTATTTCCTCAATTCCAATAGATACAGCGTAGAGCATTTCTAGCCAGGGGAGCAACAAGTGAAAGTCTTTTGAAATGTGCAGGAATAAAGATAATAAAGATATGCAAGGATTAAAATCCCGCCCCACTCCAGGGTTGTTTCCAGCCTAAAGTAGTTGTCTCCACCCTCAGCATTCGGTCCCCTCTGGTTCATCGGGGACAAGAAAACCGATTAAAACAATTAAGGATAAATCCATCCTTAGAAGCGCGGCCGCATCCTCGGAAAAGAAAAACCCCAGCGTGCGTCTACTCCAATCCTGGAGCACGTGAGGGGAGCGAAATGTAGATGGCTGAACCTCCCTGACAGTGTACTCAGACTTTAAAACCCTTTTGACAAGCTCGGTGCAAAAGCACGAGGTGAAGCCGTGCGGCAGAACCTGGGTAAGGAGCAGACAAAAGAGGAGGAATGAGTCACCCCTTTTAGTGCCTTGAAAGAAAGTGTAATGTCCCACACGTCCCCGATGGAAATCGCACAGCCTGAGGAGCAGAGAGGCAAAGCACCGGAGCAGACAATCACTCTTAGTCAGAGCTTGAGCTTGCTGAAATTCCAAAAGGAACCGAAAAGCAGGGGAAGCCAATTCCCAGTCTGATAGCAGGGGAATTTTCACCTGCGGGATCAGAGGACGTTCAGCACCGACAAAAGGAGACCTGGGCTTCACCGCACAGGTCCTTCTGCTCACATTTTGCATTCCATGGCAGCTGAGCTTCTAAATGAAAAGGAAACATACCTGAAAATCTCTGGTTTTATTGCTGATAGGTAAACAGATGATCACAGAAATGAAATATGTCTATTTAGTGAGTTCTAGACTGCGGGGAGGCCCCGGCTGGCAGCAGGATGGACCTGAAAGCCCTTCCAGGGGCACAGCAGTGCTCTGAGGACTCTGTGGGTTTAGTGGTGCTTAAATTGAAAGCATATTTTCCAGAAAAAAAAAAAAGAAAGAAAAAAGTTCTTTTCTAGCACAGACCCAAGCAACTCGGAGGCCTTTTCTCAGAATCCAGACTGGGAAAAAGAGGGCATGAGGCAGGGCAGAAGCTGAGCTGTTATTATGTGGCATTGCTGCTTCCCAGGTTCTGCAGCTGCAGCCCCCCCCTCACAGCCCAGTACCTCCAGCTCCAATACCTCCCCACCACCCCCAGTTTAAATTCTCATCACAACTTTGACCACTGCCCTGTCACTTTTCCATATCCACCTATCCAGCTGGCAATTCCTTTGTATTTACCCTGCATGATGAGTTTTTCTCCATGTGAGCAAAACCCTCTCAATTTCACATTAGCCAAAATTTAATGAGCAAACTTCTACTAATATCTTCTAATCATGGCACAAAATCATTAATCTCTATCCATCCTGAAAACTGTATTTTGTTCACAGCTGCTTGTAGTTGACCCCTTACCCATCTTCCTATCAAATTTTTTTCCACCTTCAACAATAATTTCCCGTGGAATGCTAAAGTACTGTTTTGTTTAAAACAAACAGATTGACTCTCCTGCACTAATCTTGTTTAAAAAACCAGCTAATCTCTGCCATTAGTCTTCCCAAACCAGCATGAGAAAAAAAAATAAATCCATTTATACCAGTTCCCATTTGCTTCCCATTCACTTTCAGGTTCCCACCTATCATTGTTTAAATTCTAGGTTAAAACTTCCCACAGATGTGACCATCAGAAAACCAGCAGCTGCCTCACATCTTCTCTTTGTGAGTACAGATGTCATGTTCACTACTCATCTTTCTGCTGGCCTGTGCTCTGACTCCTGAGGAATCCGAGCACCACCAGTGCTGTTTACCAGCTCTGTGCTTGACTGCCAGGCTCATTTTCAGCAGGCACCTGATCACCCACATGCACCACGTGAACCCTACGGAAAGCTGGCACAAAGCACTCCTTTTTTCTCTCCAGACTCAAAGAAGTGATGCTACATGTTTGGGAGAGGTGTGAATGTGTTATATGTACCCCGAATATCAATAGGAATGAACATTTTTTTTAAATTTCCCCCCAAATCCTACAGATCTCCACAGCCTCCTTTGCTGGCTTTCTAATTTTAACTGTGCTTTGCACATTTAATTTTGATGGCTGATAGTCCTGCAGCTACCTGGGCAGTCTTCAGTCCTCACAGAAAGCTGCCATGTCTTCCTCACAAAAATAAAACATCCCCAGCCTCTCCTAGTGCTATCATTCTTTTAAAACTACATTCAAAACTATTTCGTGACTCTGAGTTATTTCTCCAGAGGAATCCCACTAAAGTTCACCTAAGCTGCAATGGCTTGGAGCATTTTTCACCCCGTGTCATACCTGTTTCAGCAAGACTCTGCCTTTACCACTTGTTCCAGCAGTAATAACAATAAATTGCCTCTTTTATAGTCCTCAAACACGGGCTTGTATTGCCTCCTTTAGCTGTCAACACTGTTATATAGATTTTCTCCTACCAGATCTATCTACCCTTGCCATGAGCCCCACTGACTCAGATCTCTCAGGCGGCTCTAAGCCTGTAAAGTGATCCTCACATTTCATCCCTCAGAACATTTCTAACTCACTGTGGTTCTGATGCTGGGCATATTTAATGATTTCCCTCTTCTCATCTCTGTGGATTGGTCTTTCTTTCCTTCCACAAACCATGTGCTTCTGGCTTTTCCCTCTCATTGTTTATAAGAGCAGGACTCTTCCATGTGCTCCACAAGCAAACACAGCAGCAGCAGCAGCAGCAGCTCTGGAATTCCCACACAGCGGAATCTCCCTGTGCCATACGAGTGTTTATCCCTGACCAGGAACAGGAGAAAATGGAGGAACACTTTCTTTGCACATCTCCTGCTCTGTCAAAACAGTCGCTCTGCCTGCCAGCACTCGCTACCTTCATGACTGGCATATTCCGCTGGTGTCAGCGAGACCCAAAAGCCACCAACTGCTTGGGAAAAAAATAAAAAAAATTAAGTATGAATGGAAATGAGGTTCACAAAGGCAAAACAAATTCTTGTACTTCGCCATAATGTTGAGGCCCCTGCAGGAAATCCATGGCACTGGTACCCTTTTAGAAGCCCTGCCAGAGGGCTGGGGAAGAGCCCTGCAGGGACTGGAGCTCTCACTCGGTCCAGCCCCCAGGGCAAACGTGGCAATAGGCTGGGAGAGTTCCCAAACACAGGCTAAACTGCTCTCTGGCATTTCTCTCAGCTGCTGTGTCTGCCTCTGAAGATACTTCATACCAAACTTTCTCCCAGACGCTTTCTCATTCTAGAACCATATTCTTTGCCAATTCTCCATTCCTCAGACTTTTTAGCACAGGCTTAGCCTCCATCTTCTGCCAGTCCCAGTCTTCTCAGTTTATCCTCAGTCCCACTTCCCTTCTACTCATCCCCCATTCCTTTTTCTTTGTTATTTGGGCATTTCACCTGCTCTACCCCTCATGATGCATCCCATGTCCCTTGATCCATTCTTCCTATTCCTTCCCCTAGTTCAGCCTCTCTCCTTCCTTAACTCTTCCCTCCATACAGATGCGACTCCTGGGTTATCCCTGCTTCTCTTCAGTTCCTGTCCCTCTTCCATGGCTGTTCATAAGGCCATGATTCAGCCAAGCCTGCTCCCTCACTCCAGGTGTGCCCACCATCCAGCTCCATTAGCACCAGAGAAAAAGGTCTGGGATTCCCACCAGATTTCAGAAAGTCACCTGAGGGAACAAGCGCAGTGAGAGAACTGGCAAACAGAACCAAACACAGCACATAATTCGGGTATGTTTTCAAAAGAAAACTTCTTGCTCAAAAGCATAGGAGCACTATCATTATTCTAATCAAAGCAAACCAGAATTAAAAAAAAAAAAAATCAGCAGAAAGGGGAAAACCAACTAAAACAGAAAACATCAACTCAAACAGCTTCAACAAGTGCTTAATAACTTGAGCAAAGTTTCTAATAGTGGCAAGTGTCTGACAACAGTTTGATCCCAAGCAGTAGAAGCATTTTTATAAGAGAATCCCAGAATGATTTAAGTTGGAAGGCCCCTTCAAGATCATCAAGTCCCAAACCCCCAGCATGGGCAGGGATGGTGATGCCTTGAGGGGCTGCCTAGAAACAGAGACTAGACTGGAGTAAGGGAATAAAGGTGGATATTTATTGAAAGGCCTTCAAAGTTGCACCCTGGGGAGCCAAAGGCTGCATCAAAGATGGACCCCAAGATGGACCCCGAGTCACGAGTTCTTCACACTTTTATAGGTTGGGTTCATTTGCATATCAGCATAAATTTGCCAATTAAAACTTGAGCTAATGATGGAATTCCTTCAATTTCTCCACCTCTCCAGAGGCCCTGGTTTACACTTTTTGGGCCCAGGACAGCCTGAGTGTCCTTGAACAACAAGCTCAGAGAGGCTTTGTTGTGTCTGTCTGTAAGAGAGCAGCAGCCAAGAGGCTACGAGAAACTTCAGAGACACACACCGGGCAGCACAGGATTGAAAAATATAAAAGCCAGAACCTAAGGCATCAATGTCACCCACCAGACCAGGCTGCTCAGGACCCCATCTAACCTGGCCCTATCCTCTAATGAGGCCTAAATAAATATCAGTTGTGACTGCCCAACATCCCCGAGCCGTGTTAGTGCCTGAGAATCTCACCACGGAATTTATTAGAGGGTGAGCAGTAAGGAAAGTGCAGCTTGGTTTTTTTCTGCATCCCAAGCACTGAAACAGCCACATTGCCTAAAGAGAGTTAACCACAGCCCTAATCAAAGGAGAGAACATAATTATCTCCTTAATATACTTCCAATCTGTACAATGCTACAAGAAAGTAGCTTCTTTATAAAACATAATCTGACCTGTCACTTGATGGGCTTTCAGAAAAAAAGGTGGAGGGGCTTTTGCCATATCCATGGAAGATATGTGATAGTTGGTGTTTTCAACTTCCCCCCAATTTACTTAGCATGTGTTACTCCATTATGATTTAATTTGGACAAGAAAACTGCATGGCTGCTCAAGCAGTAAATTTAAAGTGTAAATGGATTCTTGGCTGCTGATGGCCCAGTTTCTGCTTCTGTTTCCATAGAAACCCATGTAGGAGTGGCAAGGAGGCATCACTTAAAATATGAACTTAAGGGTTTACTTCTCCCTTTTTCCTCCCTCTCATCTCCAAGCAAATGGGAAGCAGTTTAAATTTGCAGCCCCTTCTTTCTCACCCTTTGATTTTACTCCTGGAAGCATATGAAGCAATATTCCCACTGGCCAGCAATTTCCTCTGCTACATTACAGATTCTGGGCTGCAGGAAGCGTGTGCTTGGAACAGGAGGAGGAATGCCACACTCTCACACACCTCACACATGTTTGGTACCGTGCCACAAACTGTTTCTGTCCAGTGAAATTCGTACTGATGAAGGGATGTAAATATAGAAGGTGGAAAAATCATCTTCAGAATGAGATGTACAACACTAAGCATAAGAGGAAACTGTGACTTCTCAGGACAGATACTACACAGCCAAATTCACCTGCTAAGTTAAGAATAATCCTCTCATTTATTAACCGTCTCTCTCACAAAATCTGCAACCCAAGGTTCAATTTATGAATATCTGTGATGAGACCCAAGTGCAGTGTACCTCCCATAGTAATATGTCCTGCAACAAAAAAATCACTTCACCAACATAAAAATTTAGTGAGTTTGTTCATAAGAAATGGTTAAAGCCCCCGGATGTGGCAAAGCAATTCTTTAAAGGAGTGACAGAGACAAATGGGACCTGAACCAAAATTTCATGTTAAGTAAAAAGACAAAGATACAGAGACAGGCAGAGTGTCTCAGTCCCCCTCCTGGGTTTATTTAATTGCCAGCAAGATCCAGTGCACACATTCTGAGCCTACTTTGGGCACTTCTTCAGCACTGAACCTTTTCAGGCTCTTGCAGAAACGAGCCCCACATCACACCTGCAAACAAGCAAACCCCGCCTCCCCTGAACCAAAGCAGTCAGGCAGGGAAACGGAGGAGGAACCAGTGAAGAAGTGAAGGCCACCATCCACTCATCCTCCTCAGCAGGATCCTTTCCTACTCCTTGAATACATTTTTTTCCTACTCCTCGAACACATTTTTGTTCTAACACAGTAACCTACCCAAATATAAAATCCATGGGGGTTTGCAAACTTTCCTTCCAAAAATGGGGGAACTCAGTCACAGTGCACGAACCCCTCTTCACTTTTACTCCGTAGCAGATGTCTGGAGTCTGAGCCAGTTATCTTCCACAAAAAACACTTGCTAATAAAAACCTTCTCTTTTCCTGCTGGCATTCTTTGGTGGGCAACAAGGCCAGAATCTTTCTTCTCCCAGCATCAAAAAAAGAAAAAAAGAAAGTAGCTACAAAGGGGACATGATTTCAGAAGCTAATTAAGCTTGCTCTCCAGAACACATATGCCTTGTTACCATCAAACTTGCTGCCACATGGCAAAAGAAACAATTTGAAAAGGAAATAAAGAAACAAAATGTAAATTTTCTTTACATGACCCACATTGTTCCTGAAGTCTGATGTCCCTGTCAGACACGTGCTTGCAAAGGAGGAATTGTGTTTATGGCTCTAAGCAGAGCCATTGCTTAGACTTTGCCTGTCCATTAAAAAAAAAAAAAAAAAGACAGAAACAAATCTTAGTTCCATTTCTCAGTATTGCATAGGTTTGTGTTGCAACAACATCATATTTTTGGATTCACAGAATCATTTTATCATAGAACAGCTCAGCTGTTCAGCTGAGAGCAGGATTTCTAACTACGTTTTGCCTAAGAATTCCAAGACCCCTAAATCTTGTGCAGACGTCGAAGGGTAGGGATGTATTTATAGATTGCCTTTGGATATTTATTTTTATTTATGCAGTGCCTGTGGTACTTCACAATTAAAGTAAGTGGGGCATCAAAACCTATTGGGGTATGAGGGGATAATTATGCATCAGAATACAAGGAAACCAATTAAGCAGCAAGCATCCTTCAGAATCAACCCCTGATGCTTCCAGACAAACAGGCTTCTCCCGTATTTGTGCAACACAAATGAGACAAACAATCCTTTGGCAAAATCCTTGAGATGCCAAGGGCCTATAATGCAGCTCAAGCCAGTGAAACCTGACTGTTCAGTGTAAAAGGCACTTTCTAAAATCTTTGCTAAACTCTGGGTGCTACTTCTTGGTTCTTCTGCTGTTCAGCTGTAAGACAACACCTGTGACAAGTATTGTTTCTTACATCACTAGTCCTAAATAACAGAGAATTGTCCAAACCCCTTTCAGTTGAATCCATGCTAATCACAGTGAAGGCTTTGCTGCACGTATTTACAAGCACAGCAAATTTTCTGGTGGCACCTCTAAGGCTCAGGAGGCTTAAAAGGATGATTGCTGCATTTGGAAGTGACATTTTCCTTGACTCCCGTGTGTGACAGAGGGAGAAATGTCCTCTGATTGAAAAGCCACTGTCCACCTGAGATCTAGACCTGACAGATTTTAAATCTCACCCATCAGCAATTTGCAACTCCATCCAAAGGTCAAATGATAAAGCAGAACATTTAAAATATCTGAAGAAAATACAGTAGTAGGGTATTTATTATCTAATATATCCGTCCTACACATTTATTAAAGTGAATTCCACCAGTTTACAAACTGGCTCCTACATGAAACTATGCTGAATACCTCACATTGATCACTGAAATCAGGGCTTTTTTGCTAAAAATACATTAGTGGATACAATAAAATGACAATTATAATTGTGGTGCTCTTACACCAAGGTTATGACTCATTCATTAAAATATTTAAATGAGCAAGCCTACTGCTAGCTAAGATGGCAGATGCTAACACAGCCAAAGACTCAACACTCTGCATTATGTATGACTAACAAATCTTTGTGTAGAACGATGTGTAAATATTTCATACCAAGCAAATAGGCTTTGTGGAAAGTAGCATGATCTGAAACACACACAGATCACATCCCAAGTGTATTCAAAATACCCCTGCTATGTCACACAAGCAGAGAAGAACCAGCTCACACACGCTGAGCTCAATTCACCATAAATCAGGATTTTTGCCATCCGCCGGGACTGGAGATTCAGCTTTCATAGCGAAATCCCTGTTTGCATCTCAGATTTTGAGTCTCTATTGCCTATCTGCCTTCTGAAAAAATACCAAAAAGCACAAGAAGGCCAATAAATCCTCCAAGAACTTTACATACTCTTAGTAATGCAGATATAAGCCAACAGGGTCTGATTGTTGTCCAGATATGAGCAGACCTTCAGATAATTCTTTTCATCATTTATTTATAAACTCGATGGTATGAAAATACAGACTGCTTCATATGAGACCTTCAAATTTACCACTTGGTTCTTACACTTTTAAGCTTTTCCTGCTCTCATCCTTTCCACAAGAAAAGCATTTTGAGTTCAGGGAAGGCTTTCCTGCTTTCCTGTACGCTCCAGTTCACGCTCCACTACTTCCTGCACAGAGATAGAAACACGAACCTCTGTTAAACCTACCAGAACAGCAGCATGGAGCAGACTCGAGTCTACCACTTATTTACCACTGAGCTGCACTTTCCCTAAAAATTCTTCCATTACCCTCTAATTTCCAGTTTAATTTTGCGTGTGTTCCATCACAGGGTTCACAGCGCCAGCGCTGCGTCAGCAGAGCCCCTTCAGCAGCGAGATAGGAAATGCTGGTAAGAGGAGCTTTTCTGCTGGCTCCAGAGCATCATCTCTGAGCAAACAGCTCAAACTCACGGAGCAAACAAAAGCTCCTTCACATCAGCAAAGTGGCAACAGCACCGAAAATGTGGCCACGGTAGCAATGTCAAGCGAGGGGCAGAACTGTCCCTGTCCGGCTGCTGTGACCACAGCACGAGGAGGCTGCAGGACAGAGGAGGAAAATACTAAATTTATTCTGTGGAACACCTTTAACATCACAACAGGCACAGGAGCAGGAGCATCTCACCAGCAGCAGGAGTTTTCTAGTCAAATTTGAGGCTCACCCAAGTATTAGTGCTGGTGTTTCTACAACAAACACGGCTTGGAGCTCAATCTAATGACACAATGATGATTTCACAAATGTCTTGGATGTGTGGAACAAGAATCCGGGGTTCTAACAAGATCCCATGAACAATCCAAACCTCAGCCACTTGGGAATGCTGTTTATTCCAAAAACAAGTTCTTAACTTCTTTCTTGTAAACTGCTACAGTAGTCACTGGACTAAAGCAAAAAGCCATCCAGGCTTTTCCACTGACATGCAGAAATGGCATAACCCATTAACAGAAGTGCATTTTGTTCATGTCCCCCACCTCTCCATTTCCCATAAAATGGCAAAAAATTGTGAGAAACAAAAATAATAATGAATTCCTCATGAAAAGAACGAGACAATATGTTAAAATGTAGACTATTAGACTGTGAAAATGTAGATCAATATCAAATGGCATCTCCAGGATTCAGGGAAATGTCTGTAAGGTATTTTCCTAGAAAAAAGTTATTCTGGAAATACCCGTTTAAAATTTTTTTCCCCACTTTTCTATCAGGGTGCTAATGTACTTGGACTTTAGATTCAGTTCTAGAGAAAAAGCTTTCTCTTCCTATGAAATGATTTAACTCAGGCTGCTTGGTAATAGGAGGAATAGAGCTCTTAACTTCAAAATCAAGGCTGTAATATTCCAGAGAAGTCACATGAAATTAGGCAGCTGAGTGGAACTACTGCCACAGTAGCAGTCAGGTTCCAAGAAATGGATATTAGAAGTAAGCCCTTCATTGTCAGCTTCAGCTTTGGGAAATCTGAAGTACTTGACACATGAGGGAACGTTTGATTCTTTTTCCTAGATTAGAAACCTGCTTTAGGGATGGTCTGTGTGTTCCTCTGTGGCTCCATGCCTACCTGTTTTTTATCAATAAAATCACTACAACATCCACCTTCAGCTTAATAGTTATCCCCAAAGAAAAAAAAGCCCGATTTATTTCACACAGCAGTGAAGAAACCTGTCCCAGATGCCTCTGTTTCCTTCATCCTTCCCTTTTTGCAGCAAACATCTCACTCCAGGACGCAGAGACAAGTTGTTTTCTCTAAACACTTGGCAAAATGTTAGAAAAGACAAGACCCCTGAACAGGACCACACCTGCCTCAGGGAACAGTTAAACCAACACAAAAAAACCCAGCAGTGAAATTCAAACCTGCCTCTGACTGCTGAAAGTAAAAGCTGCCAATTTACAGTTCCTTTCCCTACAGAAAAATATGAGGCTCAAAAGCTGCAACGAAACAAATCCCCACAGCTTCAATACAGCAAATAAATGAACAGTTCCCCAAAGCCCAGCTCCAGACCAGTGTCCTGAACGTTCCCTGTTGCTGCTGTGTAAGGTGATGCACAGAACCTGAAGATGCCAATCCTAAGAATTCTGCTCTTGCTGAAATTTTTTGTTTCCTCACAAAGCAAAGCTGGTCTTCCCACCCATTGAAAGAGATGTTTCCAAGTCACGAGTAAAAGAAATCTTCTCCAAAATGAAATAAATTTGCAGTCTCTACAGCACATCCCCGACCTGCACAGGATCTCTTACAAGAAATATCACTCTAGATTGTCCCCTGAGTCATAACATAAGCCAGGTATCAAGATGATCACCAGCAGTGCAGGTGAGGGAAGAGTAGATGCTGCCAGAGTTGTTTTCTCAGGTTCAAGATGTATTCAATCATTTGTATTTAGTAGTCTAAATTAAGGCCTTTGCACGTTCCATTTGGAAAGCAAGGGGGTTTTTTTTATAAGGAATGACAACATAAACATTCTGAAGCCTCCACATGCAAAACACTCTGTGCAAGAACAGAATGTAAAACCTTCCCCGACAGCAGCACATCTCCAAGAAAATTACAGTGCAACCTCTTCGTCAAAATTCTCTTAGTCAGTAACAGATAACCATGGAAAGGTCTAGGTTTTTAGAAAAGTGGTTTTGCTCCCACAGCAATGAGTTGGAAACACAATAATTATAAAATTCGTGTTAAAATGGAGCAGCTCCTATCTAACTCTAGCAAGCTTCAGGTTACCTATGGCAGCCGTAAAGCCTGCCAGCTCTGAAGACAGCTTTCCCTTTCAGCTTGTTTGATAAAGATGTGGCAGATCAAAGGTCTCCCCTGTCAATACCCACATCCGGGATCTCCACGCTATACCACACCTACAATGAAAACACACTCTGGAAACAGCAATAATTTATTTGCTGTTAACTTCAGCTTTAGGTCAGGCATTTGTATAGTGAATTACTATTAATTTCTTCTGTTATGTTCCATCATTTAATCAAGGTTCACTGCTGCTGCACGGGCATTTAGAGAGCATTCAGAAAATACTAGAAGTAGGAGTAAAGAGACAAAAATCTGTGTTGCTATAGCTAAAATATGTGCAGTCTAGAACCACCTCCACTAGGTACCATCCTACTCCTCCAAACTGGGAATATTCAAAGTGTCTTCTCACTCTGTCAAGCTGCACATTCCAATCCCCAGCAAGACTTGAAAGGCAGGTCCACGAGGTCAGCTCCTTCCATCCCCAGCTAGTTACTAGCAACAGTTTTAGCCACTATCTGCATCTCCCCACATTTAATACGTTTAAAACTCTACTATAAACTGCTGCTGAGACTTGCTTAAGGATCAAGTCAACCAAGCTTGCTAAACATATGCGAGTCTTCAATGGGCATATGGTTAGTTTAGAAATGCAGCTGAGGCTGTGCTCCAACACATCATCATCTCTAGAAAGCCCTGACAAAAATGAAGCATTCAATGGCATTTCTGCTTAGGCACAGGTAGAACAAGAGAGCAGAAGAACACAATCATCACCTTTTTAACTGTAAAATAGTAACGTGAGCACAAATTATCGTCAGTATCAGAATGCTAAAATGCTATTTACACCCTCGATAGGGGAATGGAAACAAACTGGGAAGGCTGTTAAGTACACTCAGATTTTTAGCCCTCAAACATTATTAGATCCTACCAGCTGTCTCAAGGAACATGTACATTCTCTCCTGAAAACTCGACATCCTGGAGATTGGGATGCTGTCAGACCACAAACAAAAACCAAAAATGCCTTCCTACAATTCTAGAAGAATATAAGCCCTGCAATTTCTATTGTCTACAGAATGTGTTGCTTTCTGTGATATATATGTCTGCACATATGTAGATAGGAGTGTACCTACAGACCTATATAAATTATGTTTACACTCCAAGAAATCAATCCCTTGGTCGGTCTGTCTGTCTGTCTATCAACTCATCCACGTTTTATCAAACATCTCTAGGCAGGAGAGTACAGAAGAAATGCATTTAAAAGCTTGATATACTACAGTGACAGGGAAAAAATTAAATGTTCTTCCCACCAGGTAGTGAATTAAATGCAAGAATCACAATAGCATTCAAATGTTAAAAATAGAATCCAGAAGACTTTCCCTTCTCCTGCCAAACAAACCAGTGAAAACAAATGAGCTACTCCCAAATCACAGCTTGGGACATGCAAGATTTAACATTATATGATTATTTTTTTGGTGCAGAGAAACCTAAAAAACCTAACATTTCTTTTTCTGGAAATAGAAACTCTTTTGTCACCCATGTTTTAAATGTGACATATTTTGAAGGGCTGTTATTCCTTAAATAAAGACAGCCTAAAATAATGGCAAAAGCAGGGGCTAACAACTATGGAAACCACAAGTTAAAACTGCTTGTACATGTGTAGTTTTCTAAGGGTGACACCTTTCATTTCTACTTCTTTGGTGTTCTCATTAGGTCGAGATAAGGTCAGAGTCAATACCCAGGGAAAGAACTGCATTCACACCAAAGGTGGGACGTTCTTCTTTGTGTTATGTGCTGGATGTGGATAAAGGAAATCACATGAAATCCCAAAGTTAAATAATGTGTTTTTAGGCCAGTACAAGACATTTGGTAGAAGTCAAGATCTTTATGAATAAATCTCATTCCAGGCATGGATGGCAGCTCACAGTAACATCCATAGAAAGAAGTTACAATTTGTATTTCCTTAACCACCTACTTAATTAAGTTCTTCGTATCTGAATGCAGCAAAAGGCAGCCTTTATATTCTTTTAACTTTATTTTTGTGTGCTTATGCACTGTAAATTCATAATCATAAAGATTAGGAGAACAGTCAGCAAAGCAAACAATAATGTGTCAGTTTTGTACGGAATAGTAATTACAGGCACACAAAATGGTGAAATCCCCTGTTTAGGTTTGAGTCAATGCCACACTGATGGATTCAGTACTCTGGAAAGCCACTGCTGTCCTCTGAAAGTGACCTAAAAAGCTTAACTGAACAGTAACAGATGTAACCAGTTGTTCTGTTACATAACTGAATAGAGTAAGGAAAAACATCTGCAGAAATGGCAAAGCATTCCAGTTTGGGGGAAGAAAAGGGAAAGAGTTCAGAAGCCTGAAGGTAAGCCAGTGTCTCTCAGGAGACTGTGGTTTACCTGCTTGAGCTAAAAATGAGTTAGCAAGATTTACAGAAAGCACCATGAGGAGCCACAGCTCCATCCCATCTCCCCTGCACTTCTTTTTCAATGGTCCTCCCCTTGTTCAGTCTCAGTCTGGAGTCACTGACTGTCCCACAAGTTGCACTTAAACAAGTCTTGAGATTCACCCACGGACCTGTCCCCTTTTACGTCTCCCAAGCTTGCAATTCCGGCCTCTGGAGTGACCTGAGGCCTCGTATGGCGCGGATCAGTGGATTTAAGCAAGCACAACAACAGAACTGGAGCCTGCAGAGTACCTGCCCTGCTGAGCACACTGTTCCCAGGTTACAGAGCCAGTACATCCCAGAGCTGTCCTGCCACCTGCTCACTGCCACCTGTGCTGCTTCCAACGAGGCCCCAACCTCCGTTATCTGCCCCATGATGAACCCAGTGACTCTGATTTTTTGCATTCCAGAAAAAAAAAAATAATCCAACTCTCTTCATTCTAAATCTTTTAGTTAAAGCATTTGGAATCAGAGAATGGATGGGGTTGGGAGGGACCCTCAAGACCATCCAGTCCCAACCCTTTGAGGACGTACAGGGTTGAAGTCCAACAAGGCTCAAAGCTTTTGCAATATTAAAACTGGGAAGAGAATTCAGGCCTGGCTTGAGAAGCTGAACTGAACCTGAGGATTTTACTTAGCCTTAGTCACTGTGAGCGAGATCGACATCAGATCAATGCACGAGGCTCCTTGTGAGTGCAAATGTCAGCACGAGCTGACACTGCAGCTGCTTGTTCTTTAAGTGGTCTCCAGCCACACACAGTCAGGGAGAGGGAAAATTCTCCATCCAAGCCAGAGCAAAGAGAGCAGCCAGAGGTAACAGAGCAATCCCGTGCTATTCCTCCCTTTTTCTCTCTTTTGGAGGGCAGTGATCCGGCGTTGGTGTCCTTCCAAAGGCACACATGATTAAAGCCATGACACTTTTAGTAGTTGTGCTGCATATTGCAGTGTAAGCACAGAATTCCCTTGGGAATGTCATCCTGCCCACGTGCAAATTAAGAGGAAAAAGAAAACCAAAGAAGATTTTTTTTTTTCCCCCCAAGTCTGAAAATGATCTGAAAACTACTGTGGTTTTAGACTTCAGCTGCTATAATTTGAAAAATATTAATTTAAAAAAAAGGCAAAAGTTAAGAGAGAATTCCTCCAATTAGCCAGCAGGACTCCACATTTGTGTTCTAGGGCAACAGAAGGGGTTGTGGTTTGGGATTTTTTTAAGTATGAAAAACCACAGCTCTTATGTTTACATTCCTGAGCCCAGGACTCGCTTGAGGACTAAAGAAAAACTTGTGCCTGCTGAGGCCATCAACGTTGTCCTGAAGGCTCAGGAAATCTTTCCATTAGTGCCTGAGCACTGTCCTTCAGGTGAGCAGTTAGTCCTGAGGGCTTTAAAAGGATATTTATGCTCAGGTATCAGCAGTTCATCAGCTATTCTGTTTGGCATAATCATTTGCTATCACTTTGCCTATTTACAAAAGCAATGAGTTAAGCTGTATTTCCTGGGAACGCAGTAGAAACAAACAGCAGGAAGTTTCCATGCTCAAATATCCCTGACTGTGCCACAATTCTGAAAAATGATATTTTAATCTGCATAACCAGAGAAAAACCTAAACAGGGCCCAACATCAGCTGTGTCCAGATATTCTGGCCCCACTGACCTCCTGCCTCGCCATCGCGTCCCTTTCACTTCCCGTTGCAATGTGCCCGTCCTCTGCTATTTTTGCTTCAGAGCTGAGCTATGAACATTTTGGTGGGGGGGAAAAAGAAAAAGACCCAATCCCATACTCATCTGTATTTATAACTCCATACTTAATTTTTCTTTTAAGAAATATTGTATCAGTAATGCTGAGCTGAGGGCTGGGACAAGCTCTCTATCCAGCAAGAGCTGCTTTCCCCCTATTGTTACTCTTGCCATGATCGCCTGGGGATATCTTTCTGAGAAAAGAGACTCAATTGCTCCTTCCACTGAGCCCAAAAGAAGGAAACTGGCACAACTCTAAAATCTCTTTCAGAATTCTCTTAAGGACCCTGGTTCTATACTGGCAGGAATTACTGTCTTTCAAAAAGAATTTCAGAAAAAAACAACCCTGATTTGATTTGGCAGGGGAATCACTTTGCAGGGTTAATTACTTTGGCAACAGATTTAAATAGATAACCATCCATTTAGCAGATTTAAAGACTAAAAAGAACTCTCTTGTTGAAAGATGACAGGGAGGATTTTGCATTATTGCAGTTCCAAGTATTATCAGTAAGTTAACCTGGAAAATAGCTGGAGCATCTGGGTTGTCACCACAGTTGGGCAAAATTTAAAAAAAAAAAAAAGAAAAAAGCACAAGGATCACTAAAAACTAATTACAACAGTGAAGGACTGGGTAACCTGGTGGCAAACATCACTGAGCACAGCAAAAAGAGCTCAGGCACAGGGGCAGGGGAGGGCTGGGGCTGGGGAACAGTACGAGGGACACTCTCCAACCCAAGCCAAGCCAACCTCCAAGGACAAGAACAGGGATCCCAGACCTCTCCCGACCCTCGGACCTCTCATGGGAGATGGACCTGAGAGACACCTCCCTGCTCTGTTCCCCCTTCTCTCCCTGCCTGCTGTAGCAGCTCAGAGCAGCAGCTCCAAGGATGACCAAGAGCCTGTCACACATCCCAGCCCCCAGCCCGGATCCGCTGCGGTGTTAAACCTCACGGAACACGTTCAGGTTCTCCCAGGGAAACCCAGCCCAGGAGTATTTTAAGCACACACACCTCACATGCCATCCTTGCTCCAGCTCTGCTCAGGAGCAGTTACCCTGGGTGCTGGGTTACACTGTGTGGTGACAGAGAGATGAGCCCGAAGGCCGGAGACACAGCCTCTTTCCTGGGCCCGGAGGTGACCCTGGGACTGTATCCAGGTCACCGGGGATGGGCGGAGAGAGGTTTGTGGCTTGTGGACAAAGCTGGAGCTGTGAGAAGTGAAGATTGTAGTTTGTGACCTTACAGGGTATTGTTTACCTGTTCCCATAATAGGCAATGTCTGTGTATTGCTCCAGGTGATAGGGAGACACTGTGGGGAACATCTTTCCTGTTTCCACGCTGTTATATCCTGTTCTGTGGGGGTATTTAGGGAATTCACACTGCGCAATAAACGGGATTTTGTCTTTGACTTTGCACCTGAAGGAGGGCAGAGTTACTGCCCGTGCCTGATTACTGCAGCTGGGGAAGAGGGAAGGCTCAGGAGGAGAGTGTCAAACCCCCCTCACTCTGCCAAGCTGAGGTGCTTTGTTCCCCCCGTGGGGGGTCAGGCTTGAGCACTGAGCGAGCATCAGCTCTTGGCACAGACATGACCAAGGGAGGATTCTCCAAGCAAAGCACAATGCTCACCTTAATCCAATTTAAAATACGACTCGAGGCACATTCTGAGAGAGCCCCGTCTGCTGCCTGCCTCCACCTCAGTGGACCTTAACACGAAATGCATTAAAACAAAGCAGGCATTGGACCACAGGCAACCAAATAAAATCCTGCTGGGTAGGATGGTGCTCGGTTTTGGAAAGAAAATATGGGATGCTCCTGCACTCCAGGTTCTCATGGAAAGTCTAATTCCTCAGGTAACCCAAGCAGAACACTGGGAACTCTGCCTTTTAAGAGGGCATGTCTGGTCTACAAAAGAAGCTTAGTACAGGAGTTACAGGGTAAATCAAACCGAGGTCACCTGTGCAAAATATTTTTTCACTATTTAACAAACTTGTTCAGAGCAACCAGGAGGCTGGAACTTGCACTGTGCACTTAACACAGCACAAGCAGAAACTATAAATTACAGGTGTGTAAATCTCAGCAATTTATTTAGTTGGGAAAAAACCCCCAGCAACGAGTGACGTAGAATTTGAAATAACTGCGGTCCTTGGCAGCTGTACGTATGGATCACAGATTAAAAATAATACCTTACACTATTCCCAACAAGCATCCTTTTACATGAGAAGCAGAAGTTCATTCATTGTTTGAGACTTCTGGCTGCTTCATCTGATCTTCCCAAAATCTACCTCTTTTTAAGGTTGTTTTTTTTCTCTTGTGCATTTTCAATCTAATAAAAAAATTATTTGATATTTATGAGGAAAAATCCTGTCAAATCAGGCTTCTCTTGAACTCATCTACTTTCTCCAGCTCACTAATAACTATATATAATGCAATAATCGTATGGACTTCTTTTGATAAAGGCCAATAATATGATAAAACTAAAATAATTATTAGCATTACTGATCGGGAGAATGCAATTAAACCTCTAGATATTTGATCAGATTAGCAAACCAAAAGAAAGCCAAAGCTCATCCAAATAATATTTATCTGAGTTTACTTCCTATTACTATGATATGATATGATATGATATGATGGATGTTGAATAAAGTCTGTTATCCATCAGCTCCTGGACTGCATTCAGTTTTAAGGAAGAAAACAGAAATAAAAATGCTTATCAGCACGGAAAAAGCAAATCCCATATAATCCCAAGCATGGCCAATATAAACACAAGCTTTACATAGCATAATAATCCCTTACAAATCTTCAAATTATGGAATGAGCATGTTAGAAATACGGCCTGTTCAGTCTCTTAGCAGGCAACGTGACCAAGCACTGTGTTTGTGAGGGAATTATGGAAAAGATCCATGGCAAGGTCCTGGGCACCCTCCCCACGGCAGCTGACAGTGCTCTGGGGAGGTGGAAGGGAGAAGAAGACAAACAGCCTCGTTCCTGTCACATTCCCCCAGAGCCAAGCTGAAACACAAAGCGAAAGGTGCAGCCTTCCCAGAGGTGTTACACGTGTGGGAGGCAAACTTTCTAAAAATTAAGGCACTAGATACTAAATAACACACTGCACACAGAAAAGCAGCAATAAACCCCACTTGTTCATTAAGCACGGAGTAATTTCAGATCTTGTAAGTGACTTATGGATAGGTCATGTACGTAAGAGCTTATAAAGGACTTCTGATGGATTTCTTCAGCTGGGCTTGGCTACCAACACTTCCCATACGCCTTAGAGACCTTTGTCTTTCACTGCAGGCTACAATCACATTTTGGTCTAAGATCCCACACTTGCTACCCCAAAATCCTCTTCTCAATCCTTCAGTGGCTGTGGGCCTCCTGTCACCTTGTTGTCAGCAGTTCCCACTTCAACTGCTGTTCACCGAGGGATTAAAAACATCCAAGTGTACTTTGATAAAGCAAAACTTTCAAAATGTGAACTTTTGTGATCTTTGCCTCCTCCAACGTGCAGATACAAAACTGTAGGTTCTGGTGAGAAACTTCTATTTCATCCCACAAGAAGCTGTACAAGGTAAAATGGGGTAAATAAAGTTGTTACTACACTGCCTGTCATTGTATGGCTCATCTAAAAACTGTTATTCTACTCCAAAGTCGTGCTGATGACATCATATACAAATGAAATCTCTGTCCTATTATTGTCACAGACCAAAAGCAACCAACAGACAAACCTCAGAGCTCTGAAATAGTAACACTGGCCCCTTTACACAGCTAATTATGCAGTTAAAGGAATCATTTTTTGTCTTCTTCAATTCCTTTTACATGGAAAACCATAAGAGAAAAGCCTTTTAAAAGTTCAAGATATAGCTAATTTTAATTTTTTTTAAAGATCTAAGCAGACAAAGCACACACTTGCACATAAACTCCAAAATTAGTTACTTAAAGGCACTGAAGTTTGTACAGTGAGGAGCTTAACTGAATTAATGGGACAACTTTGCCTTTTGAATTTCTGATGTTGAAACAGAAAAAGCTGAGTGTAGAAAAGTGGGAAAACGATGGTAATTGGAGCAGTCAAACCAAATGCCACAGTACAGCTATTTCTAGATTATTTCTAGTCACCAGTATCCATGAGGGAGAAAAAAACTGAGGCAAACACTGTGCACACTGTGCCACCAGTGAATTGCACTAGAACTGCAAAACAAATGTTATTCAACATTAAAAATCCTGATAAAGTATTCTTTTAGCAGATATTTAAACTTCTGATAAAGTATCCTTGTCATCCACAGAACTCAAGTTATCATTTATGAGGTAGGATATTGCTTATTAATTAAGTTTACTCATTTTTATACACGCCTTTTGTTATCCATAGTAGTATTTTCTAAAAAATACTACTTTTAAATGCCTTCGATGGGAAATAACATCTTCACAGCTAATATGACCTCAGTAATAACAGTTCGCTCTGCATTTCACATTTTTACCCAATTGCAAAACTGGTGCTCTTTCAATAAAAGATGTCTATCTATTGGAGTCTTTAAAAAACACACCAGGAAAATTTAAATTATGGCAGGAAGATGAACTCGACATTAACCTAGATCTGTTTCGTGAAAAAATACATGAAAGTGATTATAGATGCTATACAGATAAGCCTACATTTTAAGATATTCGTTTTTGAGGGGTTTTTTGAATAGTGAAATTTAATTTCATAGATGATTAATTAAAGGAGGAGACATTCAAGAAGTACCTTGAAATCAGAAGTGTGTCTCTGGAAAGCTGAGAAATTTATGTTAATAAATAGAAACTCAGTCAACGGAACAGTAAAATAATCAGAATTTGACTACATCAAATACCACTAAAATAAGGGGTCTGTGTGGAAAAAAATCAGTGTTTTCTATGAAACTGGTAGTGAAAGCTGAGAGTCCAAAATGAAATCATAGAATCACAGGATGATTTGGGTTGGGAGAGACCTTTAAAGCCCATCCACTGCCAGCCCCTGCCATGGACAGGGACACCTTCCACTATCCCAGATTGCTCCAAGCCCTGTCCAGCCTGGCCTTGGACACTTCCAGGGATGGGGCAGCCACAGCTTCTCTGGAAAATCCATTCCAGGGCCTCAGCACCCTCTCAGCAAAAACATTCTCCCTCGTGTCTTCTCTGAATCACTTCTCTTTTAGTTTAAAACCACCCTCCTTGTCCCCCCACTAGAAACTCTGTCCCCATCTTTCCCCCCTTAAGTGCTGAAAGGCCACAGCAGGGTCTCCCTGGAGCCATCTCCTCTCCAGGCCGAACAACCCCAGCTCCCTCCGAGCCTGTCACTCGAGGGACGCTCGTGTTTGGTGACAGCTCTATGCCAAGTGCCAGCGTGGCGGTGGAGCGGGAGGAGGAGAAGGGAAGGAGTGGGCCACGGAGCTCCAGACTGGCAGCCCGTTTTCCATCTCTCCCTGCGGGCAGCACCGGGGCAGGAGAGGTGCACGTTTGGGCTTCCTCGCTGCTCCCTGCAGTGCCAGCTCCGGAGGGCCCCAAAAGCTCTCCCGATCCCTCCCAGCACGGCTTGGGGCACCCCAGGCTGCCGACTGCCCGAGGAGCCAGCAGCTTTCCCTCTCCTGCTGCTACCCAGAGCTGGAGAGAATGAACTGCCTTTTCCCTCAGGACACAGAGAATATTCCAGAGGAAGAAAAGGAGAAACCCAGCAGCTTAATCTGTATTCACACAAAGAGAATCTATCTATCTATCTGATATTCTCAGGATGGAGATCTAATCATGGAATGGGTGGGATGCAGTTCAAATCTCTTTGTCAAGCAGAAAGTAACATATACATATATATATGTATGTATATATTCATAGGATTATAGAACCATTCAGGTTGGAAAAAGATCACCAGGTCCAACATTCCTCCAGCACTGCCCAGGCAACCACTAACCCATGTCCTCAAGTGCCACATCCACACGGCTTTTAAGTCCCTCCAGGGATGGGGACTGCACCACTGCCCTGGGCAGCTGTGCCAGGACTGGACCATCCTTTAAGTGAAGAAAATTTTCCTAATATCCAACCTAAACTTCCCCTGGCACAAGTCGAAGCCATTTCCTCTCAAATGTGATGGGACCATCTTGAAAACATGGACAGTTCCAAGGTAGTGGGGTGTGCACCAAATGCTGACTGTGTCCACTTATGTTACCAATAAAAAATGAAAATAACAATAACAATAGTAATAATATTAATAATAGTAGTAGTTTTTACTGAGTAATATTAATTATGGTCTGAAAGAGGCTCATCACAGGAGCTAGTACTCACGAAGGGCTGTCAGCTCATGGATGTTTCTGCAGCATGATCTGCCACATTTTCCTGCCCAGAAGCTTTTACTTCCTTTTAAATAATTACAGCTGGAGAAGGCAGTTAAATCTGTGAGATAAACGTGTTTCAGCGAGTTTTTTGGGTTCGGTTATTCAGATCAGTAAAGCAGTACCTCTGGTTTGAACAGCACTGATGAGTGTCAGTACAGACAGCATCTGTAAAATGGGAGTAGAGTCATCTGCTATTCATGTGCGGTCACTAACACAGCACATTCACTGTGGACTGTTTGGAATTTAGGAAGAGGAAAAAAAGGAAATAAATGAGGAAAAGCAAGGCAAACCTTACAGTGCATGTCCCAGCATCAGCCACAAGCCTGACAGTTTAGGCCTGGGGAAAAGAAACAACAGCAAACTAACAACCAAAAAGCAACCTCGTGTTTGCTGCTTTCCTCTCCTTTTCCCTCTTTCCAGCTCTTCGTTCCTCCTAAGAAAAGGCTCAAGCTTTTAATCTCAAAACACTTCTTCAAAATTATAATACCCCAAATCAACAGTCACATGAATGACTACAAAAATTATACCATAAAAAGAAAAGATCCTCTTTTGTTACTAGATTTTGTAGCAATTATTTCATAGACTACAATTCCCTTCCACAAAGGGTTCAAAATACTCTGGTGGAAGTCGATTGCTGCATTCCTGCAGCTTTTACAACGGTTGGAATGGGTCCTAAATGGAACATAACACAGCAAATAACAAAATGATGAGCTTTCTCAGAAGGACAAGGACTGCAAATGTACATTATTACCTTTTAAAAGAGGAAGTTTCCTACATATATTGCTAGTTTTGCAATTTGATAAAGCAGCTGGGGAGAAATGATATTAAACATATAAATTTTCTTTCTTCGTTGCATATTGATTGTAGTGAATGAGATTATATCTACAGCTATTTTGTTTTGGTTTTGAGAGCTTGCTTGGAGTCAGTTGGCTGCAAAAATACCATTTTGCCAAGCGCCAGTGGCACAGACGAGGGAGCTGAATCGATTAATACGCGAAGAGTTATTTTGGCAAAATGACTGACGTGGGCAGCTGACGGCCCAATCCCATCTCCCACCTGCAGGGATAGCTGCTTCCTGCTGGAAAGGGCCACCTCCAAGGCAGCTGGAGCCTTTTCCAGCGGGAGGCAGGAGCCAAGGCTGGGTGGGAAGGGGTGCGGAGCTGCCTGAGCGTCCCTGTCCCCGCCGGGTGCTGTATCCCGGTTGGGGATCCCGGTTTTGTATCCCGGTTGTACATCCCGGTATTTCTCACAGTTGCTTGGAGACAGTTGCTGTGTTACAAGTCAACTGGAGCTGTAAAATAGCACCACAGGCACAGATTGGTGATACTCTGTCAAGGGGGATCTTGTGCTTGCTGACTGCTGAGGGCTCTCTCCTCGCTCCTGAAGATCCAGAGATTTAGGTATTTAGGAGGGAATGACTTAGGAAGGTTTCTGTCCTCACTGATACATTTGTGATCCGTGTTTAATACCAACTGCACTGATCATTTCCCCGTGCTGAATTCTGCTCACAGTATTTTTCAAGTTGCACGAGAAAGTGTGGAGATTGTCATCATACAGGACAAGGGAAATATTTCGTACACTTGCTCAATAAATAAAAGCCATATTTTACAAATTAGTAGCTGCATTTTGTTCTTGCTCAGTATTAGGATATATAAAATACATTTCTCTCTCTTATGAATATGAATCTAGACTATGTGTCAGAGCTACCTGACGTGAAACACGAAGAATTTAATTCACTGCCACTCTTTCTGTCCCTTAGCAGCTTATCCCTGCTCATATTTCTGACATCTTTTGTACTTTGTGTGCATATATTTTAAGCCAACCATGAAATAAAGGCACAAATACATTTAATGAACAGAAAGCAGAAATACCAGGATCCCTGAGTCCTCTGCAAAGCTGCTTTCCAGCTGGTCAGCCCCCAGCATGTCCTGGTGCCCGGGGTGATTCCTCCCCAGGTACACTTCCTTTGACATACTCAACACTGGCATCTACTGCTCTTTTAGTTAAGCTCCAAATGCTTTACTGGTTTTGAATTATGCCTAAGATCCTATATCTGATTATTTCTGTACAAATTTAACAGGGCAGCTCACAGAGCACAGCCCTCAAAAACTGTACTCCTTTTCCCTGTATTTTGAAATCAGCTCATTTATCTCTACCCTTTATTTCTTATCCCGGGAGGTCGTTTTCTCTTACTACACAACCACCTGGTTTTCAAGCACATCTTTCCCAATGTCCACGTGAAAGCTGAGACTGCCAAGGCAGTTCT
This sequence comes from Eulacestoma nigropectus, assembly GCA_013397775.1. Classification (NCBI taxonomy): domain Eukaryota; kingdom Metazoa; phylum Chordata; class Aves; order Passeriformes; genus Eulacestoma; species Eulacestoma nigropectus. Next base: position 393,280 of record VZTE01006050.1, on the reverse strand, counting down.
CCATACAACCACCAATTTCTTCCAAAAACATGACTTCCCATCTTGGAATCAGTAAGGTTGGAAAAGACCTTCAAGATCATCAAGTCCAGCCTTTGACTGAACACCACCATGCCCCTGAACCATATCATGAAGTGCTAAGTTTTGGCTCCTGGAGGCTGGTGGGTTTTTTAATCCCTTTTCTAGCAATTCTCATCTTTCTGACACCAGCATCAGCTCTCCAGCTGTGGGAACATTCCTAATTCAGTTCTCGGGTCGTTACTCTCAGTGTCCCGAGGAAGCAGCCGTATCCCAAACTCCTCCATAGCTGGACTATGACTAAGAACCCCCTGAGGTCTCCATCCATAACATTCTCTTTCAACAGTGCTGCCTTTTAAAGGTCCAACATCCTTCAGGTCTGCTGACCTCTGGCAGACCTCCCTGTTTCTGGCACATTTGAAAGAAAAACATCTATCATCAGATTTTTATGCCTTTGGCTACTTCTTCCTTGAAATCTATTTTGGTGAGCCATACAACAGAGTTTTAGCTCTGCAGGGTTTAAAGTCTTTTTCCCTTGTTCATATTTCCAGTTTTAAACTGACTTCCTAACTCTAAGTGATGCTGTTTAGAAGCCATTTAACAACCCTGTCTTTTTTGGTGGCTGCACTCCTAATAGACAAAAAAATGAGGAAGAAAAGCAAAAAACCATTCAGCTATCTTTGTTTTAAAAAGTGTCTAAGGCAGGCCAATCTATGTAGAAGGATGCTAAACTTCCAGTCTCAGAGCAAGTAAAAATACTTGAAGAGCCGAAGAGAAACGCTGTTTAGCTTAATCCAGAAGAATGTTTTAATTTTGCAAGCCGGGTATTGCTCTGGAATTGTGTCATTTTTCACCCTTGAGCTTGCTGTAGCAAGGGTTATCCTGCCACAGGCTGCGTTAGGCTTTCTGCAGAGCCATCAATCCACATCAAGTGTATCCAGACAGCTCCTTGGACACCAACCCAGGGCAATTTTGAGAGCTCTCAGGAGCTGACCTGTGTCTCTCACTAAACTGATGAGGCAGCACTTCTCTGTGAAGCCAATTCTTTGCAGAAATATTTCATTATTTTCTGGTTTTTTCACTACTTTTCTGCATCCCAGAGACCACCACCTCAGTCCTCCTAGAACGGATGGCACGGAGCGGCCAAGTTTCTTTTCAGGCCAAGCAAACTCAGTGAAATTTATCCAAAAGACCATTGATGGAATTAGGATATTTTAGTGACAAACTGAGTCACAAATGCCCGATTCCCAACCGTTAATTTATTAGGTCATATAACAGAGAAAGAATTTGATCGTAACACTGTAACACAGCTGTTTTATTTCAGACGTGGAACGAGGCCAAGTATTTGATAATTGCGCTGCTTCAATTACTGGTGACTCGAGAGCTGGTGAAGTGGCATTGTTTGCTGCCAGGCAGGAAGCCCAGGGAAGCTCATTAACCAGCCCGAGGACGTGAAGGGCTGAGGGGCTGATGTGCAACAGGCCATGGCAGGTGGCAGCACAGCAACAGCAGGGACCTTCCTTTCCCACACTGAGCACAGTTAGCAGCAGTTCAGCCTAAAATCTGCATTTTCCAGCAAAAAATCTGCACCTTCCAGCCAAAGGATATCGGGCAAAGTTGTCTGGGCCTATGTAGAGACCTCAAAGAATCATGGAATCATAGAATGGAAGGGATCTTAAAGGTCACTTAGTTCCAACTCCCCTGCCATGAGGGAGACACTTCCTCTAGGCCAGGGACACCTTCCACTACACCAGGAATCTGATGGAGATTCTCATCGTGTGATAGAGCTGATTTGCATATCAGCAGCGTCAGTAAAATCAACGTCTGAGGTCTTCTGTTCATTTCCCTGGAAGTTCAATCCCATATGCTTCTCCTTTCTTGTTCATTTCCCCGCGTTAGAACAGCTTATTCATCCTTGCTCTGCCCTGCCTTTATCAAAATGCACTCGTCCTACCCTTAAGGCAGTGATGTGCTGTCAATATTTTAATAATGTTACCATAACTCAGCTGTCCCCAGCCCCCAGCTCTCGGTGCAGGATTAGTGTCCTCTGATGCTCTGGAAATCCCTCCATGCAGAAGCTGGGAAGCTTTTGCCTCAGCCAAGGAAAAAAGCTCACAGTGCTGTATTATATTGCCACTGCAAATCTCTCCCTTGTAGAAGCCAAACAAGGATGGAGAAAGGTTGTCAGCATTAACCACCATGGTTGCCATTCCTATCTGACCTTGGGAGTGAAGGGGAACAGGGGAAAACGACGAATCACTCTTTATGTTTTTCAAACTGCTGGAAAAAATTGTCAGAGGGAGAATCATATCATCTTCCTTTTTTATACTCTCACCTCCTCAGGAAGCTTATTCATATCCCTGTCTCTATTTAGGCTTCCTAACATGTACTCATTGGTGCATTTTTGGAGGGGCAGAGGGAAAGGGGGGTGACAGGGGAGGCTCTGCTCCCCCAAATCTCCCTCCTGGTTGGCTGAGAAATCAAAGAGTTAACAGTTATTATTATTATTATTATTATTATTATTATTATTATTATTATTATTATTATTATTATTATTCCCCACCACTTGCATTACTCAGAAAAATCCCGGCAGGCTGCCAAAGCTGCCACAAAACATGAACAGCCTGAGGAGATGGATACATATGGTGGCTGAGGCAGCTACATCCAGCTCAGGCTACCACTGCTATTAGGAATGCTCAGAGAAAAGGGATCTCTCTGCACCACACGGCCCCGGGAATGCCTGGAAAATGTGACAGCACTTCAGGGAGCTGGACTCGCATTGTTCCAGCTCTCTCAGCGTTACTGGGTTCTGAAGTTTATTTGGGGATTGAAATAAGGTGCACGATTTGGACATCTCTGCTTGAATCACGGGGTTATCTCCGGTCCCTGACAGGGGAACCCGAGGGGACGGCTGGCACTAACATCAAGGTGACAAGGCACAGAGCAGTAAGAGTTCTACAAATACAATCAAGGGTTTCAGCTTTTTAAGAATTCCTCCAAAAAGTGAGGAATTTAGGTAACCGAAATAATTTTTTAAAGATTGGTCAGGCTTCCCAGATGTTAGAAAGTTCTGGATTTATGCTTTTTTCCACATATAAACAATACGTAACCAGCCTTACTCACATATTTTACTGTTGATAATCTTTGAGTGATTCAGTGCCTTGATACAAGGCCATAAATCTGACAATTTCCAAATGTTTAATTTTTCAAAACATGTACTGCCATTGCCTTCCTACTGGTGTTTATGTGGAAACACATGGACTGGATTTATCCAGCTCAATTTACATTCCTGCCCCGAGTGTCTTCTGAGGATTTGTGTCCCTAACCTGGGACAACCAGGCCCTTGTTTAGTGGCCAGCTGAGGTCTGGAGTCCTTAGGAAAGAAATCATATCTACAAATTTTTTGAAGAAAAAAACTACTATTTTATTTTGATTTGGACAGCTCTTAGTCTTTATTCCTTCTGAAAATCAGTTGCTGTGCATTTTCTACATTGCACAGTAAGTTTAGTAAACATTACATTTTAAATGAGGCTCTGTAATTCCAAGTCTAAGTATAACCTTCTTTCTTCAACCACTCCTAATATATCCTAAAATCCCAACAGAGCAATTCAGCAAAGCTGTTAACTTGCAAATACGAAGTTGATCCTCAGATTGATATCTTGAAGCTTTACTCTGCATCACAAAACACCTCACAGTCTGTTAAATCATTGGATCAAAATGTCTCAGGAGGCTGACAGAAAAAAAACAGTTTGTAATCACTTTTTTTTCCCATTTTCTTGTTTTCTCCCCATCTCTTTCAACTTTTGGGATTACATTTGTAAGGGTTTTCCTTCTTGATTTTTTTTTTCTTGTTACCAAGAAGATTGACAAAAGAAGAGAAGTACACTGGGATTACATTTTATCTATTTTTGGTCTCTCTGCCACTCTGATAGCAGCTCATCCACTACTTGGAGGATCTTGCTCCAAATCAGAGTGAAACACTCAAAGTTTAACTTATCAAAGATGAGCAGAGGGCAGTGAGACTGGATCTTACAAAACCTTGTAAATACAGATTATCTATACTGAAAGCATCAAATAAAATCAACCCCTTCTTGTGCTAGAAGCAGATGGGGCTTGCAGAGAGCAGGAGCATCCTTTGGGAATGGGCCACTGAGCCTAAGCTTGCACACATCCCTCCAAACTCCACAGTAAGGAAATTCTCAAGTCTGCAGGCTAAAGATCTCATTTGATATTTAGAATATGAGGGACCAGACAGGCAGGAACCTTCCCACAACTACAGACAAAGTGATTTTTTTAATGTCCGTCATTGTAACGGGGCAGTTTTCAGAGTAAACTTCGTGGTGAGAGAGTTCTCTGTGTGCACGGGAGAGAACAGGAACCAACATGAATCAAAACTAATTAAAATAATAATTCAAAAGAGACACTTCTCCCGAAGATATTACTGCAGAACAATAAAGAAGTTGCTGTGCAAACATGGCGTATTTTATTGAAGGCAGTATTTCTTTATTTGGATCTCTATGGACTGGAAACCAAAATCCAAAGCGGGGAAAAAAAATGTTTCTTGTCTACAGAATATGATAAAATTGAGATATTAGAAGGAAAAAAAAAAAAAAACCTAAACCAAAACAATAAAACAAAGACCAAAAGCAAAAAACAACAAACCCCTGATATTTTCCCATGGAGACAAATAAATAAGAATTAGAGTTTTCTAAAACGTGGATTTGCACAATCACGGCAATTTGAAAGTTAATGCTTAGAATGGGTCATACATCTCCCAAAAGCTGCTGTCATGTCACTGATCTGATGCTGATTATGAGTAACTGTGTTAAAACTCTCAGGGTGGATAATTGCCTGGCAGCAGCATTTCTGCATATAAGATCATCCCTAAAAAAACCAAAAAATTTAAAAATAAACAACTTTTACATCTTACTACATCAAAAGGTCTTTAGAAATATGTAAATTGGATTAATGACATACATTTGTATATTAAAAGCAGCAAAACAGAGAATATAAAACTACTTAAAATATCAAATGTTTTTTAATATTCAGAGAGTCAAGCTGAAGCTTCAAGAGTAATCTAGCAATTAGATACGGGTTAGTATGCAAATGAAGGAGGAATTTCACCCATTAAAAATTCCTCTGTCATGTCAGGAAGGTGACAATATTCCTGTGTGGAAAACGTACTCTTGGCGAGTTTTACAACAGTGTCAAATATTGTACCAGTTCCCATTTTTATGTTCCAAACCCTTCCTTGTTTTCTAAGGTTAAAGACAAGAATTTACCAACTACAAAATCCCTTCAGAGATGGAAAAACCTATCCATACAATCTTTCTATTCCAGTGACAGTTAATATCAACATTAACAGATCCTAATCTAGCCAAAATGAATCTAACTTTCATTTCAATCCGCCTTGAAAAAGGACAAGAAAAAAGTCAGTGCCGGAATCACAAGATTTAATGTAGCTGCTTTAGGCGCATTTGAATAGCTCAGAGGGGATCCAGCCACCACGTGCAGCCATCAGAGGATTTATCCACCATGGGAATGTTCTGAATCCCCTGTTCCCAATTCCAGTGAAGCAGCTGAAACGTGAGCACTTGGATAAGGCAACTGCAGAAAGCTGGAACTGCCTCACAGAACTCTCAAACCCTGACGTTGTCCCAGCTTCTTTGCGAGGACAGAACCAGAGAATGGTTTAGGTTGGAAAAACCCTCAAAGATGACTGAGTCCAACCACTAACCCAGCACTGCCAAGGCCACCACTGACCCAGGGCCCCAAGTGCCACATCCACATGGCTTCTAAACTGCTCCAGCAATGGTGGCTCCACCACTGCCCTGGGCAGTCTATTCCAGGCCATTCTTTCTGGGGAGATGCTTTGCCTAATATCCAATCTAAACCTTCCCTGGTCCACCTTGAGGCCATTTCCTCTTGTCCTGTTCCTTGGGAGAAGAGACAGAGGGCATCACGGCCTTAAAATGGCAGCAGTTGCCCAATTTTGCATTATTTGCTACCAGTCAGGGCATGGGCAAGTTCCTTTACCTTCAGAGCTGCCAAAGAGAAACATCAGGTCTCAGTCCTGAGGTTTTCACACCTTTACACATGGAACGAGACTTATCCAGAGAAAACCACCTCAATCAATACCTTGGGGAGACCCAACAGGAACAAGTTCAAGCACGCAGATTTGGGCCCACATCGTAAGAAAGGAGCAAAAGGACCAAGTTCTGAACAGCACTTCTGCAGAGGTTTGCTTGGGAAACAGAGAAGAAACAGGAAAAACAATTGCAAGAAAAGGAGAGTTGGAGATGAATATTCCTAGTCTTTGAGTCTTGGATAACAGGTGCCTGCATCACTTCCAGCTCTGAACAACCACCACCTTTTCAGGTGTGCACTTGATTTCTATTAAATATCTCCAAACTATTCTAAAAATGCACAAGGAATTATGGGAACCAAAGAGCTGCTCCCAGACAAAATCCATCTTTAATTCCATTCCCAATCTATCTGGTTTTCTACAAGCCAGCTCCTAAATAGGCACAGTCAGTAAGGCATATTTAGATATAAAAACCCCAAGAAACTTCTACAAAATTATTACAATGGATGTTTTGCTGGTCGTTTAAAAACAATTCCCTCTTTAATTCAGCAGTTAAAGTGATCACCCTCAGTGTAAATAAATAACTGATGCAGTTAACAACCCACAAGCCTGTCAGCAATGACCACGGCCTCTCACAAATCCATCTGGTGCTGAAAAGCCACAGGTTGGGTCCATTAAAAACAATAGCAGTTGTTTGGAGAACAGTTCTGGAAGAAGGAATTGCAATAAAAAATACTGGGGAGGTTGATGTGGTGAAATAAAAAAGGATTCTTTGATTTTGCTGCTTGTATTTTTTTTTCGAATTAAATACAAGATAATCAACACAAGACTTTGGTATCTGCCCTCTAGATTTTTGTATGATATTTGTCCAGAACCGACCCTTTTTGTAGCAGGCCGCAAATAAACTCTTCCATGACTTCTTTTTATGTACTTCGACGCTTTCAAATTTTCTCTTCATCAGCAAATAAAGGAACACTTAGCGATCTACTCCTATCCTATCACCCTATATACCCATTCTTGAGAAACTTCCATGTATTTGCTAGGATAATTTCCAGTTCTCTGATCAGCAAAGCCCTCAGAGACCTTCAAGTCCAGCCACATCCAGAACCCAAAACAGAGGAGTCACCACTTGGCCATGAAGACAACACAGGAGATCCTATTTTGACTGCAGAGAAATGTTTTTCTAACAAGTGAAAACTTTGTGCCACAAGATGAGGCGGACAAGAAATCCAGCTTCCCCAACAGCTGCCAGAATATATGAGGCAAAAATGAGGTAAAGGATTATTATCCTTCATTGTTGTATATAAGAGTCTCTGAAGATTCCTATCAGCGGCACAACAGGATGTAAAATGTTATTTCTAATCTGATTGATTTAAAGTACATTTCAATTTGCTTATTAGATGAATTTGCTGAGCCCCACAGCCACAAGCCATGGGAAATGCTTTGAAGGCAGAGGAACTAAACAAGGCAGGGATTCCTTGGAAAGCCACCTTCTCCCTCACTGGTGTCCTGCAGAGTTGCACAGTAATTTCAGAGGAGCACAGCAGCTCCGAGTGGGATGGCCACCATTTATTGGGATCAAGCTTAGCATAACTCCGACACTGAATATTCCCATGTAATTACCATCAGCCAGCTTAGGAGGAAAATAGCAATGGGGAAGGAAGCCTTCTCCTGCTTTTTTTAAGCAACTAATGGATTAAATCTGAACCCACTCTTCTGCAGAAGACACATGCTAGAGATTGGATATTAAAGGAATAATAACCAAAGGACTGCTGAGCTTCTGCTAGATCAGACCCAAAAGTTCAGAATGTCCTTACATCAAGTGTTTCTGCAGTTCTTAGCACCCACACACGAGCAGTGGGGAGCCTGCTGTGTGTACCAACATGGAGGGATTTATTTAACCCCTCTGAAACCTCGAGAACAGTTGAGGAACCTCATTCCACAGTACAGGTTAAAAGAGGATGACACTGAGGAAATCCTACCAAAAAGCCCTAAATAAATACAGTACATGTCCACCTACAGACTTCTCATTTGCTTTTTCAGATTTGGAGATAATAGCGAAGATATATTTGCCTAGCAGGGGTCCATGAGTGAAGCTATTTCTTCAGAAAATATGAATTTTTGGGATAGGGAGAGAGGGGAAGGTTACTGCTTATGAAGCAGATGACAATCAGATGTTCAAAATCTTCCTTTTAACCTCTGCACAGACTTGTGGTTCATGAAACACAACCAGCAGATGAACTGAGCGTTTCAGTGTCACACAAACTGATTGCCAGTCTGAGAACGGGAAAAAGAAAACTGTCCATAACTAAATGAAGAAACCATCTACACACACATGTGACTCCCCGTGATAGTATTTCTCCTGCTTGTAAGATGCTTGCACCTCCCCCAGAAAAAAGGGAAAAGGAAGAAAAGAAAGAAGGAAAAATTCCAGATTTTTACATTAGTTCTGTCCTCTGCCATAGGAGTTTGCCAGTTCATTTGAAACAGCTCATCTGCTTTCCTTCACCTGCAGTTTTGCAGGTTTGTAGCAACATCCCGCAATTAAAAGAAATGGTATTTTCTTCCCTAAAATACCAGGCACAAGTAGTGTTTTTCATATAGCTCCATTCCAGCAACCAGGTTTCCATAGTATCCAGAGACTAAAAAAAGCCAACGGGCTTTGGGGAAATTAATTTTAATAGAATGTCTTGTGGTAATTGCCCAACCACACCACAAAAAAGGCATTTATTTACTTGGTGCTAGCTTTAATACTTAACCCCAGCACCTGAGAGCTGGAAATGGAAGAGATGCATTATTCCTGTGCTCTTTGAAGAGAGGATGGATGGATTTTTGCACGAGTGAAGACCATCCAGAGCTGGGCTTTATGTGAATCCCGGAATGGCCAAGGTGGCTGGATGCCACCAGATGGCTTCTAGGTGGCCAAGAACTGACTATTTACACTAAGCAGCTTAACTTTATACAAATTTGCTATTTTTAGAGGATTTTGTAGTAGGAATTCGGGGAAATAGTGGTTCTCATACTCATTAGGAGTCAGAAAGCTCCCTGTGGATATCTCCACACTCCACGCGCAGTCTCACGAGCTTTGGCAGAACCCCTCAGGACAGGAATGTCAGGAAATTCTCCTAAAATGCTGTGGCATCCAGGCCAAAAATGCCTTAAAACTGAAAATGGAGAACTGAATGGACACAGAGCTAATTCTGGCTGTTGCTGCTGTTATCATCACAATTCCTTGCAAATCCTCCTCTCAAAGAAGCATAAAAATCAGCTCTGAGTTTCAAAGAGTTAATTGTTCCATTTTGGGGAATCAGAAGCCCAATATACACCTCATGGAGAGTCAAGCCTAAAGGAAAATGCTTCCCAGTTTTGCTCACAGCCTGGAAAGCAAAGGGCTTTCATTCTTGTCTGCTCTATTTTAAAGCACATTATTTGCTTATGTGGGAATAACTGAGCTCCTCTAAGAACCAAATTATTTTTTGTCTGCCCATTTCCATCTATGTCAAAAAGGTAACAATCTTAATAATGTATTTTAAAAACTAGACAAGATTTGTTCCTCTTTTCTCTAATCACACTGGCACATTTGGAACACCATCACTTCCTACGGGTTAGAGGATACATGTGAAAAACAGATAAAAAGAACAATCAGAAACAGTTATGTACAGTGGGTTTGTGCACACCCAAAGCACTCTGAGGGCACAATAATTTCATTCAGCTGCCACCATCCACTAAAAACATAAATTAAGGAAAAAACCCCAACAAACCCAAACCCTCAGTCACTGAGTTTAAGTGGAAAGAAAGTAAAACACTTCTCCATCAGGTGAAAAATTAATTCCTTCGGTCAGATGCTGCACAGATACACCAGGCTGTTCAACACTTGTACCACAGCTGCTCTTTTTCCAAGAGCCCATTGTCCCAACCCTCCAGTACATCTGTAGCTACACTTCAGCAGGAGAATGCCAAGAGGAAAACAGGAAGGAAGTTTTCTTTGGACTCTGAGAGCTTGCATTTTAAGCAGTGTCAGGGGCTTGCTGGTGCTTAATAGACATCATTTACAGATGTCACCAAGAGGATGGCGAGTAACAGGTTCACAGAAATAAGCTTTTGCCTCTAATGGTTGGTTAGATCAAACTATGTGTCAGTGAAATATACAGATTTAAAAAGAGTGGTGCCCAGACTGGTGCTGTGTATATATATAAAGAACCCCAGAATGGTTTGTGTTGGAAGGAACCAAAGACCATCCCGTTCCAAGCCCCTGCCCGGGCCAGGAACTCCCTCTCTCGAAGCTCGAACACTGCAGTGCTGCTGCGGCTTTGGCAAACCCCTCATCATTAAAAAGATGTTTGTAGAGTTGATCCGAACCCAGAGTTGCTGCTGTCTAGGAACAGAGCAGCTCCCAGCCTGGCTGTTCTCCTGCCAAAGGGGAGGCTCCCTGGCAGGGCAGGAACAGCAGCCAAGCTGGCAACAAAACCCTCCTGCAAGACACTGAACTAACGTGGACCTGACTCTGCTGGTGCCCCAAAAGGGCCTAAGTGTGAGAGCGAAATCCAGCCCTCAGAAATGCACTGACAATGTTGGGTTTGCTTTCTTCCTCCTACACACAGCACTCCTATGAAGCACTGCATGGAGCTGGTGTCCACATTGCTGGGAGGAGATGAGCGAACTTTCAGCTGCAAGGTGAGAATCCCTGTTCATACAAAGCCATTAACAAAGCCTCCACTTATTTCCAAGAGTGAAAAAAATATCATGGTCCCCATGAGCCTGCCCGAGAAAAAAAAAAAAATTTAGATTTGTATCTGGCGGTGGAAGCGAGCAGAGTTCACATTAGAAATAAAATGCAGCCACGGGGTAATTAATGAAGATTATCAAAGGATGAGAAGGTTTCTCTATTGCTAAAAGGATTGGAATCAGTAATAGCTGGCTTTGTAAAACCACTAATTCACCCAGCCTTTGAATACCAATGTAAGGCATAACATTGCTAAAAATATTCATAATTATCAGAGTCTAAGCTACAACAATAAAGTTCAAAGTTTGCTTCCCACAGCAGTTTTCAAGTTTGTATAAAGTGCTTACTGGAATAAAACCAGTTACCTATTGCTAAATATGAATCTGAAGTTGTTTGTGTATGAAGGTGGGGTCTTTTGGGGTTTTTTTAATATTTCAGGTATTTTAGATGTCTCCCTAAATGCTTATTGCTACTTCTTACATGCAGTCAGAGGACAGATATCTTTAATACAATGATAAAATAATGCTGTCTGTAATAAAATGTTTATTTTCCACTCAAAACCAGTTAAAGAAAAGTTTATACTAGTAAACTGTATAAGCTTTTGAGGATGAAGAAATACAGGCAGTTATACTACAAATATTTTGCACATTTCAGTACAAGTACCAGCTGAAGAGTTCTGCAGCAAAATGATGAAATTTCTTCTATTACCATCTCTGGTTTTGATCCTCAAATTAAACCTTGAATTTTGCCCTTTTGTTTTTATTTTTTAAACGAATAATTCACCAGGTTTAGCTAGTTTACATTTTAACTGGAATGTAAATAAGCAGCCATGCTATTCCAAAGACAATAACATTTCAATTTATCTGGAAAAATAAGAGATTTTATGGCACAATAATGCAAACTGCAATGCCTCATTTAGAGAACAAATGCATTGTTCTGGTAAAATATTGCAGAATTAACTCGGCTCTCTGAGTGTTGATATTATAACATTATTGTTTGTGTGACAGGAAGAATCCCCGCGGGCCACATCAGGCAACACCTGCAGAACAGCTGCACACTCATGGGGACAACAGGAACAAATAGTTAATAATCCACTGGGGGTTAATTTAAAAAGACAATCTATATCCTACCACACTAAACCCTCCAAAAAACCATATTCTGAGTTAAAATAGGCCTTCCAGTTCAATGGATTTCTTTACTCAAAGATGGTTAGATTTGTTTATGTCATCAAGGCAAATCTCCAACACAACCCCCCCTTCAAGAATTCTTGAAGTCACGTTTCAAGGCAGAACGCTCTGAATTTTTAGAAACTTGAGGAGTTATAGTACAGAAATCCAGTCACTGATGAGTTATCAATGACCTGCAAAGGAATTAGTGATGGCTGTAATTCTTTAACCCCTTTCTAATGGAGACTGCAATTTTTAGCACTTGGCCTAATACGTTGCTTTACCTTTATCTATCTTTATAATCAGGCTGATCTCAAGATTCAAGAAAACATCAACTAAAATAGTGAAAAATAACACATAGGGCACGCTGTAAAATCTCAGTTATCACAACCAAAAGATAAACATCCTTGTTTTCTGATTGTTCATCAAATCTAAGCAAAAAACCACAGTGAATTGGCATCTGTTGAATTGCTTATGGAAATCCACATCTATTGACAGCCGTCTCTACCTCACTCCTTCAGCTCTGAAACTACTCCTGCACTTTCCCAGTACATTTGCCCCGTGCTCTACCCACTACACACTTTACAATTTTTATCACAAAAACCACGGCTGGGTTTGAAGCAAGGAGGAGACAAACCACACACTGTCAGAAATTTCCATGGAGACTCTGGGAGCACTGTTTCCAAGGGCAAGCGTGATGTTCATCTCCGAAGTCTCATGTTAAAATTAGTTGTACAGGTTGGACAAATCAGGCACTGCACACTTGACAAAAACTGAGTCATATGATACAATGCCAGCTGTTCCAGGTAATCCCTACTCCATTTATCTGCTGGAACAAGACAGCACCATTTCTTTCTTTTTTGTACGGATCTTTTATTTGTTCTGCTCCACATGTATCAACTCCAAACAGGAATTATTATAATGTTTCGTAGCTGATATCAAAGTTTTACCTCCTTTAGAAGATTCCAGACCATAACTGTACATGAAGAAATGATGCCCTGTCTCCTCCCACCCTCGTGCTCTCCAAAGCAAGGATCTATCTCCACGTCAAACCCGTTTTTCCAGAGTGAGGTTCCCCTCATCTCCACGCCCCGGAGCCACCAAACCTCCTCAAGCAAGAATGAAACACCGGCTCTGCCTCCCATTTTCCCCCCTGCCAAACCGGACTCTCCCTTCCCTAACGCCCGGTGCCTGCCACGAGTGATATAAATGGCACTAATTAGGATCCTGGTTGCCCATTAACTCTTTTATTATTCATGTGACATTTATGATAAATGCCTTATATTACTTACAAATGGTTGAGGTGGCACTTACACACAGAGGCATAAACTTCAGAGTCATGGGAGAAATCACTTAGCAGTAGGGCAGGCTGACTACACCAGGGCTGACAACCACTTGCTGCCGTGGAAATTTAAATCTACTCATTCAACACAAAAGACAAAGTACTTTGGCATTCCTAGAAGTGCAGGTGGACTTCTGTTTCCACAGCCTTTTGCCTCACTGTAAATATCTCTAAAGATGGCTTTCTCCAGCCAGCCAGGGCCGTGCACTGCATGTTGGCCATAAAATAGAAAAAAATCCTGCTTTTCTTCAACAGAAAAGTCTTCTGCAACAGCCAAGTTGTCATTTCTCAGGATTATCATACCCTCTTAATTAAGTTGCAAAATTCAGAGCGGAATAACCCCGACGAACATAAATTACACAGAAATGGATTTGATTTGCATGTAATAATGGCTTCTTTCAGAATTAATTACAAATATGCCGGAGTATGGATTAACGTCCTCCTGATTCAGCAATGTATGTGCATGTTTAGCTGCTCTTCTAAGCTAAGGCTAGGAGTAAATTGTCTAGACAATTAATTATAATTCTTCTCTCATTTGCCCAAAAAACAGTGAAGCTTTGTGCAGAATCGGTTACCCAGACTTCTTCTATCCCTTCAGAGAGCTTAAAAAAAAAAATCCATGGGCATATTTGTCATTCCATAATGAATCAAATTGCACATTGTTCACCATCAATTCTATCTGTGCAATCTGCCAGCACAGACTCCTCATACCTGCCGTGGATTAAAAGCCTAACAAGAAACCAACCTGTAAAAATACAGCCTTGTTTCCAAACCCCACCTAAGAGGAATAAGGAGAGCTTTGGAAGGATCCCGGCCCAGGGAACGAGGTAGTTCCGTTTGTGAGCTGGTCTTTAACGCTCTGCTAAACGCTCCTTCTTAAGTAAACAAACAGCGAGGGAAATGTGCTTGAAGACAGAGATAAAAATGCACATCTATTTACTTTGGAAGCCTGCAAAGCCTGTTCTTTGAGGGCTACAGTGTGAGGAAGTGGTGCAACTATTTAAATTCAATCACCATGGGAGTTCAAGGCATACTCCAAAAAAAGCTGCATGTTGTACCCTCTCCCGCATGCAAAAGCCAGCTCTGCAGAAACAAACGTGGTAACACCGGCAAGTATTTTACCAAACCATACATGAGCCTGAAGAAGAACACATCAAATAATGTAAAATCAATAGATCTTACAGACAAGGCTTGATCAATCCACCCCAAAAGACCTATTTTCCATACCCAGTTTCACAGAACCACAGCATCCCTTTGTTGGTCATGAGCAGGTTGTGGGGTGAAGAGGGAGAAAAATCTCAAATCATGATTTTGCTGCAAACTGCCCAGCAACACTCAAAAGGAGAACCAACTATTTAAACAGAACCTCAAATACCAACAAAAAAATCCTCCAAAATACCAAACATGAAGATATTTTTGGCATGAATGAACAGAGGATTTAAATATACCCTTTTTATAAAGTAATTTATACTGCAATAATATCCATCGCTTAGTTTTTTGTATTTACAGGGTAGTGTTGGAAAAATTCAATTTCAAGCCAAAGTAATCTGCTTTATTCTCCATGGTTACTAAACAGCACTAGACCATGGATATTTCTGAGTGCAGAAAGAGTTGCATAAAAAGTCATTAATTTTGGTTACTCCCTGAAAACATATAGAAGAAACCAGAACTGAGAGCCCGCAATAAATATTGAAATTCATCTAAATTTCAATAACTGAAGGAAGACTATGACCCCCCAAATATCTCTGATAGTGTATTCCCAAAGAACAAAAAGAACAACCAGAAAATTCCCAGCCAGCCTGACCATTGTTCTCTGTCACTGCTTTCCTGAATGCTGCATGAAGTTTTAAATTGATCAAGTGAAGCACATTACTGGTGTTAGCCCACTGAACTTGCTGCTCACAGGCATCCCACACTTTTTTCCAGAGTCAATTCTCCAACGGGAACATCACTCTCTCCCCAACAGAGCACTGAGAATCAAATTTCAGCATCTCCTACCTCGATCAAAAAGTCTCCAGTTCTCAGGCCAGCTTGCCATGCTACTCCCCCTTCATCCACAGATTCCAAGTACTGCAAAGCAGGAAAGGCTGGAGTTGGGGTGAATTCTTCAATTGGTGTGTCAGCTTTAAAAATAAATACCACATTAAAAAAAGAAAGTTATGGAGTGCTTGCAAATACCACTTGACTACAGGCCTATCATTGGCCATTCCAATTTAGGGTTAAAAAATGGTGGGTGCTGGAAGTGAGAGGGACGTGCCCCACGGGAGATCAGGATGCTGGGGACAGAGTGCAACCCCTCTGCAATAGCAATCCACAGGTCTTCCTTCCAGGGGGGAAAATACCTGCTCCTTTCCTGACACAAACCGAATCAAGCTGCACCAGGCAACAGCCGGGTTCTGATTTTCCAGGATATTTGGTATTGGCTCGAGTAACCCTTTTGTGTGCCTGGCAGAATGCTGTAACTCTGGCAACATCCACCTAAAAATGAATTACGTGCTGTAGCCAGGAGAGAGCATCTGGCCAAACCAGGGGGGTGGGGTGGGTGGCAAAGGATGAAAAAGATCAACCAGAATTTTTTTTTTTTCCCTCCTAAATTTAGATGTGCATAACAAAGAAGAGACCAGAAGAAATCACTTTTAAGGACAGGAGGCACAGCTGGCCCTGTGACAGCCCTGCCTGTCCCTCTGTGTCACGTACACACACAGGCAGGAAAGTCCTTGGGCCTTTCACCTGAGGTGCCCCCGCTGCTACAGAGAAAATCTGGGGGAGACTGTTGGGCTCACGCAGAGGGAGCGAGCCCTGCTCAAAGCACTGATAACCCACACCAGTGCTCAGAGATAAGGCAGCGCCTTTGGCTTTCCTGCTTCCACTCCAAACATTTCATTTGGCTACAACTGGCAAAGCTTTTCCAGCCCTGCAAATCCGTGGTGGCACCGGTTCAGGTTTAGGGGTGGGGAACAGGGAGAGCAAAAGCCATGTCCCAAGAATGGAGACATGGAATAATTTTCATGCTCAAGCAAGGCAAGGGAGAAGCCATGTGAAATGAGGGGGAGCAAGAGATGGGACATACCATCATATCATATATAGTGTTTTTTTAAATACAAAAGGAGCAAACTGCACTGAAAGTTAAAAAGCAAAGCACTAAATAGAATGCCTTTTTTAACTCTTAGGGATGCCACCGTGAAAGATTTTAGCCTACAGAGAAGTACCATGCAGCTTAACACATGAACAGCTTTAAAAATGAGCACACTACAGGCCATGCAACATACGTGCAGCTTCTGAAGATATAAAAAAAGATCGTATTTTCATACTAAAACTGCACCAATGTCACCTTGCAGAAAGATCCACACCTATTTCAAACAAAACATCCCTCTCTTGCCTGTTCCTATTCGCAGCCCTATTTAATCAGGCTGGCATTTGAAATAAAGCAGCAGTTTTTACGAGGAAAGCACGCTTCCCCCAGTTAAGTAAACTGCACAACAGAACAGATTAATGGCAAAATACTACATCCACCGGCACGAGAAAAATACAGGCAAAACTTTCTCCCCCCAAAACGATTATGCAGTGCTTCTCCTATGTAAAAATGCAAACTGCTTCGGAGAGAAGCCACCGAAATCCACCGGAGTAGTATAGCATACAGAGAATCCTGTTGTCTAGCAACCAAGTGCACCAAGAATAATTCCTGCTTATATTCCGAGATGTATAAATTTCTTCATGCCACTGCACATCACACACACACACACTCACACACACACACACACACACAGAAGCACATACCTTTTGCCCCTCTGAGCACAAATCCAAATCCTTCATTGTCTTTTTTCTGCAGGACCACTGCCTTTTCTTCTATTATGCAGTCACTGTAGAGAGAATTCCGAGGATAGCGACCATTATTACATCCCTTCATCACCACTGTAGTAGCTGCTCCTCCAGTGTGCAGGTTCATCATCATCACAGCCCGTTAATCAAATAAAATTGCAGTAAGCAAGCATGGGAAAATATAGAACAAATAGCAGCGAGGGGAAGACAAAGACTAAGCTGGATGGTAAAAGAGAACATGACAAAGCAACTTAAAAGGAGTAAAAAAGGCAGAGAGGAAAAAGAAAGAAGAAGAAATCATGCATGGTGGTTTGTGTTCTATATGAATGACTGGATGAACATGTGATCATGTAATCTGTGGGCTAGCTAGGACTCTAAAAGGAAAAAAAGTAAGTGAACTGAACGACAGTATCATTAATAAACTCCTCAATCGTGGATGTACCAGATGCATCTTCTAGTGAAGCCAAAATGAAACCAACCAGAAGAAAAATGAGGCAGCATTTTAAATTTAAAGATAATAAATTATGATTTTCTATTAGCTAACTAAAAGGCACAAATATATTCTGAAAGCTATGCCTTGCATCAAAAGCCCTTTTTCAATCCTATTGAATGTTGCATGCTGCAAGAATCCCACATGATCATCTGACAGCCTACAATGCTAACAACGTGCAGCTGCCTTGGCGTCATCAAGCACAAATTTCCACAGCATCAAGAATCTGCATAATTGAAATAGTAACAAGGCATGCACAAGCAGGAAAACACATTTTCTAAGGAATATTTCCTGTCTCCTGATAAACAATTAATATTATAAAACAAGGAGATGGTGTAAAGGACTATTTATGTAAGCAGTATTCCCTTAAAGAGAAAGTAGCCTTAGGAATCTCACTGTCATTGGCTGAGATAAAAGTGGAAGGTAGATGAAGAAAATGCACAAAATACACATTAAAATGGGACCTTTCAGATACAGGGGACGATCTGTAAAAGCCTTAAGTTGTTTAATACCTTTCATTAAACATGAAGTTACTAAAAATAAGCTCAAAGGAAAAAAAAAAAAAAAGGAAGAAGTAAAAAAATCTGAATGCTCTTTTAGGTACCAAAGCATTGCACAGCACGAGTTGCAGGGGTTAAGTTGATGAATTGTCAGCACTGCAAACTATGCTGCTCTAAAATACCTACAGAACTAGTTCAGATACAAAGGACTGTGAGCAAGTTTGCTTTCCTTAATTTTTTACTAGCCAACTCCTGTTCCCACTGGTCTCGTGCAGAATCCAGAATCCCCAAAGCAGTGAATGCAAGGGGACACTGGATCTGCCTCAGGGCCATTAATAATCCCCAGGGGGAAGAGGAAACTAAATGAAGAGAAATTGCTGTGACCTTTTTATTTAAAGCTCTGAACAAAGAGAGGGATGATGATATCAGGACACCAATGGACAGCCTCCAAACTCCAGATTTTTCGTGCATCACAGACCATCCTTTTGGTGCCTTTCCAACTCTGCGGGATGAAACTTCCCATGGCTGCTGAAGCGATGAGGTAAGGTTGTCTTCCAAATTGCAAAGTGTTTAACACCACACAGGAATTCAAACTACCACAGTGGTGACTTTGTGGGCAAGAGATGGTCTCCATCAGCACCAGCAGCTTTTGTATCTCTCAGCTTACTGTTATTCACTGCATCATTCACACATTTCCTGTTCTTGCAGTTAAAAAACTTCTGCTTCTTGAGAAAGCCCAACACCCTCCTGCTCAGGGATATCGGGGTGGGATGGAATATGCAACTCTCAGAGCCCACTCTGAAGCTCTCCATCAACATCCTGATGTTCTTAGAAGCTGACTGGTCCTGCCAGTGCATTGGCTGATTTCCCTCATTTCACCACCACGTTCTCAAGGTGGGTCCCTGCACTTACCCACTGAAGAGTCAACAGCGTTATTTTTCTTAATACTTGGTCAAATTAATAAAACCCATTCCCTTCAAGTTTCCTTGTAAGCAATCAATAGCTTAACAGAGCTTAGAAGGCAACTTCTGAGAGGTTAGAAGGCAACTTCTGAGATCCTAATTATAGCAGGGGTTTGGTTCAAAGAACCCTCTCGTGTCCCCTCCCCAAATCCCACTCCAGTGGCAGTTCATTTCCACACAGAATTCAGAAGTTTATCAGCTCAGCAAACTCAGGATCAATTCACCTGATCTGCACCCTCCCCTCCCCCCCAAAAAATAGGCATTCAGGGTCCTTCCAGAGCCAGCTAATGAAATGGATGGGCATTGTCAAGCCATGCTCACTTCATCCTGAAGTACAGATTAAAGGTATAAAAACCACCTCTGATTTTCTTCTCATGTACAGCACATCTATTCCATAAACTACCCAGTTTTATACTTCAGTTCATATACTGAAACTGGGGATACCAAGTTGCCAACATTTTACAAAGTTTTGAGTTTTACTTGCAAGGGGGAGGTGAGAGGGAAGGGAAGGGGAAGCACAACATGATTTTTGGTGAGAAAACACACAGACTGGTCTCTACTATTTGACAAATCCAGCTTTCTAATATACAGTTGCAGTCATAAAGAAAACAGCATCACAGCCTGGAAAGTAAAAATAAATGCTTAAAAAAATCAGATGTGTAGCATTTCTTCTCATTTATGTTCCCTTGGAGTAGGAACCTGCAATAATCCTATGGTTCAAGTAGCTTAAACTTGTTCAAGCAACTGGAGAAAGCAAATTGATTCTCCACACACACCCCAGTGCTGCAGAGCGAAGAACCAGCAGCAGGAAAAGGGTGGAAGACAAACAGGCACGCACAAAAATGAACTGAACTTGCAACCTCCACACCCTTTCTCCCAGAAAAGTTTGCATTCCCAAGAAAAGGGGGCAGAAGAGGGGGAGAGTTTAACCTCTGACTGTTTGCAATGCTGCTTTTTGCTTGCTTTGCCACGCCAGGGTTCTCTGTGCCAGTCAGGGTGGACCCTCCACTGAAGGTCTGTTCACAGTCCGCCTGCTCCTGGCAGGCAAAGTGGTGCCAAATGTAAAAGTAGGTCAAAATTTCTCCCCATGAGCCTTCTTGGCAGCGTCTCTGATCCTGGAGGTGTTGTAAATACTCAGCGGCAGAACACTGGGTACAGCAACCAGTGACAAATGAAGGTGACATTACATTAGGAGCCCGCTCAGAGGCCTGAGCACAATCAAGAAGAGGAATTTCTTCCCAGGCTCTCTCAGTAAAATGCACAGCTCTGTGTGAGGCCAGACAGTCCCTGATATCTGTGATATGCCAAATTTCAATAGGTGAAATCCCTGAAGTCCATTTCTGTCCCATCCCAAACCGAAATTAAACAGCTTCCATTTCAGAGACGAGTCCTCAGAATATGACCAGTTCCATATGATGGTAATAAAGTGAGGAATTCTAAAATCAATAGCTCATTACTTAAATAGGGCACACACTGCTTTGACTTTGGGCTGTGTAAGGCCAAGATTCATTGCAGGCAAAGTTAAATGCAAAAGGCATCCTATCAAGTGCAGGGTATTTCTGTGTGGAGCACAATCATAAAAACTTCAGGCTAAAATAACAGTCAGTCTAAATCTCTGCTTTACTCAGGCAGTAAATATTAGCAAACATACTTGCTGATCAGCTCATGTAGTTTCCTTAACATTTTAAGGCTCAAGAACTGTGCAGAGCTGTTACAATTTCCATAATTTTACACTTACCAATGGAGAAAGGGAAATGGAAGGATTTGCCCATGGTCAAACAGACATGGGAGTTTTGAACTCAGCACTGTTCCACATAACAACCATCATTTGTGTGGGCTTTTCAAAACAGCAGGAATTTCTGCTTTGCTGACAGCCCATTAAGGTAATATTTGAGGAAGGAAGGAGAAATGTCAAATCTTTCATAAAGATCTGTATGAAGAAAATAAAGGTTGGAGTGCAGGTGCCTGCTGGAGGCAAGCCCATGAAAGCTGGCTTCCTGTTCTCATCTAGGATAACTACACCCTATCTTAAGGCATGACTTACTCCACAAGTTAAAATACTAAATTACAGAGGTGGAGACTATCAGGACTACAGGATGTGTTTAGGGAAGTTCGTATCAAGTGTTTCATTGCTGATTTTGATCTGAAAAACAGCACGTAGAGGACACTCCACTGAAAATTATCACCATTATCTGGAAACAAAAGTGGCTGTTTGATATATTGTCAGTCTCTCCCCAAGGCAGAGGAAAAAATGAACTTAAAAAGGAATAATTTTCCTGATTCTCTGCAGTCATGCATCCCCTAGAAACGTAATCCAACCTTCTCAGCTTCAGTAGCCCCTGAGCCCACAAGCCCTTCAGTCAGGACTTGCTCTCCCCTTGAGTGAGAAGTGGCTCTCTCCAGGTTCACTCCTTTCAGCTGGCCAAGTAAATCTAAATCTCCTCATTAGCCCTTTTTCCTCTCCTCAGCACTCTTGCAATTGCAATCTTTTGGAAAGATCTACTGAGTTCACAGCTAGATACATCCTAGGAGAATCAAGTGCTCTGCCAGGTGCAGTAAAACGATATCTAAATCATTCCATAAATTTATATCCAACGTCTGGAAGCAGTCACACTAATTCCTTTCAGGATAAGATGGCCAATTTATGGTGGTTATGTTCAAGCCAGAGAAGGGCATTCGGGAAATCTGTTCAAGAGGAGGAGCCCTTTGTGCATTATCCATCAGCCAATCCCTGTTAAAGGAACATCAGAAATATTCTCTCCCTTTTTTCGGGAAGTAACGTGTCCTGATACCACATAAAATGGAAATTATGTCTACAGCAAACCTTATCGTAGGATATAGCAAACTTTCAGTGGGAAGGCATTTCCTGTTACTGCTGGAAGGGGTCAACCTTTACAATTTATAGTCAACTGCTCTAACGACTTCAGGAAAATTGGCTAATCCTAGTAATTAAGGCCTTCAAGATTAATGAAGACTCTGTCTGTGATTGCTCAAGTTTCCCAGGCATCGCTCATCCACTTTCAGGTCTCACAGAAGAGCTCTCACAGCTCTCCTGTATCGGGCACAGCAGCAATCACTCGTTCAAGAGGCAGCAGCTACAGCAGCGAGTGGGTTCTGTGCACAGCAGACAGGAAAACACACAGGCTGTCCCTAAAAATCCCACTGGCAACCCAAACAGAAACAGTGGGATTTGCCATCCATAAATTCAAACTCACGGTGACCTCTCCCTTCACAGAATCCTGGAATCCCACAATGCTTGAGGTTGGCTTGCTCTGTCCAGCTGAGCAATCCTAATGTCATATATGACAAGTCTAAATGATTTTCCTTTAGAACATGTGTTTACCTGGAGGTTTTTAGCAAGATGTGTTTGGGAGGAAGAAAGTATTTCCAAGTAGATGGGTAAGTACCTCAGCACTCTACTCAGGGCAGACAGAACCCCTTGTCAGAACAGAGATACTGGAGAACAGTAAACTTTAAATTGATAAATTCCTTACTAGGCAGCTGAAGAAGTCCAAGGAGTATGATCATGGTACAATAATTAAAATATGACAGCGAAGGGATGAACAGAATCACATAGAACTAAAAATTCTCCAAGTTATTCTGCTATTTCATTAAAAAAAAAAAAATTGGAAAATCAGAGCTGCATATGGAAGTGCAGCATGGAATCAAATGCTCAGTACTACCCATGGATCTCAGCTTCACAGGTGCTCTCAAAGAAATCCAAGAACAGAATCTTTACTGGCACAGACAATTGCTGGTTGCGTGGCAGTGCCTGACTGGCACAGCTGGCACTCAAACGAAAAAACCCAGAGAAGACAGACAAGATCACCCTTACCCCTGCTTGCACTACTTTCCTCTCTGGTTTTATAAATCGTGGCAAACAATTTCAAGTTGCAAGAAAGGACATGCTCTAATTTCTCCTTGGTAAACTTGGCATAGCTGTTGTCTTCCTCAGATGGCTACGTTCAGGCCAGGTACAGGAACAGGAAAATAAGAAAGGGTGCTCCAGCAATCCCCCTCTAACCTCCCCATATTCATATATTTGTCTTTCCAATCTCCTGTACCAGTGCTG
This sequence comes from Eulacestoma nigropectus, assembly GCA_013397775.1. NCBI lineage: Eukaryota > Metazoa > Chordata > Aves > Passeriformes > Eulacestoma > Eulacestoma nigropectus. The sequence continues at coordinate 370,106 of VZTE01006050.1, read as the reverse complement.
TTTCTCCAGAGTTAGTAAACATCTCGTGGAGCTCTTTGATCATGAGAACAGCAAGGCTGCAGATTTTGCTTTGAAATCTGCTGATGAAAGAGGGATATGTCAAACTGTGGCTGTTTTAAAAGACATTCAGATAGTCTCCAGTTCCGGATCTGTACTCCACAGTGAGGGAATCACAGATTGCAGTAAAACCTGACAGGGCACATCACATCTTCCACCTAAAAAAGGTGTTTCATTCACACTTCTAAGCAAGGATCAAGCCATCTTTATTGGATTTTGAATACTTGATACCCTGGGTGAAGAAAGAACAGTTCTTCACTAAGTCTCCAAACCCACACTAATACCAGCCATGAAGTGATTCAGTAAGAATCAGGAAGTCAGAAAGATGGTGCTGCTTTTTCCAGCCTATGATCAGCAGAGGTGCCCAAAAAATTACCCATCATTACAAAGAAGCAACCTGTCTTAAAATGAGTGACAGTGCTGTACACTTCAATGGGTTTATGCCATAAAGCTTTACCAAAAACCACAGGTTTAAAAGAGAAATATTAAATTTCACAACAGAAGCGCAAAGTAGTTGCACAATTTCTTTATGTAGAACCAAGGAGAAACTTCCTCTCTCTTTCCCCCTCAGTCCACGTTGCTTTATTTGGCTTTTAATTACACCTAATGTCATATTTTGTGGTGTGTAGGAGAAGGGAGTAGCCAATCTAAAGTAATACTTTTCAAATCAATGGATCTGGCTAATGGTACTTGTGGGTTTTTTCTCTGTTTCCACCCTACGTTGCTGAAACGGCAACTGAAGTAAAATATTGATGCAGCAAACCAGGAAATCAAACACTTTTCTGGAAAGGGAAATCATCCCATAAAAGTCTGATTCTGTATTACATAGGAATCTCAGGATAGGATATGAAGGGAATAAAAAAGTTCGTGGTAAGTTCATAATCCTAAGCAAATACACATAGAGGGTGAATGTGCACCATGTGTATGGATATCCCGATACCCATATATGAATGTATTTATACACACTCATAAGAAAACAAGTATTTTAGCCTTTTTTATGAGAAATATTATTATTCTTTCCCATCTGCACTGGCAGGGAGAAAACAAAAAACCATTGGGGGTGAGGAGAGTGGCAAAATGAGCTTAAAAAAGAAAAGCTTAATTCCTCTGTATTAATTGATTTCATCTCTATTTTAAAAATGAGCAGGCATTTCAAACACAACACATGACAAAGTGAAAACCAGACATGGAACATGCAGGCAGGAGTCCTTCTGGTATGGAACAGGAGAGTTCTACAGCCCAGAGTCCTTCACACCCCTTCACACAGATGTTCCACCTGGCACAGGAATATTTTGGGCTCCGGCACACTCCACTTGCACCTGATACTTATCAGCAATTTTCAGTTTTAATTATCAAGCATTTGAGCAGTGTGAGCCTGGACTGTGAGAATATTAATATCCATTGCTAATACGATGAGCCGTGAGCAAACAGGCTGTCCAAACAAACACTCACACGTGTTTAGGTAACCAGAATATTTGTCTAATAAACACTTCACTGTTTAGGTTTGTATTTTCCTACCCCAAACCAGCTGCAGTTCCAGCCCCTGATATTGCCACTAAACCACAGAGAAACAGGAATTTTCTCCCTAATCATCTTAACATACAAAGTGTTTCGATAAAAGGAATAACAATTATAGGTATTAAAACCACTGCTTTTTTATAGAGGGTTTTTTTTAAAATTAATAATTTTCCAGCTGTTTTTGCTAAAATTGGTCATTACTATCACAGACGACCTCGGCACCAAGGAGAGGAACATGTTCAAGGTTATCAAACAGGACAAGTAACAAAGGTAGAACAAGGGAAGTAACTTCAGTCACGCCTTGAGTTTAAAAGAAAACAAACAGAAAGTGTTTTATTAACACTTCTAAAATGTGCTACAAGCCCTTTAAGGTAGCAGTTTGACCTTGCAAGTCTTTAAAACAATTATTAAACTCACTGTATGTTTTGGTAACATAACTCCACTTGTTCCAAGAGAGTCTAAACAAAAATAAACTATGAAACAGGGGAAAGAAACAGGTGATTTCAGGACTGGGGAGAAACATGAGTTTCAAATTAGTTTCGAGGGATCCCTCAGGTTTGCCATCCCACCCTGTTTGCTATGATGAGCAGGAGGAATTAGCATCCTCCTGTCCTGCACTCCAATTTTATTGGAAAATAATTACAGCCCTAACCACAAGGAGCCCGAGTAGCCCTGACTGTTCATTTCAGCTTTACAGATGTAAGTATTTCACTTAGAAGTCTGCATCGTACAGAAGAGTACAGTGCTTAAATCAGTGTTAAAACACACTGCAAAGTTTTATGACAAAAAATGTTATGCCTTTAGTATATAACTTACAAGTAAGTTTGAAGTTCTGTCTCAAAACAAATGAGGCCTCACCAAAGGCATAAAGTTTTTCTGAAAACATCTTCATTCTTCTCCAAGAGCTTTAAAAAGACAGTGTACAGTGAGAAACTTTGATTTTCTAGGGTTTTACACAAAAGGCCTGTAAAGGTGATGTGAATTACGGTTTGATTTTCACATATCCCTTCAAAAATCCTGACTAATCACCACGTTATTTCACAGTCTCATTAACATCAGAAAGGAGGTGGCAACTCTACCTTTTTTGCTGAAATACCTTCTCCCTCTCCATTTCTCTAACTGCACTAAGCCCTTGAGATGTTTTAAGTCTACTCTGAATTTTGCTTACCTGCAAGACAGCTTGAGAAATGTCCATCTTAACAGCTCTCCTGCCTACCAGCATCATCATTTTCAGCAATTTTGTCAAAGCATGGCCAGTTTAGCCCGAAATGTTGGTAGCAGTGAAAAAAATCACCGACTTTACAATTTAATTTAAGTTGGCCATGACTTCTCTTAATTATGTGAGTGTTGAACTGGAACCTGTCTTTATTGCCCCCTTGCCTTTCACATTCAGCTCATTGGTTGCACTGATGTGGAATTTCTGGGAATATGAAGCTTTCATTTCCTGTGAACTGGAGACAGGGTAAAAATGTTGGTTTATCATTTCAAGTCAATTCAGATGCACAGAGTTTAATGTATTTCAGAATTTATGGTGTTGGAAGTGTTTGCAGCAGAGGTAGAAACCACCTCTGCCATAGGTGCAACCGCTCCAGGTTTGGACATGCTGGTCTAAAGGATCCCACAACCTACTCAGTATCAGCCCTGGTTTTCACCTGGAGCACCAAACTCTTAATTCTGTTATCTGGGCCCTATAAAACATTAGAGCAATTAGAAGACACATGGGCAATGGTCTTTTCTTTTCCCTAAAAATGCAGGTGCCACTTCTTAGTGCACACATGTAACACTCGCTATGCCTCTGCTCAGAATCTTGCCATGAACGCAGTTTTACTCTAACACTTACCCCTTAAAGCAAATCCTTTGTTGATACATTTTAGTCCTTGTCAGACATGGTTTCTCCGACAACAGGCTGACATTTTGTGTCAGAGAGAGCAGGAAGCCCCAGCAGCATCACCAGCTACCCCATCGGTGCATGTGCCAATCATTCCCATGGAGCTCCCCACACATCCTCAAGGAGGGAGAGAGCATCTGCCCCTTGGCTCGGGGAAGGAATAACACTTCCAAAGGACTTGGATAAAGCACCGCTCTGCCCAGCAGGCTCCTGGCATTCAGCAGCAGCTCAGGCTGTGGGATTTAAGTCTGACACACACGGGACTCAAGCCCAGACCTTTAGTCCAGGTGAACGCTCCAACACCAGCTATTGTTTGCTCTTTAGCTGCTCCCTCCTTGTTGGGTTCGACTCCGCTCCATTTCTAAAGAAACGCAACTCCAGCACATCTGGTTTGTCCCAGGACAAACAAGGCACCCTCCTCCCACCATCTTCCTTTTGCACCATGGTAGAGAACGAGCATGAAAATCCACCCCTTTCCAACTTTGGGTCATTTCAGCTTTTAAGAGGAACAAAACATATACGCTGCCTGCCAGCCACCCTGAGAATTTTGCCTCATAGATCAAATTTGCCAAATGCAACAAATATTTGTGAAAATCTGCCTGGAAAGAGGGGGGGGAAAAAAAAAGAGTGGTTTAAATCACTGCTCCCACTGGAGGCAAGCCCACAGTGCGAGCTCACCAGTAATTTGTTCCATTTGGGGCTGCCAAAACTTCCAACTGCATCACTCCCAACCAGAGGCACCATATGGAGGCTTTGCTCATCTGGTGATGAGGTGAGAGCACGGCAGCCAAAGGTGCCGTGGGGCAGGGAATTAAATCATTGCAGGGGCTGGGACATAGGAATGGAAAACACTAATTGTTACAAACCTAATCATTCTCCTTCCCCACGCCCCCCCAAAAAAAAAACCCATTTGAATCTCTTGTTTTCCTCTGCTCTAATTATGTGCCTCTTGTTTCTAACCAACCTGGTGTCACACCCTCACAAACCTCTCTTTCTGCATCTCCACTCCTTTTTCTTTCCTTTTCTTTTTTAATTTCCTCTATTCTAATTTAAAGAGAAAAACCACTTGATTCCCCCCATGAGCAGGACACAGGCTGCTGCTTTCAGTGGTGACATTTAAATCCATGCTGTCCTCCAGCATCCGGCCGGAGGAGTTGCAGAGGAAATCCTGCTGAGCCTGGGAGTACCAATTGCTGTGCAGGAAATGGCACAGCCCCCAAATCCCAGCCCTTGCAAGCAGCAGCTTCTCTACCACAGTCACAGAGTTAAGTCTGGACTAGCCCTAGAGGTAGATCCGAAAAGTTTTTCAGAAGGAGCATCGTAATTCTGAATTTGGGAAAGGCTGTATATTTTTTGTCAGCTGCTGATCTCTCTTTGCTAACACTTAACACTAAAAATTAAGGGAAACATCTAGCCCAGAAAATGCCTGACACAATTTAGTCATTAGCTACCAAACCATTAGCTGCTAAAAGCTGCAATCTCACTGAAGTGAGTTAAGCAAACTCCGCTGTCAGGCAGCAAACAACTTAAAAATGCACTTACAAGCTAATGGAAACTTCGATCACTCACTGCAGAGTTTCACATCTTACTGTAATTGTATTAGACCTGAATAGTACAATTCTAGTACAGGTTTAGATGGAGAGGTACCACAATTCAGGTGCACACACACCCACACACCCCCACACCCTTTTTTACCTCCTGTTTCAGCAATTCCTTTCAATATTTGCTGTAGTCACCAGCACAAAAAGCTCCATCGTGGCATCACACAACAGCAGGGGAGGCAAAGTGCAAAGTTGTTTATTAGCAGCCAAAGGAATTTTCATTAGAAATTGAATAACTGTAAATGAAAAACTTCACATTTTACATCTCCACCTGTTCCACGGAAGCTACAATTATTGCTTTAATTATTGCTTAAATACATATGCAGTTCTTCAAATGGTATCAAATTATGCTCTTCGAGTTAATGAGGCACAAGGTATTAAAATTGAGCTACTCTTGCCTTTCTGCCTCACATTAAGAGCAGTTCAGTGCCATCAGACTGTTACACTCACAGTTAATTAATTAGTTCAGAACAGACAACAGGCAAGTCCAACAAAATAACTTTAGACATCAGGTGAGGTTATGTGCACACAAAATATTTTACATGCTTTTTTTTTACAGTCTGGCTGGTGCTGACTGTTCTCTGTGCCCAAAAGGACCATGATTATCACATCTGCAGAGATCTTAAACCATTAAAATCTCAGAGAGCTTTCAGATGCAACCACATCACTGCCTCACCTGGTTACATTTAATTACAATGATGAGCACATTCAGATACTTTTGTTAGCATATTCTAGGCAAAAACTGAGCTATGTGTATAGGTAAAAAAGTTAAAATGCTGCTGGTTTTACTTCTTTCCACCAGAGGAAACCAAGGATTATGTTTAAAATACATGCCTGCAGGTAAGAACAGCTGTAAAATCACTTTTCACTTATTATCAATGTGTCAGTCCCAGAATAAAGAAAGAGAAATTGTGGATTTATTGTCAAGAGTGAACAGCACCACTTTAATCTCCTTACTATTTCCTTCAAGAGATCACCTGAACAGTAGAGACCTCCCAGGAAACATTAATACAGTGGAACTGGTGCCATCCAAGAGAAAACCAACAAACAAAAGAGCAGTTCACAGAATCCTAGAATGGTTTGGGTTGAAAGGGACCTTAAAGATCATCCAGTTCCCACCCCACATCATCTAGTCCTAACCCCAATTCAGAAAATCCAATTTATTCTCCGCGTAACAACACATCGCTCACTCTTCTGCCTGGGGAGAACCAACGTGAAAATGTGGGAAGCGGGATACAAAATATAACAACAGCTCTTATACCTTCCCTCAATTTCTGCAAGGATCCATTTGCCAGGCTTTAGTGGATTGCTGCCAGGCAAGCAGCACCCAGCAAGCACATATGCCAAATTCCCCACCCCAGGGACACGGGGCCACCGTAACCGGGAGAAAATCCCTTTGCTCCCTGTCGGTTTTACATTCCTCACCACTTGCAAGGGCCAGAATTCCACCAAAAAATTTCCATCTATTTAAAATCTATATTTTATTATTTTAAAAATCTATATTTAAAGAGATGAGCAACTGCGTTTCTCCAGGAGGAGGATTATTTATGCGAAATACCCACATGAAACCCGTTCTCAAACCAGAGGAAAGCATTTCTGCACCAGACTGAGAGCTCCCACTAAAGAAAGGTGTGTAACACACCTAATGCTGAAACCACCAAGGCAGCACCACTTACATCACAGCTTTGGGACAAAGGTATCCAACAGGCACATTCTGTGGGCTAAAAAGATTTAAAAAATAACAAAGCTCTCCACAGCATGCTGAGTTACAGGGGCAGACAGCTTCAGCTGTGCCAAGGAGTCTCTCTGAGCTGCCAAGGATTAAAGCTTAGGCTGCTCTCTCCGACAGCACGGATGACAACAGCAACAGAGAACGGCCTGGAAAGAACATCTGAGAAGAATCTCTCCATTTTTTATTAGGTGGTTGTATGTAAATTGGCTGTTGAAGAGTTGCTCCTGTCACCTTCTACACGCGTGGGACACGGATGCTGCCACCTGACTCCAAGTAGGGACAGTAGGGTTAATGAATTAAGCTCTTAATTAAGTTTTCTCACAGACTACACCATCCAATTTTCCTCTTTTTCTTCCTCCAGAAAAACAGAACAAAAACCATAAGGCAAATCAATTTGGTCCTGTCATTAACTTGGTGGCAACAAGCCTTTGAAAAAGGTTATTTGTCATCACATCCTCGCCTGTGAGCTCCTTAATACTGCTGGAGCCATGGGATGTCAAGGAAAGGCACCAGGAAAACCTTTCCCATGCAGGGATTGGAACCAGTTAAAGTGGCTGGAGGAAAACCCCCGCGTGGAAGTCGATAATTCTGTGAAGAAAGGCACACAATAGGCAGGAAACCTCACATTTATCTGCATATTTGATTGCACTGAGGTTGGCATTCAGTTGTGCTTTGACTTTTGCTGATGCCCTGTTCTGCTGGGGGTGGGAGATGATGCAATGAATGCAGTAGGAAAAGTTTCCACTGTCGTGTCCTAAAGTTCCCAAATTCATGGAGGCAATGGATCGTGTTTTCCACCACATCAAGTTTATCATTTTTACATAGCACCAAACTGTCTCACATTATTTATGTCTCCAGAGTATAAAACGAAGTTATCCCTCTATTATCAGCCACACTACATTTGAAAAGGTGATAACATTTTACATTTGAAATTAAGCAACTAATTAATTCCACATATTTTCCTGACTGAACAATCCACTGTCCCATCTTGAGAGCATTAATCAATTCCCTCACTTCAGTTATAAAGCAGATAAAAAATGATCATTTCTAAAGGTTTACCTTAGCTTTAAGTTTTTAAAAATAAAGACTTTTTTTAATTCAAACATCCATTCTATGTCTTAGCAATACTTTCTTTTATTAAACTGGAATTCAACCTTGATGAAATAACTCACTCACGCTCTACAAATAATTTCATTTGAATTAACTGCTGACCACAAATCTAGGGAAGACAGAAAACTCCAGAGATGTGGCAGAGCAGTCTTGCATTATCTCCTTGCAGTCTTAGTGGTGTATCTGCTCTTTAGGACAAGGAGTGGGGATTTAAACTGAAAGAGGATAGACATGAAGAAGAAAATTTTCCCCCTGAGGGCATGTCATGAGCATTTAAAGCAGATAATACATCAGACCTGGCAGATTCAAATATTACATTATATTTGTACAATATTTAGTGACTATTTGCACGGGCAAGCAAGTCTCAGTGCCTTTCTCCACATTAGTAAGCATCCTCCCCATTTTCCTGAAGTTAATGCATGGATAACTGATCTCTTATGCAAAGCTGAAACAGGATTTAATGAACCTCCATTACTCAAGCTGCACATTTTCCTCAAGATGAAAAATGCCACGTACAATGTATTCTCCTGCATGTGAATAAGCCCATTAATATAGATTTCTGAACAGAGTGTTTCTACTCAGCAATTTTTGCCCTTTGGGAGGGAGAAGGAAAGAGAGAAGGGAGCAGACACTTCCCCTCACTCCCCCACATCATCTCCAGAAAGGAACTGGATCGGCTTTGTTAATAGTTTGGATTCAGAGCTGTTCTTAGCACAGAGGCACAATTGCCTTCTGACAAATGTTTACGAAACCTTTGCTGCCAGCGTTAAATCTGTTCTAATGCATTCTTCCCCGACTTTGATAGGAAATGATAACACAGAAAGTAAACAAAGCAATACAAACTGGCAGTATCAAGAATTGCTCCCACTTTCACACCTTGTTTGACTCTTTGAATAATTCCCCTCCCTGAAGAAGCTCTTGTGAAGAGTTAAACCTGGATGTGCCACCAAGAGACATTAATCTCCAGACAGGTTCTGAAATGCAGATTCTTTTTGCTTAGCAGCAATACGTAAGCACCAGTGAAATCACCATTCAGAGGTACAAAAAGCTGACTTACAGCCTCAAATACCTGAAACACAACTTGGAGTGTTACTGGTTTTTAGTTTTCCTGGCATTACCTTACAAAAATTCTAAATTTACCATACTTTGCTGAAAAACTGTGTTAAGCAAGTCTACCCTTCCACTGTATTTCTTGGAATTTCCCATTAATTCTGCTTTCTCCTACCTTTCCATCTCAGTTTCCACTATTACCCTTCAAAATGGATCCACTGGGTCTCGGATTCTCTGTGGAAACTCAAGGAGAGTTTTCTTCCAACCCTTGCCTCTGTTGCTTTCCCTCTCTCTGCTCAGACAATGAACAGATATCAACTGCAGACACACTTCATAACTAATTTGTATAAGGCTGTACAAAAGTTCATTTTTTCCTGATCATCTCTCCTGCTCAGCCCTGCACCAGGTAAGGTACATTTTTTTAAGAGCTTTACTGTTGCACTGCACAAACCCAATACCTTTAGAAAAAAACCCCAAAGCAATACAAAAATGAACCAACAACCTAAAAAAAAAAAAAGGAGGAGGGAGGGGGGAAGGAAGGTTTGGATGGAACTGACATTTTCTAATGAAAAAGCTGTTGTTAGAAAGTAGCAGGAGGTTTCCAAGTGCAATTATTTGGTATCTCTGAGGCAACGTGCAGCAGCCACAGCTTCTCTCTTCTGCAGGAACAACCCTACCCATGCACACTGAAATACAGAGACAAGGCTATGAATTTTGTAGGCTAATGATCACTCGAAGAACCTTGCAAAAAGCCGACTCTTCTCGCTGGAACTGTCCCCAGCAACCAGTGAGTCTGCTCTGCAGAGCTGTTCCTTGTCTCAGAGCATGGGTTCACAGCTTCTCTTGACAGCTTTACCATCGTCGGGCTCCTCCAGTCAATCACATCCTGTCCAACTGCGAACTCCCTCCCCAAATTGTTCAACTGACATAGGAACTTTGCCTGAACCTCAGAACAAAGTCTAAGATCACGGAATAAAACCAAAAGTTACCACTTTTTTCTTTCTTTCTTTTTTTTAAATATCGTGCTACGTGAAACTCTGCCATTGCTTTACATATTTCAGAATTTTTCTCCTGCCATAAATGTGGTTTCCTTGCAAATAAAAAAAAAACAAACCCAAGCTGTAATTGGACACTCATGAGAAAAGCAAAATAATTCCAGTATGCCACCAAAATTTCCTCAAGAAGACACCAAAAGCCAGCTGAGGTTGTGTTTTAAAGGTCATCCTTTCTACCAGAAGTCAGCTGTATGTTTAAGGTATATCCATGGGGAAAAAGAACCTGCTTAAAAATCGTAAATTCTGCACAAACAAATAATCTAATCTCTCATTTCCAGCAGCTTCAGTTCTACTCAGGTTCTGAAGTTACTGTTCAGAACGACAAATCTCTTTCCCCACTCACAAAACAAAACAGTGATACTCATGACTTCACTGCTCCTGAATTCTCTACACCCATCCCATAGGAACAAAGCAAACTGCAGTAAAAACCAATTTAGAAGTTAAATGGTACCCTGAGAAGCTCTGTTTAGTGATCTGCTTCCCTCTTCCCCTCCAAAGCCTAAACCAAAAGTAACAATTAAATAAAACCCGGGAAGGTTTTGTAAACAGATTGCAACCAAAAGGAAAAATTCTTACCTTGAAGCATCAAAGCTGTCATAGGATCCAACTGTGTAGTGTCTAAACAGCTTCTTTGTTCTATCTGTTCGTGTTTCTGCACAGAGAAAAGAGAACTTTCAATACTCCTGTATTTGTTAATCAAGTGCTGAAGTATTTGTTTATATTCTCTCACAGTGAATTAATGTCGTTTCAAGGCATGTCGGAAAAAAATGTTGGCTTTGGAGACATTCTTTTATCACATCAGTCACATCAAGTGAATAAGGGGAACTTCTTGAAGATCATGAATCACATCATTCACAAGTTTTAAACCTCCACTCACATTCTTAGTGGCAAAAACTTTTGCGTCCCATATTTGGGCCTTTTATAGCTAAGAGGCAAAGTGTAAGAAGAAAGAAAGAAGAAAAACCTGCAACACCTTTCAGAAAGGTTGGGAAAATAGCCAGAATATGCAAATCAATTTTTTTTTTTTGCCTAGCTACAGATTGGTCCTCCAATGCAACCTCCTGAAGTTTGGCTAAGAGACATCAAAAATCAGATGGAAAAGTTTCCGGTTTAGATTACGACCACAAAAGTCTCATCTGCACACCTGAGGGACTCTCCATTGAAGGACAGCCTGACACCATCCCAACAGATTTTATTAATTCTCCAAGCCAGACAGAGCCCTGAAGGCACAGCACCTCTGTGGCACAGCACCTCTGTGGCACAGCTTTTAAGGATGGTACAAATGACTGAGAGATTGGTGCTGTCAAATGACCAAGGGCAAGCCAGCAGAGAGATAAAGAACATCAGAGCGGGATGGAAGGGCTTTGAACACGACCAAGGAGCAGGAGAAAATCCTGGGAAGCAGACTTTGGGAAGAAGGGTGGGCAAAATGCATCCTTCCTTGCTTTAACCGGTGCAGCTGGCACGTAACTGGATCATGCCCCCAGCTGGAGGCATAAATACAAATATACCCATAATACAGAGAAATTCCAGCTGAAAATGTACATGCAGGTTGCAGCTGGCTAAAAGAGTAAGAAGGTTATTTCTTTAGAGCTGTGCACCAATTTGCAAGGTCCAAGAAAAGCAGTACCAAGGAAAACCAGAAATATTTACATTTATATACATTTTGTGGAGACCAGCCAGCCTCCATCCCACAGGACGGCCAGAGAGGGAGAAAATCCCTATTATAATATGAACTCTACTTGATAGTTTAGTTTATTTTGTCCCTTTGTCACTCACCTACAGCCTGATGTTCTGCCTAAGAGGCCTTTCCTTTACCCAGAATTGCTGCTCCTGCTGCATGAATTGCAGTCTGTTCCCCATCGAGCAACATTCTTTTTTCATGCCATTGTAAAAATCAGGTTAATACCAAGAGACATAAACAGAAAAAACACAGAAAATCGTAAACTTCGAGTCCACTTAGAGTTTCCCCCTAGCCTGTTTTCCGACGTACCTCAGAAATGATTAAAAGAAATAAATTATGAAGAAGGATATTTTGAAATCTTAAAACAACTGCTTGAGCCTTCAGGAGCCAGGTGTTTCCCCTGCAGAATCTGTTTTCTATAGCACGGTATTTCAGGGCTATAAGGAATACAAAGTGGGTGGGAGGGACGGGAAGGCACAGCAAGACAGAGAGCTTTGTTCAGCTCTTCAGGATTGCAGAGCCAGCACTCTTCAGCTGCAGCTTGGATCCTCCCTGGCTCTGCCACCCCTCTGCTTCCCCCCACTCCTCTGTGTGCAGCCAGGGATTACCTGGGAAAACAGAAGCCTTGCAAGTCGCTGAACTCGGGACTCAGTGGCAGTTTCCCAGGCTGCTGTGTTAAGTTCTCTAATTACCCCTCTCCCTCACCTCTGACTCAGATTCCAGGCTGCCCTATTACACAGCGTAAGTGCAGACACCCAAGAGCAAGGGGGGAGGACCAGGAATCTGCCATCAGAATGGACTGGGGACTGGAATAGGAACAGGATTCCATCCTCTGACTTGACAAAAGAACGCAAAGAACCCATAGGCAAATGCCTAACAAAAGCTTTTCTGAATTCAAGCCAAATATAGCCCAGGAACACTATTATAGGTATATTAGCACCAAGGGGTTTTTGTGCCCATTCCTATGTCCCAGGTTTTCTTAAGACCAGCACTCTTTATCAAAATGCTTTGCAGCAAGTTAGGACCACCTAAGGCTAACAACCCTATCACCATTTAAGAAGCTTTTACCCACAGAATCTTTTGAGGATTTCTTCTCAAACCTGGTTGCAGACATATTGGAAAGACCAGCAGGAAGATATGGACAAGAAAGTCAAGAAAAACATTATTTAGCAATTTATTTATTTTAATAAAGATCATTATTTTAATAATACTGCATTCCTACTGAGAGGAACATCTGTCACCACAGATGAAAAGTCATTGCATCAAGCTGGATCAGTTCAAAAAGTTTTTCTAAGAGGGAGAACAAAACACCAGGGTTTACAAGAATGGTCCAGTTTCCTTTACATTAACAGAAGAGAGACACATTGGAATATCACTTGAAATTTCTAGATCTCTTGAGAAGCCCATATTTTACCAGAGTAAATACCATAAGAACACAACAATTTTTTTCCACTGAAGGCAGTGGAGCTGCAGCAGAAATAAGCTGTGTGCCCTGGGCAATAGTGGCAATCCAAATAATAAAGCCCCAGCTGTTTCTTTATTAGAATCATTTATTGTTGCAGACATCTCAGTGAGCAACAGGCTCAAACCCTGCCCTTCCAGAATGTAATTTAGAGGGTTCAAAGAGGGGTGAGCATCGAGAAAGTGTAGGTGGAAAACATTTCCTCCTTTCTCCACCTCAGGACTGGTGAGGCTTTTCCTCCAAATAAATTTAGGACTTCCTGTAGCTTCTCTGTCTCAGTCTCGTAAGTGACCACAGGACTCCAACAGAGCTTGCAGACATCATCAAAAGCAGAAAAATCACTGCCATGAAAAGCAAGAGAGAAATTCTGGACTCTAACCCACACAGATGAGGCCACTCTTGCCCTGTTTCGGCCCACGTAACAATTGTGGGCCTGCTCCAGCAGCCAGCCCGATTCCCAGCCTGACACTCCTGCTTGGAGTAGGCTGCTTACGTATTTGCTATTGCTTTGGAAGAGTAAAGAACTAAGGGGGGAAGAAATCCCAAAGCAACTGTCTCCATTCCTTCTCTCCTCCCTGCTGCTCCTGGCAGGGCATTTCGGCGCCGTTTCCAGGGAAACTGCGCGGGAACGCTCTGCCAGCGGGGATGTTGTCAGAGGCCTGCCAGCACTCTAGGAAAGGTTCAGAGTCACCAACGTGTCCACGGGAGGAACAAAGGAAACAAGAGTGGAACAGCAGAATTTGTGGTGTGATACTGGGGAGGCTACAGAGAGCAGCAGGCTCTCTCCAGATGCCACTGGTGGGTAAAGGTGGGTTTTATCCCCACTCCAAAACATGCAGCTTTTCCTTCTTCCTTCCCTCTTCCCCAGCGACAGCCCTGGGAGACGCTTCACTCATGCAACAGACATTTAGAGATGTTCTTTGCCAGAGCAGCTCAGGTACAGCTCTCTGCATGTGCAACACCCAAAACAGTGGCAGGTCCCTCTGCACCTTCCCCTTCCTGGGGGAAAAACCCTTTCCCAGCCATTTATGTTGAGGGTTAGACCAGAAGTTATTCAAAGCTGAGGAAAGCAGTCTAATAATAAAGTCAGCAGTTCACAATTCAAGGACACTTGTGCTGGTTTGCAACAAGAGAGGGCTCCCGAGTTTTTCCTTAAATTGATCCAAATTTGGCCATAAGAAAAAGTGGAGAAAAAGTCCATGGGATTGAAAACATCACTAAGAAGAGCGTGCACTTTTCTATCCCAAGTATATCCAAAATATTTCCCATACCAAATCCAGAAAATAATCACATTAAAAGATAAAAATATTCTTCATACCACAAACTGGGAAGTCTCAGTAAGTTATTTTACTTATTCCCTTTCCCCCTTAGAAAATGGAAACTCATCAAAACTGGATTTTCTATTAAATATGGTACATTAAAATGGTGATAAGTAAGTTTTTTCAGGCCTATGATACGATTGTTTAACATGATATTTCTTATTGCTATCTTTGAGCATTTCATTTGAGCCATAGGAAAGAGGAAGCTCAGGGATCCTCCCCCAAATCACGCAGAGTAGGATTACGGCTTCTAAAAATGTACAAAAAATGAGATGAAGAAATAGAAATGGAATTTTTCCCTATTAACTGTTCAATCATTGATAAAGGGTTATTAAAACTCATGAAAGTGAAATCTGCAGGTATGTACCACCCAAGAATTCAGAAGAAATTACAATTATCTTTCTCGTATCTTTGCAAATCAGAGGTAAAAACATTGATGCTTCATTTGAAGGGATAAACTGTGAGGTTCAAGAGAAAAGAAACATATGATGAAGGCATTATAAATGGTAAATTAATGAAAACCTTTAATTCATGGTTCACTTTCTTCTGTCTCAGTTTGTGCATGATTTTTTTCTTAAGTCCCAGTGTTCAGTTGATGCGATGCTCTCAACCAATTTTTCTTTCAGTTAAAGCTGAGAAAGAGCAAATCTTATGTGGTTTTTGAAGTTTCTCAGATTTGAGAATAAGCATAAAAATGTCTCAAGGACAACTTGACTGGAATAGCAAATCCTTGGATGCCATCCTGCCTTTCCCTTCCTTTTTTTTTTCCCTTACAAAATCTTATTTTCAAAAAAAAGAAAGGAAGACTGAGTGTTGACTCCCTCCTGCATCCTTAGAGGAAGATTAGCTGGAATACAGTGAATTAGTTTACCCACAAAGGATGCTAAAGTGGCTGATGAACGGAGTGAATCAGCAAGTTTGTTCACAAGAGAAACCTTAATAACTGAGATATGCAACCTGGACCTGCTGGAGAGGCAGTTATGGAAGAACAGGGTTTCCCATGTCATCAGTTTCCCCTTTAATTTAACAAAAAGCTCACTTATACCTGAAAAAAAAAAAAAACCAAACCAGCAAGTAGTTGTGGAAACATTTGCTTCTTTCTCTCCTAACAACTTTACCAGCTCTTTGTACAATTCTGGAGTTCTGCAGCTCTTCCCTCATTTGCAGAATATTTTCAAAATGTGGTAATGGTCACTTGATCTTTCCCTAAGTTCTCCTCTTGGGTTTCTGAGGGTCTCCATTCCCTCTGCCCCTCATTTCCAACCCACCTGTGGCAGCTTTGTGTCCATGGTCTCAGCTGATACAGAGGATTAAACCACTCAGGGTCTGGGACGGGCACAGACACAGCTCTGGGTGATGTCATCAAAGGAAATTCATTGGGAGAGGAAAGATTTTTCCCCTCTTTGTTTTACAGAGCAAAATGCATCTTAAAGCAAAAGAGTGAAGAGCTTGTAAAAAGCTGGATGTTGACCTCAGAGTTTCCAGCAGCTGCACGTGGCTTTGGTCCGTTTGCACCTACTTTGATCCTTGCTGAAATACCCAGTTTTTACAAAGCCAGGCCAAAACAAAGCAACTTCAGTGCACTTTGCACTTTAATTGTGGCCTGACAATGTGTACATCTGCCTCATATAAACCAGCTCTCCGTGTTGATCCCAAAGTGCTCCTGCACACATAAATAAAGGCATCTTGTTTTTCAAATTCAGGGAGAACAAAGAAGTCTCGATGAGCTGCCTGCTGGCACTATCATCTGTTGCAAACACCACTTATCCTGAAGGTCAGGATGGTTTGTTCACTTACAAAGCTCAGGTGGTGTGATGTTCCAGTTCTTTGGAACCGGCTCACGGTACGAGTGTTTTTAATCTTAACACCTTATTTCACAGTTTTCATCCTCCCAGCAAATATTTCAAATATTTCCTGCAAATGTCAGTGTCCTCACTGCTGGCAGCAGCACGACCCAAAATGATGGCCTGTAGCAAAGGGCAGGTGCCAGGTGGAACCTGGCTTAATGACTTTGCCGTGACTCTGTGACTTTGCCTTAAATTTAGGGAAGTTCCACCAGAGGTTTGTGAAGGAACCCTGCTTGTGTGGCAGGAGCTGTGGTGTGCTCGGCACGACAGGGATTATTCCCACCTGAGACATGTTTACAGCCCCACAAAGACAACCAACTGCTTTGGAGAAGGTCATTGTGCACTCCGAGATGGAAAGAACAGATGGGGAATTATTTTGGGCTGAGTAAGGAAAAAGAGGCCCTGGAAAGCCATTCCTCTATTTAATTTCAAAAATCATTAATTTTCATGTACAGCAAGTTTCAACAAGAGTTATTATGGACTTTTATCATCAATGGTGATACAAATGTTTCCCCTCAATTTCCTCCCTTACAAGAAGCTTCATTCAAGTCTAAATCTTCGCCAGCTGTACTCAGGATCAATGATCTGTCAAATTCTCTGCCTTCAATAATAGATAAAATTTTGAATACATAAGGAGCTGCTGAGCATGGGAGATACGTGGGAAGTTCCTAGAACCTCACGATCTTTTCCACTACAGCACTCTCTTTTTTCTTCCTCTGCCTTGACTGTGCACGTGGACTTCCCAGCCTGATTTTAACTGTGGATAAAACACGACCAAAACCCAACAAACAGAGGAATACTTTGCAACTTCCACCGCTAAGGGCCTGAGAATAACTTCTCATTTAATGTTGTTACACCAGTCAGAGCGAACAAATAGCTCAGAGCAGGATGTTGCTATGCAATGTGGTACCCAGGTTTACACAGGACCAGGGAGGGGAAGATGAAGGTGGAACAAGGCTCTGTGGATGTGGATGTGGACAGTTCCCTGCTCACCAGGAAGAGCTCCTGCCTCGCCACACTGTTGCATGTGTCTAAAAAAAATGTTCAACTACAAATTCAAAAACACTCAAGAAAAATTACTTAGAAACACCACACCACTTTTAACAGGAGCACCAGACTTTATCAACTGAACTCTTGGTGCTGTATCAGAATATCTAGATATGGCTATGTATAGATGTAATAAAATAAATAACATGTGTATAAAATACCAAAATAATTTCTAGATATGGTTAGAGATACTTTGCATTGATGACTGCTAAGTAACACAGGATTCAGAGCCGGGCCACAGGATAATTAATTTTCAAATAGGAGTAACTATCACCATTGGTTTGAGAGCCTGCTCCTAGAGAACCTACACTGGGATTCCAAATAATTAGGATGGGTGCAGCAGGAAAGGAGCCAAATCCAAAAATATTTCTACTTTTTAAAAAGTATGGAAGGTACTTGCCCTTGCAGCATTGTGTAGACACATAAGGGCAATTACTTTAAAAGAACACATTTGAAAATCCGTGTTGCAACCTTAAACACTCCTGGAAATTAGAACAAATTGCTGAGAATGCTGAGAATCGAGTTTTCTAAGAAAGCAGTAAAAATCAGACATTATATATTAGGCAATGCATATTAAGATTGTACCAGATATTGAGAAAAGCAACAGAGCTGTGGAAAGTTTTTAAAAGTAATTCTATTTTCCAGGCATTTTGGTGATGGAGGTCATATAAAACCTTTCCATTCCTGCCACTACCACTTCAAAACTCACTGATCCCTCACTAAAGCTCTACACGACGCCTCCAAAATGAACTCCCTTCTTGGACCTTGACTTTCCAGCCAGTTTCCCACCAGCTCACCTGGGCTTGGGGTGCTTCTGCATCCTCACAGAGAAAAGCACCCCAGACATTTCATTTTAAAATGTACTCCTTCAACTACACTCAAAAAGTTGAGGCTTTCCAAGGAATGCAGGATTTGACAAGGGTTCTAAATTGTTACACAAAATGCTGCCGGCAACTCCTCTTCCTTTGCAGAGAGCAGCTACAACAAAAACCCAAACCAAGCTGACCACGGCCGAGAAGCCGCCTTCTACACGAGCCTCAAAGCCCACGTCCCTTCAGTTCCACGCTGTACCAAGAGGGTTTTTTTTTCCCTGCTGCAGGTTTCCATGGAAATGCATCAGTCACTAATCTAAATAAGTGCGGCTGAAGGACGCCTGAAAACCCGGAGCAATTACGCATGCCATTAGAGGAACAGAATATGATTCAGCCCAGCTATTAGAAATGTGCCACAGCTATCACTTCTATATTTTGTTGCAGTGTTCTAAAAACAATACTGCTTTATTTTTTCTTTTAAACCCACTCTTTTGCTGCTTCTAAGAGGGAGGAAAAAGAAAAGAAAATGCAATAAAAATACTTCTCACGTAACGAGCACACAGTGAAGTCAGACTGTATCAGCTGCAAAACACAAATGGAGTTAATGCCACACATCTGTTTTGCCATGAGAATCCATGGGACCTGAAAACTTCTCTTTTCATTAATGGTCAAAGAGACTTCACTTGAGTCATTTTGATGAGTAATAAGAGAGTGAACGCCTTGATCTGCATTAAAGGGCTAATGAGCCTTAAAACAATTGATGTAAATATAATTTCTGATCAATACAATTCTAAACATCCATGTGCAACCACAGCACAGAGCTCAGGCATAGCTGGGTCTCTACTGATCACAGAGCTACAGGATCATGGAACCATTAAGGCTGGAAAAGCCCTCTGAGATCACTGAGTCCAAATGTTCTCCCAGCACTGCCAAGGCCACCACTACCCCATGTCCCCAAGTGCCACATCCACACGGCTTTTAAATATCTTGGGTTCCAATACCAGCATTCCAATGCCTGGCAACCCTTTCCATGAAGAAATTCTCCCTAATGCCCAACCCGAATCTCCCCTGGCACAACCTGAGGCTGTTTCCTCTTGTCCTGTCACTCACTCCCTTGGAGCAGAGCCTGACTCCCCTGTGGCTGCACCCTCCTATCAGGGAGTTTTGGAGAGTGATAAGGTCCCCTTGAGCCTCCTTTTCCCCAGCTTGAACCCCCCCCAACTCTCTTAGACACCTCTGGTGCTCCAGACCCTTCCCAAGCCCCAGTCCCACTGCTTTGGACTCAATCTGTTCCCACACTGTGTCCCACAGGAAAATTTCAAATGCTGTGAACAGGGACTGTGCTGGTGATTCTGAACAAATGTTTTGAGAGTTATTTCAGACTATCTGAGCTTCGTGTTATTACCCCCTTATTTTTCCCCTTCCCCTCATTCTTGAAGAATGAGCTGATAAAACACTGACAAAAACACAAGCTTTCAAATTCTAACAACAATTTTGTCAAGTTCTGCTTGTCTGTGTCACGTTTTGCAGAAAATGTCTCCTGAGTGGTTGTCATTATATATAAGAAGTGAGGTGACTGAATAAACAGTGCTGCTCCAAAGTCTGGAGCACACACCGGGGCTCGGCTGGCTGTGCTACCTGTGTGTACACCAGGAACGTGCAGTCCCCGTGCCAAATCTACTTGAAATTAGTGCAATTTCTGCCAATAAACACTCCAGTTAGACCCCAACCGGGAGGAACTGAGGAGGAGGAAACACACTTGTGCAGGAAAAGGCCTCTCAAATGATTAATGTGGTATTTCCAGACCACAGCTGAGCACTCTCCATCTACACTGGGAGCATCTCCTGAAGGAAGCACTCAGGAGACAGAGAAATGGGTTTTTTACCTGCTTGGGGTTCTCCTTGCTGACACCAAGCCACCACTGGGAATAAAGTCTAATTAATTAGATTCAAATTCATAGGATGTAAAAACCAGAATGAGGGGGGAAAAGAGGAGGGGGCATAACTATGCATTAAGAACACTAAAAGACCATACTAAAAATCGGCTTGAAATGTGTTACCCTTTCTGTTAGCTTTTGGTTTGTTAGTTCTTACAATTTCACTTAATGCCTTTTCTTCATCTGCTGAAGTCTTCAAGAAAAGGAGCACAAAGTAGGTCTTCCTTCTCAAATCTGACAATCTTTTATCTACACCTCAAGCCAGACCCTTTCAAGTTTCATTTTCCACCACTTAGTTGAACTAGATTAAGAATTTATTTTAAATGTGACAGTAAAATTGTTTTCGAAGTTAAGATTTTTGACTTCTCCTGTGACAGAAACTGAAGGAGTTTTATTTATAACACGCTTTGAAACCCTCATGAATGGATCACTAGAAAACTAGACAGCTTTTAACTGTGCACTGGTTAAATTGAAGAGTGGCTTGTCCAGTTTTCCCCAAAATCCAGTGAAGGTTAAAAAAAAGTGTATGATTTTACACAAATTTGGAATAATATCTGACCATGCAATTGTAGGAATACACAAATATTACAACAACCAAACATAGCGTAATTCAAATAATGCAATTAGGATGAAATTGCCTAAATAGAAGTGAAAATCATCCCTGAAATGATCACAGTAAAAGACCAGCTTACTGCTGTGGGTCAACATTCATGAAGTTTCTCCTTAGAAAAGCTTTGCAATTTAGAGAACGAGGTACCTGAGGCACAGGGAGTGCAAACAGCATCCCAGAGAGCACAGCAAACACTGAAGGAAGGCAATAAACCTGGTTTAAAGTTGTGCAGATGAAAAAGCACCTGAGCTTTAGGCTTGTAAATTGAATGATAAAAATGTACATCTGCTGATTGGTACAGAAATGTCAAAACCTATTTCCAAGGTGCCCAAAGGTTACAAAAGCAGGAATGGCAAAATAAACTTGTAATTTCCAGATGTTTTCTGCAAGCCTAAATTACTAATTCTTGGAAGAAAGCAGTGATATGGAAATGAATTCTCCTAAGACTGATTATTCCTGAAACTCCATTATGTATCCTGCTTAATGCCTATAAACTAATAAGAAAAAAGGAATTGTGCTGCATCTTCGTACTTACGAGATTTTTAGTTATGAGATTTGTAAAATGTTATAACTGAAGAAATCAAATAGTGTGGGGATTTCTTAAAGAGAAATGATGTAAAAAGCTTAAACCTCCCAACTGACATGCAAAACCTCCCAAAACCACTCTCAAACTTGCGATGTGAAAATGTGAAAATACAGCCCTGACCTGTTAGAAGCTTCTGTTGTGGACTTTGTGACCTCTCAAATTTGAATGGAAAGAGGCAAACAAAGACAAGTGGGAGAGATTTTGAATTTGTGAATTTTTGTTTTGCAGCGGTGTCTGAAACATGGGATGCACTTAATTGAGATCTCTACTTAGTAGGTGTATTCCTTTCTAAAAATGTAATTGAGTGTTATATTAAGCCCACCTGGATTAGCCATCTCTCTGTGCTTGATAATCACACTCTCTCTCCTTTATCTCCTTCTCACATACAAATTGCATCTCAGCATATCCAACCTTAATCCACAAAGAGGCCGTGCAAATCTAATCCTCCAAATATATCATTAAAAAATCCCATTTCATTATTTACCCTAATCCTGCACGCAGACAGCACAAGACATAATCACCTCACGGTGACACTGATTTGCACAGCTTGAAGAGTTCTTTTGACACTCAGAAAGATCCAACTGGTTAAACAATCACTCTTTCATGCATCACTGTCTAATTACTCTTCCCAGGACTGCTAGAGCACCTCAAGTTATTGCCATACATCACCAGCATTTCAGGAGAAAATGGACAAATAACTGCTTTCAGATCATCTCCTTCCCCATCACATAACCTGAAGCTGACAACTTGTCACCTCAAGAACATTATGATGTCAAAATTTTAAGATAACATTGTTTAAAAGAAGAAGCCTCATCTAGAAATGGGTAATGGGAATGAGGCAGATAAAGGCAGATTTGCTATTCCCAGTGTGGGATTTAGAGTTAACTGCAGTTCTGCCAGCTTTAGATGCATCTTGATTTGTTTTGTTGGCCTGTAATCACAAAAATCAACTGCAATGTCGCGTGTCGACAGCAGCAGCACAGCTCCACTGAGGTGTTTTCAGGACTGGGAATCAGGATGCTCCTCCCAGAACCAAAGTAGGAATAACACTGATTTTTGGAAGCTTTTTCTCCACAGAATGTCATAAACTGAAATGCTGCTGGCACGTATCAATTTCTAATCCTGTCTCTAGGTACAAACCACTCAAAATAGGTAGGAACTAAAACAACCTGCCTTCCATCCAGGGATATTCTAGGTAAAGCCAGCAATCCATCATTTCATTTTAGCAGTGTTTACCTTACTAAAAACACTTCAAAGATCTGAGGGGTTTTTTCCCCCCCAGATGTTGTGCTGAATGCCATCTGCTTTATTCCTGAAGGAATAAAAGACATCATACATTTTGCTTCGAGATAAAGTGAAGCCGAGTGGTCATTAGCCAAAAAAAAACTGAGAAATGAGGAGTCTCCTGAATGCATAATTAGAGATCTAATGAAGTGGACTTCTCTACTCAAAAAGTCAGGAGATTAGAAGTTAGAGGAAGAAAAGAAAAAGGCTTCATCAGCTTTGTGGAAAGCACAAAATATAGAGAGGAGAAAATCGTCCTCCAAATTTTACAAATTGAGTGTAATTTAGATGTATATTTATGATTGATGAAAAATCCTAGAGGACACTTCCCGGGCCAAAGCCTGTTTTACTTTGGTTCCATTTTAAAAACTGTACTTATGGATCTATTTTCTTTCCCTCTGTTAGCAGAGCTAATAAATACATTTCCAAACTAAACTTTGATTGAGATTTTGCTCACTGGAATTTTTGCTCCACTGCACAAATCAACATTTCAAGCTGGCCTCCTCTTTAAGAGGCACTTACTAAAGACATTTTAGAAAACTACCAAGCAGACCTAACTTTTGGCATTTTCGACATCCAGAAGCAGCAAGAACCACTTGGAATAAGCAACAGCAATTAGAGAAGATGAGATCTCCTGTCACATCCACACATCAATCTGGAAACAGAATTTAGCTCAAGATTTATGCAGCTCTGCAGTCTGGAGCTGCAGCCGTGGACACGACCTCAGAGTCTGATTCCTCCCCTTATCAAAAAGCAAGGTTCCAGCCTCTGGGAAGCCCCAAATGATGCCTTTGATCAGCAAAGATTTCAAAGATTCCCAAGAAAACAGAAGGTGATTTTGTGTTATTTCTGCCCAGTCAAGTACAGCAGTGATAAGGTGATATCCCATTCCAATCTGTTTCATAGTTTCACCCAGTAGAAGCTTGTGTTGCCTTTTTCCAAGCTTTTTTAAAGGATTTCTGCAGCAGTTCTTCATTTGCAGAGTTCTTTGCCCGCTGCACAACATCCTGCATGGCCATTAAGTAGCTATTAGGGTTGTGTACTTTACTTTGGCATTTATGTTGCACATAAAAAGATTAAAGGACCATCAACCACTCTCTTTTCATTTAATTATTTCTACTCCACCGACTGTATTTCCAGAACATTATGCAAAGTGATGGAATCCTACTACGTTTAAAAACATATTTATTCCTAGTGGACAGGACTGTAAAAAATAACACACAACTGTTTATTTTAGACCACTACCACACAGATTTGCTCCGGGTGCTTCCCAGGACATAACAGTTTTCTCTGATTATCTCTTCCATGATTTATCACATGTACACAATCCATACCTGGGTAAAGCCCACAGAAGTAAGCCACTCACACCTTCACACACAGAAGCTTTTGGAAGCAACTGCAGCAGCAAAGTTCACGTGAATTTTCACTTTTACACCATCCCCATGGTATAAGACATTTATTCATCATTTATTTATTTCTCTCAGACATCCTTTGGCCTCATCTTCAGTGACCTCTTCGGCAATATTTGTATTTTTGCCACATTTACTCCCCACAGTCTACATCTGGCCAAACACATGGCAGAATCACAGTCACCAGGTTGGAAGAGACCTTCAAGATCACCAAGTCCAACCCATGCCCTAACACCGCCTCAACTAAACCGTGGCACTGAGTGTCACATCCAATCCCTTTTTAAACACATCCAGGGATGGTGACTCCACCACCTCCCCGGGCAGACCATTCCAGTACTTTATCACTCTTTCTGTAAAAAACTTTTTCCTAACATCCAACCTCAATTTCCCGTGGTGCAGCTTAAGACTGTGTCCTCTTGTTCTGTCAGTTGTTGCCTGGAGAAAGAGACCAACCCCCACCTGACTACAACCACCCTTCAGGAAGTTGTAGAGAGTGATAAGGTCACCTCTGAGTCTCCTTTTCTCCAGGCTAAACAACCCCAGCTCCCTCAGTCGTTCCTCATAGGGCTCATGTTCCAAGCCCCTCACCAGCCTTGTCGCCCTCCTCTGGACACGCTCAAGGTCTCCATGTCCTTCCTGTACTGAGGGGCCCAGAACTGGACACAGCACTCAAGGTGTGGCCTCACCAGTGCCGAGTACAGGGGAAGGTACAGAAGGACAAGCCACAGCCACTGTCAAAAATTCCTGAATGATATCAAAATCTCCCTTCAACCTTTTTCATACCTGAGCCTCCCATGTGTCCACCAACACTGTTAGAGCAGCTTAAGCAGGTTATCAGAGCTTTTTGCCTCTGACACCCACATCTTCTGTGTTTCAGGAAAATAAACAACTCCCTTGGCTTTATTTTAAAGCATCTCTGAGTGCGCTCCTTTCACACAGAGGGGGAGTGATTGTAGGCTCCTCGAAAGGGGCTGGGAGTGAAGCAAACACACAGGGGGATGAAGGCAACAGGAGTTATATTTAACAGGTTTAGAACTCACACTGTTCTACACCACTAAAGCTCTGGCTTATTTTATTTTAAATGAATGCATTTTTGTGCTATTACTTTTCAAACAGTTTGCATACTGCTGGGGTAACAAATCTATCCTGTAGGTAAGATAAAAAACCAGCATCTGTTCCCTGCCATGGCAACCAAGAGGACTGAATCAAAGAGAGGTCCCTCATGCTGCCGACGACAAGGAAACCATTTGTGTGACGAATCCTTCAGCATCATGGATACAAATCCATGGCACACCACCTTTGCCACAGGGTGAAAGGGAAACAGGCAGCTGACACCATTCGCAAAGGATTCAACTTCTTTGGGAAGAGTGCAAGAGGAGATTTTTAACAGCACAGGCCATTTATTGAGTGAGAACAGCGATTCCTCTTCTAAGGATCATCCTATAAAGAATTCACATGGAAACACTGGGTAATGTGTGAGTGACAGATCCTTCTTGTTGTGTGAGAAGCAAGGAAAAAAAAAAGAAAAAAAAAAAAAAAAAAAAAAAAAAAAACAAAAAACAAAACAAGCTCTAGACACACAGACAAGCATTTGGGAGAAGAAATCTGCAAGAAGAACTTTTCTCAAACACATTTAGAGGGTTATTATCACGATTTTACAGAACAGCTCCAGATAGGGAAAAGAAAGTGTCAACAGCCTGGAGGATTCTAAATAAAAGATGCAAGCCATACTGACTCTTGACGACATGGAAATGTTTAATAAACACTTTATAGCATTCAAATCCCACTCCCTGATACTCACACTGTTTCTTTGGCTTAAGAGGACTGCCACCTACTGAGTTACCCTCACCTTCAGCTGGTGTTAGGAAAGACATTAACATTACCTTCAAATCAAGAGAATTTGGACAGCAGCTTTTACTTATTTCTATATAAAAACATTAAAAGGTGTCTCAATTTGTGAGGATTAGAGTGTTAGACATATTCTTCTTTGCTGCAGAAGTTGTTTTGGTATTAACCTGCAAATCCTTGCTGGTACCTGCTGACTGGTTGCTTTCAGTTTTAAGTGCTTTGAAGATGTGATTTTATCTGGAACATTTCCTAGTGATTGACCACCATCTCTGAGGAGTGTGGAAAAAAACCCCAAACAACAAATGACAGATTCCTAGATCTGCATTAATACATCATCTAAAAATTTCCACAGGTATTACCTAGAAAAGTATTCCAAAATGTTTCCATATTAATTATTAGAATTCAAGATAAACCCCACAGCTCAGAAAGTACAAAAAATACAGAAAAATGCTTCCTTCCCCTGGTGTCTCCTGCTGCCTCCTTTGAAGGCATGTCCTTTCGTAAGTTTTTATATCCAGGCAGAAATAAGAGTGAACTGAAACGAGGCTGAGTACAAAGGAACCGTTAGAGATGATTTTCCCCTAAATTCGGAACCCAAAGATGCCATCTAGTGACCACCTACTGAATGCAGGGACTGCTCCCGAAGATGCAGCTCAGAGCACACGTTACACATCAACGGTATGGGGCATCTCCATCACTCTGTGTGTGAGAAACAGAAGGGTTAAGTCCTTAGCCAGGGTGTTTTTATTCAAGGACATCCCTTGGCAAGTCTGTCACTCCTTCCGTGCTCCAACCGCTCCATCTGGAACGGGGCTTCTGTCTCAGGGACCATTTCTGGCAGACTCGTGTCCGTGTGCAGCCACGAACAGCAGAATTCTGAGGCATTTACTGTTCCTCACCATCTCCTAGCCAGGAAAGGTCCTGTCTGCTCTTGCTACCCACACACATTAATTTTCACTTAACTTGGAAAAAAGTAATTTTGGGATGGCAGCCAACAGGAGCAGAGATGAGTGCCCAGAGCACAGCCTGGGAGAGAAGGATGCTCATCCCAAACTTTGGTGAACCAGGAACGTGGAACCAAGCCAAAGAAAAATCCTCACTAGGGATGGCTCTTTGGAAAACTTGAGTCTAGTTTGACGGCCAAGAGAAATTCCTTCAAAGCCCTCCCACCTTCGATGATACTGTCTGTTAGGAAATGTCAGGAAAAGCTTTTGCACAGTATCAGGTGCACACTGGTGACCTTATCCTGAATTTAAACAAGGGCCACAGAAGAGTTGTACACACACACACAGAGCATCCAGGAGTCAAGTCGGGGAGTGAAATTCAAGTTTGGATTGTATCTTTTTAAAATTCTGCTACTGTAGGGCAGGGTAATTGATTTTCTGTACGGAAAAAGGTGCAATCAGCACGTTCAGAATGTAGGAAGGCTTCTGAA
The DNA here is from genome assembly GCA_013397775.1 of Eulacestoma nigropectus. Classification (NCBI taxonomy): domain Eukaryota; kingdom Metazoa; phylum Chordata; class Aves; order Passeriformes; genus Eulacestoma; species Eulacestoma nigropectus. The sequence goes on along the minus strand of VZTE01006050.1, from coordinate 342,816 downwards.
TACTGATATCCCAGATAAAGATACCACAACAGTCAGATTTATTGAGCTCCTAAAGAGATGCTTCAGATTTTAGGATACTAATGGAATTAATTGATCTGTGTAATACAATATATTAACTTCAAGAAGCCCTGGCTTAAATATTGTCATTAAACCATTAAATAGCTCATCAAATGCATGTAATAACAATTCAGAATAGGTTCTTGCTTCTGAGAGGCTGAAAAACACTGAGCACCCGGTCATGTATTATGTACATTTGGAAGGTGGTCTATAGGGTATCTTGTACTTTTTTTACTTTGGAATAGCTCAGCAAAAAAATCAGGGGGAAAACCAACAAGGAAGAGAAAAATCAATACAAATCACTGGTGTTTTCATATTCACACGAAAGTCTGATCATAGAAGCAAAATGAGTATTGCAAAATCAGGTAAAACCTGATTTAGGGCATCAAAAATGAATGCTTGAAATATACACGGCATGCACACATTTCACAGGAGGGAAAACACAATGTTTTACAGCGCAGGTTTCAGAAAAAGCATTTAAAATGTATCTTTGCAAGCTAAAGACTTTCCTCCAAAAAAAAACCCGAACTACTTTAAAAACAGTATGCATTAAAAATTACAGCTTTAAAAGTATCTTTTATCAGCAATGATGCAATATTATTTAAGTGTCCTAATGCTTTGTATCAGCCACATTTCAAGAAAAATGCAGTTTAGCTCCAGAAAAAATCCACTTTCCAAGAATTCATTGGTCTCTTATGTTTATGAATAGCAAATATGTGTTTGGGGACACATTAAAGCCACTCGTACGTCTTTTTGGTGGGGGGTGAAACGGGTTTCTTGCTTTCATGCTCCTTCGAGTGACGTATTTGCAACCTTTACCTTAAAGCCTGACTGCAAGAGACTACTTGGGCAAACTTAATTTAATCTAAAGGTATGAAGTTAGAATAGATGGAAAAAAAGAACTTAAACCCGAATGACAGGGACTGTGGCAATTTAAATTCACGCCTGCAGTTCAAAATGCTTTTCAAGCCACTCACAACCTTTTAGTGACCCAATACTCTTGGTTATCCCAGTCCGTGCCCCCAAACCTGAGCTGATGACAGGGCTGGGTGTGGGCATGCCAGACTGGGAATTAAGTAATATTCAGGAATAATGACTTCAAGCTGATTGATTTCCATTCAAAACTAATTGTTGTGGTGCTTAGTATGGCTTCTCTGGGCTTTGAAATGGGAGCTGAAAGTCAAACCAGAAATCTGCCACTTAGTGGCAGGTTGCCTCCTCCACAGCCTGCACTATAAAAGGTTTTTTCAGTGTTAAGCTGCGAGTTCTGGTTTAAAACCCAAAACAACCGCTGTTCTCCCAAATGCTTCCCAGAACAAGATTCCAGCAATCAGGGATAAGTGGTATTTTAAGCCTACCCACTTCAGTGCCCGAGTAATCTGTCTGAGCTATCTGAAACAGGAGGATTATTAAAGGAAAATCCTTGTCAGGGGTGAATCTTGTTAGAAAGCCCAGATCCTGTTCCCTGTGTGCACGACAGTACCTGTGATCCTCCTTCCTCCCATTTCCCTTCTATTCTACCAACATCTTGGAATACTGGATGTTTTTTCCAGCTTGTCCCTCACAAATAAGACAACAACTTGAAATTTATTCCTGTTTGTAGTTGTACTGGGAAACACTGGAAAACCCCAAAATTACATGTGCTTAATGACACATGAAACACTTCATCCATACTGTTTCCATATAGTACAACCTAAGAAAGTGCACAGTGTTTTTAAAGGAAAATTCTTAATATCTTTTGATTCTGAGCAGATCTGATGGTAGATTTTACATGCTGCCTTATTTGTTACTCAGGTCAATCTAGAAGAAGGATAATCAACTATTTACTGATCCTTTACTTCTAAAAGACTCAGTAATACATCTTAAATTGGATCAAAACAGCCTTGCAGGAACTTTCTGAAGTGTTTGGCTGATTAACTTAAGTATTTCCACTTAACTTTTAAATGTGATCAGTTGCAGCATCCTCCAAAGTAAGGTCAGGACTTCAAGAAATTCTAAAGATTTACTTTTGAACGAGAATATTTGTAATACATTTCAGTCTTCCAGCTCTATCAACAGGGTGAAACCTCACAGAATCTCCAAATCCAGGAATTATGGTGTAGCTCATTACAGTTCAACTTCAGTATTTTATATTTTCAGATCTGAACGTTAAAACATCTATCAAAATTAATACTTAAAAACTTCTTGGTAGAGGTGAAGCTTCTAATTAAATAATCAGTATCACCTGCATTTATTAGACAGCTAATAAGACATATGCTAATAAACTCAGCACCTGTTTAATGAGGCAAAGTTCAGTAATATTTAACAGTGCTCTTCCCAGACACAGCATGATGAAACAGAAGTTTGGGGTCAAGGTCACTCAGACTTTAGACACAGCAGTCACTATTGCAGGAACAATTTACACAGAGTTTTACACACAAGCTAACCTAAATATGTATATGTATTTCCCAGGGTAGTGGCAGCACTGAAAGCACAGTTTAAAACACACACAAAGAGAAGCTGGAGGCAGTGACACACCAGAATTCATGGCTCTGCCAGCACCCGCAGCCACGGCAGCCATTCTGCTCCCCAGGTGCGTGTTCTTCCCTGCTCATCAGTCTCACAAACGCTTCCCACCCCCAGCTCCTCAGGGGCACCGAGCCCTCGTGGCAAGGTCTGGGGCTGTGTCTGTGCGTGCCGAGAAGTGTCTGCCCCTCTCAGCGCTCCTGCAATCTGTTTTGGGGGAGTGGGGACCTGAGGACATCCACTCCTAAGAACAGCATCCCCCTGCTGCAGCAGGGAGGAAACCAGCAGCAGGCTGTTCGGCAGGAATGGCATCATCCCGCTGCTGGGCTGCTCAGGAAACACAAACTGTGGGGGTTCCCCACCAGGACAATGCTGCATCACCCCTCTGACAATCATTTCCACCTGCCTGTTTTCCTACACGCTCTGCCCTTGCCCCCAGTAAACAAGACATTTGCAGGAAAATAATAATCTTCCTTTTTCATCTGTCCACCTGCTGCCCAGAATACAGGTAATACCTCACCAGGTCACCCTGAAAATGGTAATTCATTTATAATCAAAGCATTAAGACAAATGAGGAAAGGTAATAGAAGGATTTCAAGCGTCCACCTGAAAACAAACTACACCCTTAAGATTTGTTTTCTAAAAATGGAACAAGAATCTTTAATTTGCCTTTCTCTGGGGCAAGCACTTAGCAAAAATCTATAACATTAGAAACATCCTGTGGCTCTTAAAATAAACCAATTCTGGCATCATTTCTTCTGACAGTCTTTCGTTTGCTGCATGTAACTGTGTCTTGCCTTTGGGTGATAAAATCTTAGCAGGAACACTTGGGGATTTTGGGACAGTGTCTTGGATTTTCCTATCCATATTAGCATTTTCTCTCAAACAGGGGCCTAGGGCTTCAAAGTCTTCCATGAGATCAACCCAAAGGATAGGTTTGATCCTGGCAAAATGAAAGAAAAAGTATAATCTATAGGGATTTACAGTCAGGAATGTAACTATTTTCCTTCTTTTTAAAGTCTTGACTAATAAATGTTAATATAACATTAAAAAAATAGCTTTATAACTTACCTGACAGACAAATTATGAGATAAAGATCTGTTATATTTCATTTCCTTAAACTACTAATATGTTGTACAGGGTATCCAATATAATTACTTTTATTATTTCCAGGAGGGCAGCCAAAATAGAGAAGCAGTTTCAATGTCTCTCTAGACACCACTAAACTAATTCTTGATGTGTGCAAAACATAACTGCAAGCATGAAGTAAAGACTCGGTGAGTGCTGTATAATTAGAGTTGAACCCTTGGCTACAAAAAAAAAGACCCCAAACAATACATTGAAGTGCTTTTTGCTTCTAAATCATCCACAAAATCAGCTTGACTTTCGCAGCCATGTTTTTATTTCTGAATTGTGGACTGATTGGAGGGTTGAGAAAGTCGATGGACACCTTCCATTTCAGTTCACAAAGCAAAGCTAAAGTTTCAAACTCAGCTACAAACACAACTTCTGTGTGTAAATAACGTAGCCAAGCTGCATTAGCACTTAAAATCCAATCCACTTGGCGAGTTCACAGTCGGGAACATTCACTCAGGTCTGTCTGTTTCACCTGAAGACCAATAATCTATTTCTGACCCCAGAGTGTCCCTTTAGCACTGATCTAGAACAAATTGAGCTGAGCTCTCTAGCAAGGGAGGGAAGCAAACAGCAGTGCCATGATTTCAAAGCAGAATATGGATTATCTCACAGCTGCTCTATTTAGGCATCATTTTCCTGATCACCTCCAGCACGGCCATTACTTTAAGCAGCTGCTCCATCATCTTCCTTAAATTAAGAAGAATTTGATCTCAGCTAACTGGGGAGTGTTTCAAAGAGTTTTCAGCCTCTGTTGTCAAGCCTTTTATGTGAGCCATTAAAAATCAGAAGGGAAATAAAGCCCCAGTGTGTCATTTAGTACAGGAGGAAAAGATGACTTATCAACACTTTTGGAATATGCACAGATCTAAGGCTTGCCTTGCTTTTTTTTTTTTTTCCAAAGTTGCTTTTAAAAGTGTTAGGGCATGCTAAATGAAATGAGTTAGATGAATTATGGCATTTTATTTCCTCCCGACAGATACCCAGAATGATTTCAACAGAAGCCATGTTCTGATATAAATAATATTTACACAGGTGCATCAGAGAATCCTGGCTAAACAGAATTTCAGGGAAAAAAATGGATGTTAAAGTAAAAGCTATTGCTACTGTCATTTAAGATACTTAGAGAAAGCAAAAAATCAACTATAGTTGATTACAGGTTCATAAGATATTAAAAAGTATCTCTAAATAAAAACAAAACAAAATAAAACAATAAGTAAAGAGATGTTTGCATTACAAGATATATTCTTTATGAAACTTGAAATGCTCCAGAATTCCAGGAAGTGAAAGCTACGGGTTTTTGTCTACTAACAGTCGTTAAGATCTGCCAGATTTGTTAAAATTCCAGTAGCTTGAAACAGATTTTTATGGGTTGAAAAAACCATGTTATATGTGTAGTTTCCACAATACAACTGGGAATCAAAAAATCAGGTATTACTCCTAGGTTTTTAGCACATTGCAGAACAGGGCTGCTCAGATTCTGCCACAAGCTGAAGCATTCTCTCTTAAACCAATAATTGGGCTTAAATTCCCCAGGAGGCTCTATCACTTCATAAATCATTCACTTCATAACTTTAACTTTTCAGTGCTTCTACAGTAATTTGTAACATCAGACATCTCTGATGTCTCTGTCTGCTCTCAGACTTGAAAATATTCCATGGGCTGTGATTTGGAAGAGAAAATGGGAATGCATCACTGGAGGTAAAAGGAATAAACCATCATGGTAACTCCTTTCTTGAGACACCCCTCAGAGTCTGCACTTCTTTGATCCTCTATAGTGTGACAGGCAGTTTCTTGAGGGGAAAAAAATGCAGAAAGAATCAGAAGAGGGGAAAACGCCACACCTGCATGTCCGATTTCACGCAGCAGCAATCCCAGATGCACTGGAAGCGCTGAGTTTCCTACCACGTAACTCTCATTTCATATTGCTGTGCAATTTATTTTTAGCCTATTTCAAAGCTTTGGAGAGTTGTGCCGCTCCTTCCCAGCTGATTAGAGTTATTCCTAAGTGGCTCTTAGCAAGCATGGAAATGGGAGTGAAAGGGATGAAGTACATGTCAGCTGAGCAGCCCAGACAGTGAAATATTATGAATTAAAAATTACTTATTCAGAGATGAGCATGCAGACAGGCTTACGTTCCCTACAAGCTCTAGACACAGGCTTGATTTTTTAAAATTTGAATAATTTTTTGATGTTTTGGCTCTATGCTGTCCTCGAAACCTGGACAAATGATGAAATTATTCTCATGGAGTCCTTTATTTTACTCTTCTTTCAAACCAGACCCATTTGAGAAAGGGGTTGGTAGACTCAGTCTTCCCAAGGATTCCTAACAAATACTCCTATCAGAGCAAGAAACCTCTATTGCATCTTGCTCAGAAGATCAACAATGAAAGAAGGAAAGGCCTTTCAAGGCACCTTTGGCCAGAGAGGACACCCTGCAGGCTGTGTGGGAAGCAGATGACTCGCTCCCATAGCCAGCCTGCAGATGAAAACAGCTCTCCAGTTACCTCTGCCTCCCAGTTCCCATTATTATTGAGTGATGATTCATTTCAGAGCCTTTTCCCAAACTGCTGTTTATCATTACTGGGAACACAAATGCCTCGCTCAGCAAAGCTAAAGTGCAGAAACTTGCTGAGGTTCATTCTTTGAATTTCCATCACTTGAGACAAAAAAGTGGGGTTGATTTACATCCTCAGCTACAGAGAGTTGTCAGAATTAGTTGATGATTACTGCACCAAGCTCCTGTGTCAGCTGGGCTTTGAGGGCTGGCTTGCCAGCACCTCACATCTAGTTCTTTGCATTGATTTTTTTATTTTTGGTCCAGTATAGTTTTCCCACTGATTGATGGAAGAGAATGCAGTTTAAGCAAAAATATGATATATGGCATATTCCTGATCTTTCTAAAGCATAAATCAGGCACAGAATATCTTTGTGGATGATCACTGTGTTGAGTTTTGTCATCCATTCCCACTTTTTTTAATGACAGATTTGTCCATGGGAAACATTATGGGGCAGAAAATCACTCCTCAAAAGATGAAACTGTTCAGAATCCCGTGAGCCAGGTTGTGCAAAACACAAGGCAGGAAAGAGTATTTCAGAGGTCAGAGCTTTGGACAACATCCTTCAAGGCAGGGGGACTGACTGAACAGTGTCTGACCTGTCAGCGTGGGCTCTGGGTGCCAGGGTTTTGATGGGATCCCACGTTCAGGACCCTGACTGGGATTACAAAGATATATTATTATGAAGGTATAATAGTCACCTCTCGAGTTTTCAACCCATTTGAAATAGCTGACTTTGTATCTGCACCATAGCAGGCTTTTTCAATTACATGTGAGGCAATCTTGCCCTTTTAATTTGATTTTAAATTGGGTTTATATTCTCTTGGCCATATTGAGTCCAGCCTGCACTGTTGAGTCAGAACACGTTTCCAAGCTCTCAGAACTTCTTACCTCCTTACACTACTGCCATGGCAATGTTTGTGATTAACTTTCCCAACAAAAATATCTTTCCCTCACATACATAAATTTCTTTTATACTTTCTCCATTTAGTCCTTCCAGCTGCAGCAATCTTTTGTCCTTAACCGCTGCTGCTCACGCCAAACAGTTTAAGTTGCACAATAATTCTGTCCCAGATACACAGGCACCTTCTACTCAAGGTGAAATCCTGTGGAAGGAGCATTTATCAAAATTTATTATCAAAACCCTTGAGGTGCTCATTTGGTGAGATAGAATCTCTTCTCTCTCGTTGAAACCCTCCTCCTTCTAGCGGTTTCCAAAGTTATTTGTGCATAAAATTTTTCAGAGTTCTAATCATCACCACAATATTTCTGTCTATTCTTCAGTTGCCTTTCTAGTTAAAAACCAGCCAGAACTGATCATAGCAAATCAGGAATAATTTGTTAAAAAGGATTATGCTAATCTGGGTCATTTATAAAAGGTGGGTCATTAAGCCTGGGTGAAAAGGATTTTTGTTTTCTGGTTTTTTCCCCCTCCACTGCTGTGTTTAACACAGAATCACAGAATCAATTACATGGGATTAGGCACTGGTTTTACATATGGATATCTATTATGTCCCGACAGCAAATTTGGGAAACCAAGACTCCTGTCCTTCTGGAAGGCCAGTACAGATGTCAGCTCCTCAATCCACAGTAAAGCACCTTTCCTTCTCGCAGGAAGGCAAATCCATTTTCTAGCAGCCTGGCTGGCTCGATTGCCTGCAAAGGTGATGGTGGAAATGAGGAAAAAATCTGGTTTTACTGAATGCATGGGGCATTAAAAACTAACAATGTGGCAAACAGAATTCTGTGCTTCAGAAACGGCAAAAGGATGTGTTTTATTAAAACAGCTTGGACTTGTCTGGTAACTTCTGGGATGGAGAGGGAATGTTGGTGAAGGATTAGTGCAGGTTCTGCTTAAAACACCTGTGTAGGGTCACACAGGTAAAAAAGAAACTGCAAGGGAACTCTGCTATTCCTGGATAACCTGTCACTACATTTTCAAGCTGCTGGGAACTCTGGAATAAGGGACAGCAAACAAAAGCACAGGCACTGTGCTCAGGAAAGGACTGGACGTGGCACTCGGTGTGGCTGACAGGGTGGAGATCAATCAAAGGCTGCACTCGGTGATCCCCGAGGTCTTTCCCGACCCGAATATTCCCTGCCTCTGTGACCCTTTGGAAGGGAAATGCCAGTTCGGAGGCCTGGCAGAGTCTGCTGGGAGCACCAGTGACACTAGAGGTCAGCACGGGCACAGCTCCATCGGCAGTGTGGGGCCAGGAACGTGCCCTGCGAGCGCTGCCCGCCGTGTGTGCCACAGCCCCCGGGACCGGCACGGCTCAGGCCGCACAAATCGGATTCTTCCCTGGAAGAACGAGCTCTTGAGAGCTGCTAATGGGCACTGCAGCCACACGGCAGCATCAGATCCAGTCTGAAAGAACTCCCAGCGCTCCTACAGCTACTAATAAGGTGGATCCCAAGGCCACAGGATAGAAAAAAGGCACGAAGGAGGCTATGGGATGAAAACTCATCCTAAGACTGTATTAAAAATGAGGCTGGAACTCAAGGAAAGGTGCACTCAGGAAGCCAAGAGTTGAAAGACAGCAAGAATCTCTCAGACACGCTGAGTCTACCTTCATTTCAGTATCATTCGTAAAATCTAGGAATTCTCCAGGCACATTAGGGCAGGAAGAATAATAAATGATAAAGTTGGAGTGTAGTTAAAGAGAACTTCCAGCCTGAAAATGGATACTTCACCTCAGTTTTGGGCAATCAGACAGTTCTGAATTCTGAAGGATGTGGAGCATAAAATCACAAGTGTAACAGAAAGCACTTCTGTAGTAACTCCCTCAAGTTCAAGTAATACCTTATGATGGAAGAAAAGCAAACAGAAACATCTCCATTTATGCAGGAGAAACTTTTTTTCAACTTACCCAGAACATTTCACCAAAAAAAAAAAAATTCTATTTTAACATATTTTGGAATACAAAGACATTTCAGAATGGAATTGGCTCATTACTGAATAACACAGGAAAACTGTCGATGCAGAAAGAGTAAATATGTGACATTTGTTTTCAGTGTTTGAGCACGCAAAAGGCAAGATGATGTGGCAACCTCATCTGAGGGAGTACTTCCACTCTCAGAGTAATTCTGGAGAATGTTAAAAACACAGCTACAAAGGCTACACTTTGTAAAACGAGGTAGCACAAAGGTTTTGTTTGCAAGATTTTTTTTTAAAAGCAGGCAAAAGAATTTAGCAAGCCACAGTAACCATTTACTTTGTTGTTGTTCTTTTTCCTTTGGATATCAAAATGCCAAGGGAACTTCTTTATACTGGAAAGCAGCAGGTCCTGTGCTGGTGCTATTAAAGGACAAATGAGACAACCTGGATAATTAGGAGCCCATAGGCCTGCCATCAACCCTAGCAAAATAATGGAGCAATTCCTACAAAGTCACAGCTAATGAAGGATTAAAGAAGGGATGTAGAATTAATGCCAGTCAATATGATTTTTTTTGGAAAACAAAACCTGCCAAGCTGGCATGGTATCTTTGAAGAGAGCACAGGAACCAGGTGCTGTTCTGTCCTGCCCACTTCCAGAGAACAGCTGGGATGGCAATAAAGTTCCCTAAAAATTGAACTTTCCTTAGAAGGGAGCTTATACATCAGCCTGACAAGAAACACCTGCCCAGCAGTTTTACTGCCCCTGGAGTGTTTAATTGGGGTTTGTTTTTTCCAAGAACTATTCCTCTATCCTTCACTCACGGCGTGCAAATGACAAGCCTCTATTAAACACAATTGTTCAAACTTAATAGCAAAGGGAAGCTGCTGGAAGAAATGTTCCTAAATCTCATTGAGGGGAAAGAACTGTTGCTGTGGTGCTGGTGTGGAAAAGGCTGAGTCTGAGCTTCATTTCCTCCACATTGAAATGATCTACTTTCTAAATCATTATCATAAGAAGTTCTGCTGCTTTGCAAAGACCACGATGCAAATTCTTGCAAGTGGCACAAGTTTGTGATGTTTCTCAGCTGATGTTCTTTCAGCAATCCCAGCAGACCTAATTTAATTTCTAATCATTTCACCATGCCTAACACATTTTTCTAAATTACTTCTGCATTTGTACTCAGAGGGAATACTGGCTGATTTTTGCTTATAAAGCTTTCCCCTTTCATTCCCATTGTTTCCTATGCAGAGGGAATGCACAGAGCAATTCCGTGATCAGCTGCTTTCACTCCATGCCGTATTTCAATAATAATATGGCACAAACTGTGCATTCCATATATTTCATTTCCCTCCCAGCTCCAACCTCCATCACATTACACACAGAAGCACTGAACCTCATTCTGGGTGCGGGACATTTTTTGAGACAGCCCAGCAAAATATGGGAGTGCACAAGTTCACTGCCAGAGAAAATGTGTCCCTTTTGTTCCTATTTAATTACATTTTCATCCTTTTTAGAGTAGAAGAATGGCATATTTAAAGCCTTAAGCTGTGTTAACATTATTATTCCCACTGTACCATGAGCAAACAGGAAAACAATTGGAAAGCAGCAACAGCTATAAATTACAGTAAATGTCTGCTGCTTTGCCAGACACATGGCAGAAGTTTTCATAATTTCATGTCAGAAAATTTGTAACATGCTTCTGTTTATATTCTTTTATTGCTTCCAGCTTTGGTAATCCTTTTGTTACTCTTGCGACAATTCTTTTCTTAATTTTTGTTTTCCTTTGATTGATCAAAGAAATCCTTGCCCAAAAAACAATCATCATCTATTAAGGCAATCATGTCACATACTGAATTTACCTCCTGAAGTAATTCTCAAAGAAGTCTTTAAGGATTTGTGACGAACAGGTTGGGTTACCTTCTCTTCAAAATCACTAAGAAGATGCAAAACTTCTTTCTTATCTCAGAACTTCACATAATGCCCTCCTCAGAATTTTCCTCAGATTTGGAGACAGCTCCAATTTAATGCAGAGGTGCCGTTCCCACACTGGGCACTTCCAGCCTCAATCTTCCTCTTGTTTAATACACCTCCATCTCGAAATTCTGACTGGTTCTTGAGCCCTTTGAAGAGCTACATAACTTCTCCCTCTGTTCGCAGAGCCTGGATCCATTCTCTCCAAATATTAGATCTGGTTTTGCCTCCTCCTCTTTTCCCCTCTCAAAAGGGAAATAGAAAATGAAGTACAACCTCTCCACACAGGAAAAAAAAGAAAAGTACACCCTGCAGTTTATAATGACATGCATAAAAGAAAAACATCTGTAAATGAATGATACAATGCATAAATTTTAGTGTATCATCTGTGCAATGCCAGAAGTTCTTAATCAATACAACAGAGATCTAAAAACACATCAATAGCTGATTTAAAACGGCATACACTCCTGGAGAACATTAATTATACTCTCAGAGCTCATTTATAATGAGCTTTTAATTAGAGAGGATGTCCTCACATCCTAATTCTTAAAAGCAGAAAATGATGAGATGGTAGGTATTTCTTAAAATAACCTGCTTTAATGTTGATTTCCTTTTCTTTTATTATAACAGGGCTCTGAAGGCTCCTTGCTTCAAGTCACTTGTGGCAATACACATCTGATAAAGGAGGATTCCGTTTCCTTCGTCATCAGTAAGGATGAATATGGGACATCCCACTAAAGGATGCCTCCTCTAACGTTCAGGAAAAGGTCAACAGGGCTGTGACCAAGAGCTAAATGCATCGTATGACTCCCTCACATTGGGAGGTGACTGGCCAGTTTTTCTTCCCTTATTTAATTGTCTCATTAGACATTCTCCCCCACTTCAAGAAAATAAAACACAACATAATCCTTTACAAAATATCTGCTGAGAGCTCTGTGTAAAAGCTTTGGTACTTCCCAGCATAGTTCCTCATGAGAAAGTCTGTTTGCTTGGACAGTACAATCCAGTCAATAAACCCACCTGTATTTTTTAATTCAGCAGCTCAGCTTTATCCAATTCTGCCCTTTCTAGTAGTGCACAAAGGCCCTGATGCCTCTGTTGGGACAGACACGTGGCATTTGTCACGTTAGGGCTCAGCAGGAGCTTGATGTGATTACCTGGTTTGCTTTCATTTGGTTTGCACTGGACTTCTTCCACGCACTCTGCAGGAAACCAGCCAATGTGTCCCCGGGTGCTGCCTTCCCAGAATCCGCCTTCTCCGATGCTCAGAACTGAACAGGGCAGACACAGGCAGAGTTACACTTCGCCTTCTCACACAAACACAAAACTACTGCATTACACGTTCAGCAATAACTGGAAAAAAGCAAACACTGTGCAATAACTCGAATGCTGGTACCCCCAAAAGGGGCACAGAGTAACCTTTAAGCAGGACCCTCCCTGCTCAGTCTTTGTAACCTTTCCTCAGTTTTTTTTTACCACAAGTTTCCTTGGCTGTCACACAATTGTTTCCATTTTCAGTGTTCTCACTGCTGTTTTAATCAAGGATAAATACATGGTAATACCACAAATGAAAAATCACTCTCGTCTGCTCAAATGAAGTGCTGAACCCATTGTAAAACTGCACCCACACTGAAATGGATTTTAATAATACATATTTTGATATCTCCTGCTTTTCCTGCCTCCTAAGGAAACATGTTATTTGACTTAGTGGGTAGCTCCAGGGATTTGCAATGCAGGTTGAGTAATATGATTTAAGGGTTTGAATACACAGCAAACACTTGAACCTCCCATAGGTGAGATACACAATGGAGATGCCTTTTGAAACATTTCAATGATTTTTTTCTCAATAGAAGAAAATGACAATATGGAGGAGAGTGATTTGCCAATAGGAGAAAAGGCTTTTATCTGGCAGTTCTAATTATCTTGATATTAATTCTAGGACTCAGCAAGGATTGTGACAAAAGCCTGCAGAGCAACAATTTTATTAGTAAGCAACTGGAGGTGAATTATGGTGACGGAAGGATCCTAAACACTTGCTATGGTGTTTCAATTAGTGTTATAGAAGTTCCTACAAACCACTGCATGTTTACTATATATTAGAAGACCATAAATGTCCTGTTAGAAAGAAACTGTACATTAATATTGAAACAAAGGCGATACTATCGACAAAACCAGGCTGACTGGGAATGTGGCTCAGACACACCGCGCAGGTGCTCAGAGCACACCTGTACCAAACACACTGCTGGGTGGGCAGGTCTGAGCTTCCCCAAATCAGCCCAGCTCCATCCGCGGAGTGCCAGCTCAGCCCCATCTGCCCCTGCTGAGAATCGAGGCTAATTAGCCCAAATCCATCTCTCTGCTAAGGCATTCCAAGGCTTGGGATACTGACTCTGCAGGGTATTTCAGTGCAGGAGGGACATTAACGTGCTCAGAGCTGCTTTGATGGTCTCCAACACCGGCACTTCTGGCGCTGTTTAAACCTTGCCAGGCTTTAAAACCCTGGTCCCTGCCTGGCTGCAATTGAACTCGGGATCAGTGGAGCTGCTGTGACTCAGGGGCACTGAAGCTGAACTTGATTTGCACTATTATAGAGCAGGATGAAAATCAAATCAACCACAGCCCAAAAAAAAAAAGGGTAAAAAACCCAAAAAACCAAAAAAAACCCCAAAAAGCCCCACAACAAACCCAACTTGGTAACATGAAAGAAGTCTGATTTGAGACACCGGGATCTGCAAAATTGCATTTGAAAGTAAATGTTTACCAGGGTTTTTATTAATGCAACCCTAAGCTATTTTTGGTATACTTACAGAGCATGGCCACCTATTAACACAGACATTTGACAGCCAAATGTTTATAAATATGTCAGTTTTAAGCCTTTTAATGTAGTATATTCCGAGAGACAGATTCCATGAACTGCACATTTACACACCGCTGCCAGTAAGAAGTACCTATTAAGTCCTAGGAAACATCCATTAAGGAAAAATCCTACACTTGGATGGGTCCCAAATGCACAATTTATCAAGCACCTCTCTGACATGTATGAGGAAACCTATAACCTATAACTCCTATAAACTCAGGGAGTTATGGGATACTGGGGGAGGGCACTGACCTTGGATGACACCAACAACTCTACACTGAAAATTGAGCTGAACAAAAAAATGTCAGCATGTCTTTTTCTAAGAACATAAACATGGAGCATAATTAATGGAAAAAACATGTTGCTATATTCCAGGTGTTGCTGAAAATGTTTAAAGCCTGTGTACATCAACTAACACACATTGTCCATCTGATAATTCAGTGTTACATAAAACATTCCCTGATCATCCATCCAGTATAAATGGGGAATTCAGCAGCTTCCAATACATTTTTAACAATGTAACCTCTGCTCACATAAGAATGCATTTCTTAGATATGAGATAAGGAACTAGGAAAACTTAATAACCTATATATATATATTAGAATTATTGTAGAATCCTACTGTGCATTGGTTGAACTTTAGTCATAAAAGAGAGTGTAGGACTCCAGCCACAGGAAACTTCCAAATGTGAGACACTGAAAGATTCCTATTGCCACTGCACAGCTGCTTTTTTTTTCATTTGAGGGGAGTTTTCAGCAATGAATCTCGGTCCTGATTTCACTCCACAAACTGGCAAGATGCTCAGAACTTTTAAAAACTACTGAGAGGTTGAGACAGACTTCCCTCATTTGGTATTTTATTAATCTGTCAGATCCGCTGTTTTGACGCTCCAAATTGCACGGATATTTCCAGCTCTAGAAAGAGAGAAGCACTGTAAGGAGGAAGTTGGGTATTTCAGATCCATGGAGTGATTTCATGTGTTTGTGGCAGTAGCAGCTGATGCAAATCAACACTTTGGGGAAAAGAAATTCGCCTTGGAAGTCTGTCTGTGAGTGCAGAGTGAAAAGGGAGTCCTACAGAGCAGAACCAGACCCACTTTAGCCCATTATTACATGAATTATTGACCATCAACCATCGCTCATAGCCAGAGCAAAGGAAAAACACATGTACTGCTGCCTGAAGACATAACATCCATGGAAAAGAGCTGGAAGGGTGAAATGAGTGCCGCTGGAATGCAGGCAGCCTTCAGCATTCCGGGAAAAACATCATGCCGGGGGCCAGGAAAAGAAGGAAAAGCCTGCTGGAGCTGCAAGAGGCACAAAGATGGCAGAAGAGGCAAGTGAGGGACAGCCCTGGGTTCAGCTGATGTGCAGAGACAGACAAATTGTTGGGGAGATGGGGGACAAGCTCATATTCCAACGTAGAAGTTGAGCTCTAGATGGTTCTGCATCTCCTAAAACCTTGAAATGATCTCCATCCACCTCCATAAATGGTGCCATTAATAGGAAATCCTGCAGCAAGAGCCAAGGCCATAATAAGCTATAGATCTATAAAAACTGGCAACACTTCACTCACTCCAATGTAGGGAACTTAAAGCATAAATAGAAAAATGTCATTTATCTATTGTACCCACGAATGCTTCTTTTAGAATGAGGCCTTAATTTCTATCTTTCCTAGTAGTGTTTAAGAGACACATTGTAGCAGATAATTTGTTACCAGCACGAGATTTTCTAATCAACATTTTCCCTGCTGAAGGACAAAACAATGGGAAATCAAAGGATAATTTTCCCAAATTAATAATTAGGCTTTCTAATTTCCAGTGGTTTTCCCTTTTCCTTTGGTAAAAACAAAAGGTGTGGTTGCTATGGCAAGAGCAGGTCAGAGGCTCTTCACACACAACCTGAATTACAAAAAGGAGCTGATGTTGGAAGAGTGAAATAAAGGTTCTCGCAACATCAGGAATCCTGGGACATCTTTTCACAACAAAAGTGTGGTTTAAAAGTGTTGTGTCCAATTATAGGAACAAAACTGCAAAGCAAAATTGGATGAGCACCAACCAATGGGATAACAGGAAAACATGGATAGGCAGGTGCCTATCAGGAGCTCATATTTTAATGTCTTCAAAGCATTAAACTTAAAATCAGCCAGATTCTGACAGAAAACTATATATATCGAATATTTTACAATATTATATATTATAAAATTATAGAATAGAGCATAGAATGCTTTGTCTCTTGCAAATTTAAGTCTATTGGCAATGTATATATTGCCATTGATATTAATAGACCATACTAATCTCAAACAGATTAATTACTCAATATACCCTAAAAACTATTTTAATCAAAAGAATGTAGAATTTGTATTCTTCCACATTACAGCTCCCTCCATGCCCCAACAAGAAATGAAAGTCTTTTTTCCCAACAAATTATGGTGACTACTATTTCTAAATCCTTTGTGATAATGAAATGCCCAGGAGTGAATTATTCCAGGCAGCCTTATTTGCAAAAAAGTCAAGGAAATTTAAAGCCAAGTTCAGGCCAACGTCTTTACAGCTGTTACAGGATGTACCTAAAATGCCTTTGTAATATCTAAATCAATTTTTAGTGCTTGGATAAACTGCATTCTTCTTTATTGGGAAAATAAATAATCATATGGCTTGGGAAGGAGAGAGCATGTTCTGGGGAAAAAAAGAACATTTCTGCAACCAGCAGAAAAAACCAAAAATCAACAGAATGACAGTAAAGTATAAAGTTGGAAATCCATTGGAAAAAAAAAAAATCTACCAGCTGAACCAGCCTGTGCTGATGTAAGAACTCTGGGTTTGTGTTCTGAGGTAAAAATCTTCTAGATTTCCTTCTTTGAAATACAGTAGATTTTTAATTTCTAATTGGTAGAAATCTAACTTGCTTCTCTCAGAAATAATTAACATTATAATTAAGGCTTTTCCATTGCTGAAATGTTTGTTGTCTGATGTAAATTTTCAGAATTATTTGTCTTTGGCAGGAGAGCTCCCAAATGACAGACAATCTATGCAGGAATACTTACTGGAGGCTGTGGTGTCTCATCCCTGGATGTGTTCAAAGCCAGGGATTGAGACTGGATGACCCTTAAGGTCCATCTCAACCCTAAAAACATCCTATGATTCCACGATTCTTTGACGAAAACAAACTTTACAGACAACGTAAATCAAGGTCAGCACGAGTCAGAACTTAATCTTGCTCTCTGTTGGAGAGAGAGATTTTTCTGACTCTTTCTCTGCCCCTCCTGGCTCCTGAGAGCAATCCCCTCCCTCTCTGTGAGGAACGCTGAGCAGGATCTGGCTGTTCTGCCTTATGGGCAGGCTGCTTCTGGCTCCCAAAGACGTCATCAAGAGAGCCTGACAGAACCTGAGGTCAGCGCGGCAGGAGTGGGGAGGAAATCAGTGCCCCTCACCCTGCTGCCAGGCACACGGAGGATCCCAGCACGCACCCGCGCGGCTGCGCCCCAGCTGCCACCCAGGAAATGTTCCTGCGCGCTCCACCAACAGCCTGGAAGGGAAGCCTCGTGCGTCTGCAGTTCATGATTCTGGCTAACTGACCTGAGCAGCCGGACAGCACTGGGGCCCTGCAGACATTTCTTGTGGGCGAGAAGGAAATCCAGCAGTTCTTTCCCAGCTTGCGCTATGGGAGCTCACCAAATCAGGGAGATAACGCTGACATCCCGATTTAAACACCTCCTCACCTTTTCTCACCTCTGCTTTCTCAGGAGAGAAACAGTGCAAACAAGCACTTCAGGAAAAGAACCTCGGGGTGAGAACATGACTGGGGCTACTAACAGAGCAACCACTCCCTACGTCAAACCTACAAATACAATAAGCTGCACGTAATCCTCCAAATCTGAGGAAATACGGCTCAGCTGAAATAGAACTGAGTGAGCTGTGCTGTTCAAAATTTGGCCCTCTGTGGGAGCTTTCTCCCCTTTTTTATCTTTGCCATAAAGTTTTGATGAAGATCACCTTTTCCCTGTTATTTAGGTGTCTGTGAAATAGTTTTGAGAAAGTGAGGGAGAGAGGAAAACAGCGTGAGAAATAAATCTGCACTGATTTGGGTTTTGGTCAGAAATCAAACACGGCAAAAATCCACCCGCTGATCCCCAGCTCTGTTGAGGAAGGTGCAGACAGAGTCAAGTTTGCTCTTCTCCACAGTGATGCCCGAACTTGAAATCAGGGGAATTCAGAGAGAATTGATGGAGAAGAGGCCCCAGGCCAACCTAGATGCAGAGCCTGTAGTGTTGTGTTGCACCACACTGGTGCACTCACAGCTCCTCTCCGACTCCTGGTGCTCCCTGTCCCCTGAATATTCCAGGCCAGTTGCTGACTGCTCAAGAAAGGATGTGTTAAAGCAGCCAAGCACGATGACAGCGGGGATTTGTGGATGCTTTGACATCCTGATCCCTTCCCACAGCCTCTGACAGCAAAGGGAACTCTCCTGCTGGAGCGGGAGCAAGGCTGGGTCTTCGTTACAACATTTGATAGCACCACTCTGTCCTGCTCCTCAGGCACAAGGAACTTGAAGGAATGAGTTAGGATAGGACCTGTGATGAGCCATAATTTATCAAGTCAAGAAGTGAAATCAAACCCATCAAGTCAGGAGACAGAAAGGAGGAAAACTGACCAGTGAACCTGGGTAGGATTAATATTCCAGTTCTCATTCATTTCATCCTTCATGCGAAAGAGCAGCTGAACAGTACCTTGCAAACCTCTCAGGTTAAATTTTGCTGCCCCACTTACCCACATAAGGTACAAGATTCTCTTGAAGAAACAAACCAGCCTTCCTGAGGCTCTTCCCTTCGCAGTATTTTGTTTACTAATTTAACAAGTGCAAAAGCTCTGGAGACCAACTTTCCTCCTGCCCACAGGCACTGTCTGTTGGCAGTATCTTCGAGCACAGCAGGGGTTTAATAATCTTTCTTTTTCAAAATGACTTACAAGTGGATTTCATGAGAAATGAAAATGTTAGTGATATATTTGGATTGCCCTGATGGCTGAGATCACGCCGAAATAAAAGCAGAGTCACAAGGGTCAATATTTCTGATGCACAGAACTACTGACTTCCTGCCCAGAACAGATGCTTGAGTTGCTGCTACTGAGTTACTCCTGCTCCTCTGACCCCGAGGAATGGAGCTGAGAGCTGTATTTGGGTGTACCACAGCCCTTCTCTGATGTGCACACTGTGCCTGCACCGGAGGCATCTCGGGGGGCTCATGGAAAAGTCTGTTGGAGCATATTTGAGATACTGAAATAACTCCCCGTTTTTCCAGACACTGGGCACTAAAAAAGGCTGAGAGAGTTGGAGGGGCCAGCCTGGAAAAAAGAAGGATCTGGGGAGACTGTGATAAACAAAGCTGTGAGCAGGGTGAGACTTCAAAAGCTCTCAAAGTATTTGAATCAGGTGGGTTTTTTCTTTCTAGGTCAGTGAAGGATAGTTCATGTGCATTTTAGCTATGGTTTCATAGAACCCAGATTCTGAAAACTATTCTGATTGTTTAGTTTAGTCTGCACCTGGAAGTCAGACCTGTTACCTTCCCAAAAACCTTATCTATTGCTTTATCTTCATGGCCAAGAAAACTGTTAGTTATTTGCTCACAAAGAACTTTGGAGCATTGCATTCTCTGAGTTTTGCTATCAAAGAGACCACTTAATTTCCAGTGCAAGAATTCAATTTAGGAACACAAAAGCTGATTCAAATTCATTTTACAGATATTTTATACATGTTTGCGTGCATTTGGATTGTGGCAGATTTATTGCTATGGACTTTCAGACACAGAAGGAAGAAAGAAACAAAATATGTAAGAAGTGTTTCAGTGAGGAATCAAACTAGCTCTCCTTCATTTATGTGAAAACATAAGATTAGGGCAGTTCTGGTATAAATAAAGAAATCAGATTTATTTTTACAGCAGCCATGGCTCTTCTCTCATGAGTGGCAGACACACAAATGATGTCAGTGTGTATGACTAACAACTAAAAATACAGCAGGTATTTTTGTACAGGCTACGTAACATCCTATTAATGCAAGACCATTTTGTTTCGTTTACATTTTCTTTGAACCTTGCCCATTCACAGATTTCTCTGAGCAGCTTCCTTGTATCACACACCATGAACTATTGTCACTCATGCACTTCTACCAGTTTGAGAAAGAAAAAAAACCCTGCTTCATCTCCATCTGATGAAAACACTTTTCATCAAGAGTTTAGGAATTCATCCCTCTCCGTGACCCTTCTAATTCTGCCAAGTTAAAAAAGAAAATCCATAAAAACATTTCCCAAGTAATCCCTTTCTCTAATATGTTGTTCTGGGTTTTTATCCCTGCAATAAATGCCTTGCTACATCTTTGCTGCGATTAGTCTCATGGGATGTACTCGTGATGACATCTCCCCGGGGTCAGGCTGAACACGGGGCACAATCCCACAGCCAGCGCCGAGCCACGTTTGAATGCCCCACAGCAATCCAAGAGCCAGGACTTGAGCATCAGTGTCTTGCACAGAAGAGTGCAGTCACCAAGCTGCCAGAGGAGAGGGGCCAAGACAGAGCTTTTCCATTTTTCAGTGATGCTAAGGTATTTCCAGAGTGAAGGAAAAATTGAATTCCACGGGGTTTAATATTCTCCCATTCCCTCCAAGCACTGCACAGAGCAAGGTGCTAAACCCCAAACAGGCATGTACTGACTGGGCCATGGTCTTGCCAAGTAAGTCTGTAAAAGACAGAAAATACATCCAGTACCAAGAATTCCTGCTCAGAAAGAGGAAAAAAAGCAGGATCTCCTCAGAGTCACCAGTTCTGGCACTCCCATAGCACTGAGGACTCTGAGTTCTACTGCCTGTGCTTTCGGAGGATGGAGAGGGAGCCCATCCTGCTCACATGGAGTAATTTTTTTTAAACATCACAGAATCCTGGAATAGTTTAGGTTGGAAGGGGTCTTCAAGATCATCTTGTTCCAACCTTCTCCTACTGGTAGGGACACCTTTTACTATCCCAGGTTGCTCCAAGTGCCCTCCATCCTGGCCTGGAACACTTCCAGGGATGGGGCAGCCACAACTTCTCTGGGAAACCTGTGCCAGGGTCTCAGACTTCCCTTCCTCCCAGGGAAGAATTTCTTCCTCAGATCTGGTCTGAACCTACCATTTTTCAGTTCAAAGCCATTGCTCCTTGTCCTATCTCGACACTGATTCTCTAGCAATAATTACATTTTGACCGAAACAGGGACGGGAATCCAGATTTAATTGGACCTGGATTTTTGGCACAAAAAGTTTGTACGGCTCCTTCAATACTGTTACACAACAGAGACCTCTTTAAAGCACCACTGTCTTTTCCCCCGTGCTCTTTGTTCTCTCCATGACCTTGCCGTGTTCATTCTGACATATTTTTTGCTGCAGCTGAGGAATCATTGACATGGTAACACGAAATAGGATTTGATCTTGTTCTGGAAGTTTTCCCTTTGATTAGCTCTGGGAGCCTGTCACACACTGTTCCAGCTCTGCCATGCAAACAGCCTCAAATTACATTTCACAAGGTTTCATCCTAAGGAGTAACACTGACAATCCCTGTGTACGCTTGTTCTCTTCCCAAACCCTCTCCAAAAGCAGGCTGACACCTATAGAAACCTCGCCAGACTTTGCTGCAGCAAAGTTCTCTAAAATGCTTTAAAACAAATGGACTTGGGAAAACTCTGCCAGATTTCAATTCAATGTGCAGATCAGATTCTTGAAGCTGAAAAAATAATCCCTGAAGGAATGATTTGATGTGGGATGGGCACATCCCCCTTTGGCCGACAGTAATAATTAATGTATTATTTCCAATAAACTTACATTTTCCCCACAAAGAAAAAAACCCAGCCATAATTCCATTTTTTATTTCAGCATTTTGAGTGTTTCCCCAAAAATCATTGGTCTCACATTTAGACTACACCGTTGTAAGCAAATATGAAAAGTGGACTAATTCCTTCCTGCAATGTTTTCCAGCGACTGTCATAATAACTTAGAACCAAGGGCTCCTGAATTAATTTTTCAAAAACATTAAACACTTCATTGAAACTTAAATTCTTTATTCTGGGCTTATTTTTGCCTATAATAGTCTCAAAACTTAATGTAAACCAGAAGCCAGGTAGTGAATGCCTCCAAAATACTCCGCATTCCAGGCAACCTGTTGCAGTGCTTCCTCTTTTGCCAGGAAACACAGTTTCTGTCTTGCCTTTTCCCAGAACTGCCCAGAGTTGTCTCATTCCGGTGAGAAGAACCTGTGTTGTTGACCTTACATCCTCTACATGAACAGAATATTCCTGCATCCTTCAATACACCAGGACAATTGAACATCTCTGTGTCCAACACCTGCCACAGAACAGCCACTCATTCCTTGTCCATTGACACCTCCCAGACCTCTGAGCACACTGAGTGGAGAAAGTTATTTAGTATCCCCAGAATTTCATCCTAGTCCTTGTGCACCATGAGATCATAATCACTGCTTCCTACCTGATCAGGGAACTGCAAAATTATCTTTTCAGCCCTACAGAGCCTAAGTTTAACCTTCTTCCTTCGTCCTTGCATTTCAAATTAACCTCGCACGTTTTACCTGTAAGTGCAGCATCCTTCAGATTTCTGTCCTACACCTTCTGAGGGCTGGAGTTAACAAAGATTATTAAACCCACAAACGCTTCAGAATCAGTACATCCAAAAATAAAAATGCAAAAATACAAAAATAATGGCTCCCTATTTTTTTTAACAACTACTGTTTGCAGCCTCAAGGGAGGAGGTATTTGAAGTTTTCCTTTGTGAGATAAGTAGTTCCCTTCGCAAGAGAATTTGCAGCTGCTTAACACTTTTATTTAGGACATGGAATTTATTCCCTTTTGTTTGATTTCTGTAACTGTTGTTTGATTTGTACGGATCCAACACAAAGTCTCTTTTATTCTGTTCTCCCTGGATGTGCAAAGCCACACCTCACTCACACCTCAGCGTCACACGTCACTCTTGGGAAGGTGAGTCCTGTAAACCCCATCTCCCATTTTTTCAGCTGTATCTGGATGGATTGTTATTGTTATTGCCTTCAAAGCAATAACAAAGCTTGGCCTTGATTTAAACCTGGTCTTAGCAGGGAAGTGCAGCAGTGAATGAAAATTTCACATGCAACACCACGCTTCCTCCACAATTACATTTACAGGAGGTTCTCCCTATCCACTTATCCAAAGTCCCGTGATGGGACATTCCTACTTAATCAATTAAATGTTCCTTGAGGAAAGGGCCTGAAGCAGAGCTGACCTTACCCCCCGTTCCCTTCCTGAGCTGTTTAGATAGCTGACATGTTCCCAACCCCTTAAAGCCCTGCAGTGGTGCCTCTGGAATGGCTCTAGAAGCAAATTCCGTGCTCTGGGTAAGAGGCAATGGTGCTATTACTGCACAGAGCTGTGAGGTGTAGCAGAACTTTGAAGTCAGCTGAAGTTAAAGTGGCAGCTAAATATGCATTGGTTACAAAACAGAGCTAGGAGCAAAATGCCCTGCAAAGAAGCAAATGCATGACAGCACTTTCACCACACAGATTATTTCCACCCCTGCAAAAGAGAATTTTAACAGAAAATCCCCACCTAGCAGGAGAAAAGGTTTCTTCTAAATGAATTAGGTGCTCACCTTTGACTCTGTCTCCTTTGTGCAGGTGAATTTCCCCTTCCCCTTGAGGTTGATATGGCTTTACGACGATAAAAAGTCTCCCAGGGACAGCACTGTAGAGCTTCCTTTTGGGACCCTGATAATCCAAGGCAGACAGAGTATCCTTGTTGGCACTGGGACTGTAAACGGCACTGGAAATTGAAATTAAAAATCATTAACAGCTTATTCAAAAGGGGAACGTTAATCATTTACCATCACATTAGCAGGATTAAATTAAGCAGGGAATAACAAAACTGTCTTCCAGCAAGACATCTAACCCTGCAGAAAAAATACCAAACAGGAGCTTTAAAGGGTCGAAATCTTTCAATATGAAACATGATCAATATTCACCTGACCATAATGGCCTAGAACAGAAAACACACTACATTAAAGCTTTTAGTTTTTCTGCAAATTAAACCTGCACGTTCCCAGGGCCTAATTAAATTCAAAATTTATATGCCCATCATACATTCCCAGCATGTCAATTTGTCAGAGGCACTTGAAAATGTCTGTATTTACAATTCTTGGGAATGGATATCTTTGTAGCACGGAGGGAACAAGTGAGACGGCTGAATTATTAACTAAATGGACTGAATAATCAAGTTACTTCATCACTCCCAGGCCCAGGGCTAAATTTAGATCTGCACAAAGCCCGGTGCTTGTGGTTAACATTTTCCAAATGATCATTTCTTCTGGATGGCAATCACCAGCTCACTCAGTGACTCCACCATGTGCCCAGGAAAGCCACAGGTCACCACCAACTCACAGTCTACTCATGGTGTATAAAAAAAGAACTGTTAAAGGTGGTGAACAATGCATGAGATCAGTATTAAACCTGTGGGAAAATGAGTGAACTGTCAAAAACACATGAAAAGAGAACGAGGCAAGTATTAAAGAAGGTGGGAAACCTATAGGATGTATCAAAACAGGCTTGCAGTATGCTAACAGTCAACTTAGAAAAAACCCCGAAGCATAAAAACTTTCAGTCTTAAACAAAGTCTAGGAAAGGAAAATATCCATGAGAAGGAATGATATTAATAGGGATTGCTAGGGAAAAGTTAGGCTACCAAAGGGAGAAGGGTGATTTAGTGGTGTTTGAGCATTGTAACACTCTGCTTGCCTTCTTGAAAGAAAGTATCTCAAACTGCTTTAAGAAAAATGAAACACAAGGGCTGGGGTCTGCTGGGTTTTTACCTCCTTTTTTATTTTTAACCAGTCTCCTACCAAAATGGGAGCCAGTAAGTCAGTAGGTACAGAAGGAGTGTGGTAAAAACCCACACCTAGTGGATCCTTCCTATCAGGAACAGTCCCATTTAATCAATTAAATGTTCCTTGAGGAAAGGGCCTGAAGCAGAGCTGACCTTACCCCCCGCTCCCTTCCTGAGCTGTTTAGATAGCTGACATGTTCCCAACCCCTTAAAGCCCTGCAGTGGTGCCTCTGGAATGGCTCCAGAAGCAAATTCCGTGCTCTGGGTAAGAGGCAATGGTGCTATTACTGCAGAGTTGTGAGTTGTAGCAACAAGATCCTAGTGTAGATCCTAGTGGATCTTTCCTATCAGGAACATTCCCATTTTCCTGCAGTAACTTCTTCACCATTTGCAATTGCATCCCCCTTTCACCTTGTTCTGTTCTATTACTGTGAAGAGGTGCTGATCACAGTAAGCCACACTCAGGAGTTTAAAAGTGAGCTCTGGTTGCATGTCTGTGATGGAGTTTGCACCAGAAACCTCAGCCAACTCTCACAGTTGTTTAAAGAAAGCCTGGAAAAGATGACGTTCAGATTTCAGTTCTTTTGCTCCGTTCCTTTTTCCTTGTAAGTGAAGGAACAGTCATCACCATAAAAAAAATTCCAGATCTATAAACTATAGCTACACATCTGATTTCCACTTGTATCGAGCTGTGTTTCTGCCTAGTCTGGTGGCAGCTATTCCCAGTGTTACCTCCCAGCATCCACTTTAACTGCGAGCACAGAAGACACATTCATTTTCTCTCTTACTGAAAGAGAAAAGGGAAATGGCACATTAAACCCACACAAGGAATGCAGAACTTCTCAGGCAACAGGCTCACTAATGGAAATCAGGCCTGCAACGTGGGGTGAAGGACTTCTTAAAAAGAGATCTTTCCTCTCCCTTGCTTGTCCCCAGCGTGGGCTCCAAGCCCAGCAAGTGCCATGCCAGGAAGGAGCGGGAGGAGGATGAGGAGATTTCAGGAGATGTGTGGACATGTTTCCCTCTCAGTCAGAAGAAGGTGGCCATCCTTGGCAGCTCAGCCCCGACTGAGGCTGTGTTGGCACCTCATCCACTAATTTCTGTGGGCTGAGTTCCACAGGAAGGCTGTCCCTGCCCTTGCATTCCCAGCTCCCCCCCACAACCACTCTGCTGTGGAAAGCAACAGCCTCATGAGAATCAAGAACAGTTTGGCTTGGAAGGGACCTTTAAGACCATCCAGTGCCACCCCCTGCCATGAAAACACCTTTCTCTGGACCAGCTTGTTCCAGCCTGGCCTTGGACACTTCCAGGGATGGGGCAGCCACTCTGGGAAATCTGCTCAAGTGCTTCATCACCCTCTCAGTAAAGAATTTCTTCCTAACATCCAA
The DNA here is from genome assembly GCA_013397775.1 of Eulacestoma nigropectus. Classification (NCBI taxonomy): domain Eukaryota; kingdom Metazoa; phylum Chordata; class Aves; order Passeriformes; genus Eulacestoma; species Eulacestoma nigropectus. Next base: position 316,587 of record VZTE01006050.1, on the reverse strand, counting down.
TCCAAATCTCTCCTCTTTCAGTTTGAGGAGATAAAACACCTGAGCCACATGGGCTGCAAAGGTCACGTGAACCCCTCCCAGCATCGCTTCCCAGCACCTCTCCACAACACAAATCCCACAAACCTCATTAACCCTTCGTCACAGTCTGACCTTCTCCATCACCCTGCCCCTTCTGGCTGCTTCCACTCCACAACCCAACCTCCTGCTCTGACAAAAAGGGCTTTTCCATCTCAAGGGAGCAACAGCTTCATGGTGACTGTTATTATTTGTTATTATTTGCAAATAATAAGCAGAGACAGCAACAATTCCCACATTTAGCTGACAGTAAGTAGGTGGTCACGCAGTTAAACAAAATCTGTGAGGAAAGTCTCGTATGAGGTGCCATTCCTGACTGCAAAACAGGCCTTTGGCAAAAAAAGGCATTATTTGCAGGAAAAATTATATATAAAATCCTTTTAGTTGTCTTTAAATTTAGAGAGCCTCCAGCTCTCTTCTCAATACTTGCACATACTCTGGACTTCTCTGAAACCAGTCTTGGTGGCACTGAGGGAACTCTGCAGCTGGGTAGCAGTTTCAGTAGCTGTGAAGCTGATGCACCAAGAGAAAGACCAAAATTTCATATCCACAGACTCTCAGGCATTAAATTGGTTTCCACTATCATCTGAGCTACTTCTCAGAAAGGGAAGAGGAAAGCAGCTGAATTAAGTCAAAGCAAGTAAATGTTTGCTTAGTCAAAAAAAAAATTCTAATTGTTACCCCCAGCTCAAAGGATTGTTTCTACTTCTAGAATTTGAAGTGTGTTATCCCAGGAACATTGATGAAAAGGCACTTTTTATCCCTTTCAGCTAAAATAATCACTGCCTCTAATGAACCTCCCTCTCTGGTGGCATCAGCAGGATCCAGTGGAACACAAGAACACTCCTTCTCTGAAAGGCACCTCACGGCCACTCCTCACTCAGCTGAAGCCTGGTTAAAGACTGATTTTAAGCTGATACTGGGCTCTGTGAGGAAATGCCACCCAAATTATACCCAAATGAGCTTTTGCCGTTATTGTAACATACAACAAAGCAAGATGAGCATGAAACCACTGGCATAAGAAATCTGCATCCTGTTCCTTCCCCTTAATTTCACTCCTCCTTACATTCCAGACAACTTTGTCTCACAATACAGCAGATCTCCCCTGTCCAGCAGCATTGCTTCCAACCAAACAGTGCCTGTCAGTTTGGGTGCCTAGGGCCAGGGAGAGCAGAGGAACAGGCAAGGAAGCAGAGGCAGTGTCAGCTACACGACATTTTGTTTTACTGACTTGAAAACTCCACTGAAGATCCCTCACACCTACAAATGGCAAAGAGAAACCAACAGCTGCATCTCTTGACAATGCCCAAGTCCTTTTCTACTGTGAACAGCAGAAACTGGAGAGACAAAGCCTGATTTTTAGATGAGTAGTGAGTTAAATGTGTTTGGCAAAAACGTGTGAGCTCTGGTTCTCTCCAGCATTGCTCAGCTCTGATGCCTCCCTGCATTTTTGCAGCACTTCAACCCCTCGTCTTGGTGCAGCTCCATCTCTTCCACATTTGACAGCAGCTCCTGAGTCCAAGGCAGTGGCTTCTCAAAGCCGCAGCCCTCAGCTGTGATCAAAACTTAGCCTCAGCCCTCTGCTTTATTCCATGGCTCACAATAGCTACATGACTCTAATTAGTCAGGATTTGCTCTCCAGTGGGACAGAGCTGCAGGATATTTGCCCAGAACGCCTGCTAGATCACATTACTTCCTCTATGTCACTCTTTGGTGCAGCCCACACCTAAAGAAGAGAGAACTTAAACAGCATCTGCTCCATCACCCATGAGCAGCTCCAACACAGATTCCAGGCATGACCAATAGTTCCATGAAGGAACCACATATCCCAGGAACAGTTTGCTTTGCTGCTAAGTGCAATCCTTATTTCAACTGTGAGAAGATGTGCAGAGCCAGCACCTTGATCTGGAGGTGCAGCTCTGTGTTAAGTCACTGCTGAACTTGAAAGTCTGCCTGGCTGCTGGAGCTCTGTGAGGGAACAGCTGGCTTTGGTGCTTCCAGTTAAAATATTCACGCTTGGGCATGCTCCACTGTGCTGAGAACAAATAGCTACACATTCTAGAGAGTGCAAATAACATAAAGGAACGTGGCAGGCCAGCATGGTGCCTTTAGGGATACCTCATGCTATGAAACAGCCAAAACTCACCTGATGTGCCTGTGCTGCTGCCTCTTGGCATCCTCTCCCAGCCTGTTGAGGGACGGCGAGCGGCTCCGGGAGGACGGAGTGTAACTCCCCACGGTTTTTACAGTTCCATTGGGATTATTCTGCATCTGTTGGAGCAGGTGAGGGGAAAGGCTGCGGTGTGAAGAGGCGGAGGAGGAGGCCGACCACTCGGGGAGGTTGTTGATGTTCAGGTTGTTGTCGCTGTTGGAGCGGAGCAGGATCCGGGGGGCTGCCAAGGTGCTGGGAGGCCTCCTCCTCCTGTTGGAGTAGGTGGGAGCCTCCCTAAAGGGCACTGTGCAAAGAGAGACATGGAAGGTGATCTCAGATGATTTCACACTCATGTGTGTTTACCACCACATGCAACATATGGCATTGTTTCTTCTGCAGAGACAGAAACTCCACCTTGCCAGCAGAGCTGATCAAATTATCTTTAGAACATCATTAAATCAAAAACAACAGAGCAACATTAACCTGTTTGCTGGCTCGAATACATGGTGAGGCAACACCAGTGCCATGAGCCCGCTGAAGAGTCTGAACCGTGCTCCAGGAAATGGGAAACACCTCATTATTGCCAAGTTTGAGGCTCAGAAAGTTCATTTTCCTGCTGTGTTGCCACATTCAGGCAGAAAGGCACAGAATAGGGCTGCCCAGCAGAACTCCTGACGCGTGGACTTGCAGCTTCCATCCCCCAGCTGGCACCCAAACCGATCCAGCTCAAGTTCAGGCCTAACCTGAAATCTGTGAACAGTCACCTTATCCCCATCTTCCAGGTTAAGAATCGAGGACACGGCTTCCTCTCCTGGCAGAACTCTATTACACAGCTGCAATCCCTAGGCATTCCCCTCTTTCTAATCCTGGCCTTCCGACCACATCCATTACTGTTGTATATAGAGCATATCACCCCAGGGTAATACCCCGGCTCCGTCACGTGCCACGTCCCAGAGGGAACACCGCGGTACCCAAAGGCTCCAGTAAACTCCTTAATGAGAGAGCCACAACACCAAACAAAGCAAGGGCAGTACAAATCTAACCCAGAGCAGAGGGTCCAGCCCTCCGTGCATGTTCCTGGCACACACGAGCCCTCACACAATTTTCCAGATCTCCTCTTCCCACTCCAGTGGGTCACTGTGTTCCAAGTGCAACTTAAAAGGCGAAGTCCCTAATAAAAAACAGTACCCAGTTATCACCAGATGTGATGGAATTTCTTGCCCTATCATAAAGGATTTGACCCCAAAACCTCATGCTGGCCTTGATCCCCATTATTGCAACTGCCCTCATTAATTTCTCTCGGTGGAGCTCGAGGGGTCACAGGACCTGAGCCACAGTGCACAGATTTACATCTGAAAAGTCACGGTGGCATAACTAACAAAAGGCAGCCAGGCATTATCCTGAGGGCTTTGCTGAGCTGTTGTAATTTTCAAAGAAAAAAAATCATATTTAAACTGGGAAAGAAGCCCCACAAAGTATCATCCTACATGTCTAAAGCGCCAGTAAACGCCATTTATAAAGAGGCAGAAATGTCTACTCATTCAATACCCTTCAAAAACCACACAAAAAACAGCATAAGAATGTCTGTCATACCCTGCAAGTAAATAAATTCACATAAATATGAATATACATAGGAATCAATCTGTCCTGCCTTGAAATAAAGCCTTTAATTGAGAGAACAAAGCAAAATGTAAGGTTTCAGTGCAAAACTGAGAGCATATTTATAGCATAAAATAGAGATGGAACTGCAAGTAAAAGAATGGTTTGTATCATTTTCACCAGAATCAGTTTATGATTAACTACATTTCTGAATATTTTACAGTAACACCCTTTGTATTTCCAGTGAGCTGAAACTTTCTCTAGTAAACAACGCGACAACATCAGAACAACCAAACTTGGGAACGGCGTGCACAGAAAGGGCTTCAAGTCACTTCCACGTTTCCTTTGAAATAAGGGAAGTAGCCTTTAAAAGCTGTTAAAGGGGACAAAGCACAGAAGTGCAAAGCTTATGCTAGAAACTGGCAGAAACTCTGTGTAATCTTCCTGACATTTCAAGTTCTTTCCCATTCCGTATTTCTTTAAGGTTTCAAAGCAGCCGAGGGTGTCATGAGAGCACCTTGGTGCTTCAGATGTCACAGTGAAAGCCCCGGTCAGTGCTAACTTACTGCAAACTCACAGCATTTATCTCCAAAACTGGCACATACAGACCCTCAGCTTGATGTGTGGGGCAGAGATGTGACATTTCTGCACTCCTTTATTTTTGGCATTTGGAACACGACTCCAGAAATGACTTCATTGAAGATGGGGATCTTTCTCAGGTACAACAAAGCAGAAATCAGTCAAGGAGAAAATACACAAACTGAATACAGGGGATGTTTGGCACACTCAGGTTTGCTACCTGAAGGTCTAATGTTCTTCCCCCAGGTCACCAAAGTTTGCCTTGGATTCAGTAAAAATTGGGTCCGACCCTCAGATTTTAATTTCTCGCGAAGCTGAAAGCAGCCTGCCCAGCCCTTCCAGCCACAGGCTGAGAAAACGAAGTATTGCCAGCGTTTTGGGGATGTTTACTGGGACTCTGGAGAGGCTGGTGGGATCTCTGCAGGTGGGAGGGGGAGGGAGGAAAAGGACAGGGTGCTGGGGCACGGTGACAGCACGGACAGCAAGCTGCAGAGCACATCTGTACTGACAGGCTGGAGAAACCACCCTCCAGGCACCACAGAAAAGGAATTCTTTTTCCCTTACACACCTCAAGAGCATTTTACAAGCCCATTTAAGAGTTTAGCTTTTGCTTTCCTATAAATGTTCTATTCTTGAGGAGAGAACTACTAGCAAAATTAGCCTTTACTACAGGAAATAAACAGGGAAGGGGACAACTAATGACACCAATTGATGCATGTCTAACACAAATCTTTTATAGAAAGAGTTAAAAATAAGCATTTCTGTGCCTGGAGTGATTAATATTCCACCCGACTGTTTCTTTTCCCCAGCAATCTGCAAACTGTAAGTGGGTGGATATTTTTTTAGCTGCTTCTTATCAGCATTATTTATATTATTTTCACAATTAAAAAACAGAACTACAACACAAAATGATGAAATGCAAATGTCCATGCTTTAGTCCCTGTTGGACTCTGCTTTTCCCTAACATTTCGCCACGTTTCAGAACTGCAAGAATAACTGTGGCAAAACTTGTTTGGGGAAAAACACTTGATATAAAATCACATGAAAATGCCTGAACTAATTCCATGCCCCAAAAGTTTAAATTTATCATCCCTAAAAGCATACTCGAAAGTACCACATAATCCTTCCTCCAGCTCTCTGAATTCTATTCCTGGCACTTCATACATCTGAAGGGGCAATTCAGCACCATTCACTGACAAAATTCACCTAGGAAAATCCTTCTGTGTCTCCAAATGCATTTCTTAGGGAACAAAAACATTTCTATAACTACTTGATTCCTCAGAGAAAATCCTAAAAGGAATAAAGTCACATCCAGCTTTAATAACCACTTGCCTAAATGGACTGTCTAACATCAAATAATTTTGAAAAAGAAATCGCAGGAACTGATTAATTATAGAGTCACTAAGCCCATCATATTAAATGTACACAAGAAAACACCAGTCTGAAACATCAAAGTGTTCTGCTTTCATCGCTTACCTTCTTTCTTTGTGAAGGCATTTAACAAAGACTTCATTTTCCCTTTTTACTTTAGCAGCAATCCCCTCATTATATAACCTTTGCAGGGAAGAAAGAGGCAAAAAAATAAAAAATAAAAAAATAAAAAAAAATAATATTTTAAAAAAAAAACCCCAAACAATCAAGCTACCCAATTTCTATGTGTTCAGGCTGGCTGCACCCTGACATAAGCAGCAGGTTTCTGGGCACTGTGGAATTGCGAGCATAGCTGGGCATGCAGTACCCAGCGTTCTGGTGACAAAGCCCACCCCACATTCTGTCTGTCAGCTGGGAGCCAACTGTGCACAGACTGGAGCTG
>VZTE01006050.1:213484-310314 GCA_013397775.1 Eulacestoma nigropectus | reverse complement strand
AAAAAAAAGCGCTCCTGCTATCTTTCCCAGCACTAGTCATGTGAACCCGCCGCCGCCACAGCCCCGCACAGCAGACGCTGCTCCCGCTCCCCAGCCCGGCGGGTGCGGGAGCGCCGCGGGACCAGGGAGCTGCGGGGGCCCCGGGGGCCAAAAATTCCCCTTTGCCGGGCGGGAAGGGGCACCGGAGCAGCTGCGGCTGGGCACGGGAAAGCCCGGCCAGGGCTGGGGGCTGCCGGGGACCTGCCTTTCGCTCTCAACTTGCACAGCCGCCTCTCGGTGCACAGAGCATCCCACTGTTTGTTCGCTTGTTGCTATTTATTTGCTTGCTGCTGTTTACTCACTTTTTGCTATTTATTTCCTTTCCCCTATTTATTCCCTTTCCCCTATTTCCTTTTGCTATCTATTTCTTTTTCCCCATTGATTTCCCTTTCTGCTCTTCACTTTTTGCTATTTATTCCCCTTTCCCTATTTATTTATTTATTTATGTATTTCTTCCAAAGGACCGAACCGAGGAGAAGCGCGAATCGCCCCAAGCTTCACACAATGACCACGTCAAGGATGGAGCCAAACCTGCCCCTACACAGAATCTCTTCCCTATATTCCTATATTCCAGTTTGAAACAGAGGAGATACAAGCACAGTTCCTCTCCCCTCCCCTTCCACTGTGCTGGAATAAAAGAGAATTTTGGACAGAGTAAAAATATCAAAATATCAAATATCAAAAAAAATTGACCAAGCTCGTTTGCTAAATCTGATGCAGATGCTAGGAAATACAAGATGTAACCAGAGAAGTTTGGAAAGTCCTAATTCTGAAAAAAAAAATAAACCCAGGGATAGCTATGCCTGGCAGCGCAAACATGCTTCCAGAGGAAGAGCAAATAACTGAAACAGGCACATAGGAAGGAGGGGGAGGTGCTAAAAACCATAAAAATTTTAAGCATATCTACTTAAATCTAAGATACAAAGATTCCAAAGGATAGGAAATTCACTGTCTTAAAAAAAGAAAGAGTAACCTGCATTAAAAAATTGCCTTCTAATAATATAAACTACATAACAGGTAATAAATATTTATTCTATTTCAGGCTTCTCCACTGATCACTAATGCATCTGTCTGGAAAATCAAGGAGTTTCTTACTGAGAAAACTGCTTCAAGGAAGATAGAAAATAAATTACTTAAATGGATTTAATGCCTGTGTGCATAGAGATCTCACAGTTACATAGCACTGAAAAGAATCAGTAAGCATAAATAAATTGAACAGTTTAAACTTAATTTAACATCCCAGTGTTTAATTTATAAAGAAAAGAATATTGCTCTAATATAATTTTACGTTTCGGTTCAATTTATTTTTGAAAGCAACTACCTTTAGTGGGTGGAACTCTTACCAGAGGAAATGGACACAGCACATGTGCATCATTAAACACCTTTATTTGACAGGAAAAAACCTTCTTCTTGACTTCTAATAGACGCAAGGCTTGCTAAAGAATAAGTCTGAACTTTTATTCATTAACTTATAAATATGTGCATTAATTAGCTCCACAGAAGTGTCAATACAATTTCCAGAACAAGAACTGCTCCACCAGGGCTGTGCCACTAATTTGAATTATAACCCTGTGTGGGTTCCATTTTCCAGTATCTTCACCCAACCCCCCTGATTATATTTGGAGCTACAAAACACAAAGGAACTGTGAGTGTTAATGGAACCCTTAAACTGCTTTTTCCTATCTCTGGGTGTCAGTGGAGGAAAGCAGTGACAGCCCAGGCCCCCAAGGACAGGAATTGGGCCAGGGAAGGGTTAACTCAATCCTGCTCATTCCTGTCTGTTCATATACAGTAAAATAAAAACAGACAGGCAACTGTAGTCAATCAAAATCAATCCCAGGGGGGATTTTTATTAGATTCTTGCCGGAGCTGTAACATTTCATCATCTGGAGGTTTCTAATCAGTGTTATAAAAACATCCAAACTATGAAAGTCACTTGAAATTATTAAGTTTCATGGAAATGGTGGGAACTCTTTCCGACCTACACCATGAGAGAGATCACCTGACGAGTGATTATCTTACTCCATTTAACTGTCTGTCTTCGGCCCAGCGCAGCAAATATCATTCCTTCCTACATGGCAGAGCCTACTGCAATAACCACCATTGTACAATGGGAAAATGTGACAATCAAGGAAGTCAGCGAACACTCGCAGCTGCAGTTTTTGAGCTTCTCTCATTTTCACTAATAGCTTATTAGAATTTGTTTATTTTAACCGAAGTCCCAAATTCTGCGGCGCTGGGAAATTACAAAGGAAAATATTCCAGCAGCTTCCACCCCTTCCTGAAAAATTTTCTGCCCCACAGCTTGAGCCTCGGTGTTATCACCTCAGGACAAAAACTTAACAATTTGACTGTGCCTATACCCAAGTATAACATAACCCATAAGCCATTAGCAACCTTAACTGAAAAATCATGAGGAACCTTCCAAACAGAGGTGAGGTAAACCCTCATTTCCCTGCTTCTTTGGTAGGTGCTCAGAAAAACGTGTGGGAGCTCTGCATGGGGATGTCTCTGAGAGGAAAAGGCCACCTTAAACACAAACCAAAATGTGGGCTCTCAGGTTAATTTTGATGAGCATTTTTTGTGCACTTGTAACATCAATTTTTATGGGTGTTTGAGTCCATAACCCCCATTAGGAATCTATGGAAAATCGGCGACTTACACGCTCTTGAGGATCTATTTTTAGGCACTTAGGTGCCCAATGCTCTTATTTAATCATCCCTCCCACACACCTTGGAGGTCCAAGGCTTCTTAGATAATGGTCGACCACAGCTATGATTGCCATGATTTATTCTTTCTTGATTTTGTCCATTTTGGAGCTTCTGCCAGAAAAATCCCTCTAGCTGATATATACATCTAGGTTCTTGTTAAAAATTCAGTCCTTAGCATGTAGAAATGCATTTCTCTGCACTATAAAACAGGCTTCCCGTATGCTAAACCACCAAATGGAGACTTAGACAAGAAAAGAGAGATTCAAATATAGACTGGAAAGAACATAAAGGCTCTAGGAGGGAAAAAAAGCAACCTAGGCTGCTACAGTGCTTCTAGATGACTGACTTATTCCAGAAAGCCAGAAGGTGGTCATGAACCCAGGAGGTGGTGACAGATCCAGAAGGAATCCACCTCGCAGCAACAATTAAACCGATCTTACAAGGTGCAGAGTTTGGGTGAGGTTTTTTTGTTTTTCTGAATTAAAAAATCTGTGGAGTGTGCTCAGGGAATTGCAGTTAAAGCAGCACGGAGACAGAAGCATCTGAGCCCACTGAATGCTGCCGGGAGAGCCCAGCCTGGGCTGACCTGATGTTACATCTCTGTCAGCAGCATCTTAGCACCCAGCTACTCCTGCTATCAACCGGCTCCTGGGGCACTCAGCCTGAGCTCCAGGGTGGAACAGGGGCAGGAGACTGTGTGTGGGAAAGGACAGCAGAGGGATGGCTCGGGAACAGATGGCTGGAGTTATCAATTAGAAAGGAAAGCAAAAAATAGCAGAGGGAGTTGCGCAGCCATGTGCCAGACACCCCTTCCGTCACCCGGCACCGCCGCTCCCAGGCTGTGCTCGCTGCGACAAGGGCCAAGGAACCCAGAACCTTCCCAGAACTTCCTGGAAAACCAACAACAAGGACTTGGAAAGGCTCTGGGCTCAGGCACATCTGTGGGGATGGCTTAATCAGAGGCAATTTCTCATTGGATCTGGCCACAGAGTTCTGCAGGAAACATTTCACTCATTTCAATAACAAAGCATAGGAGGTGTATGTGTCTGATGACACATCCCAAAGGAATTTAAAAGTTGATGAATACACAATTGCCACACATAAATTAAATTAAAATCACGGGAAGTGAAAATCAAATCAATCTCTTTTTTTTTTTTCCATATTTACCTGATTATAAATTAGGCCTCACTAAGATTACAGCAGCAGTGCAAGGAAAGCATTCAAAGAGCTGCCTGTGCCTCAGAAGAGAGGCAGGTTCACCTTAGGGCTTTACTTTCAGACGCTCACACATCAAGGAGAGTCAGAGGATCTTCTGTTTAGATTGCATTAAAAAATTGCTAAGTATTGCTTCAAAACTTGCTACGTGTCAGAGCAAATGTCTGACATCTCTCTGAGAGGTTGGAAGGTAATAAGTAGAGAAATTATGATCCAGAAGAGCTTGAATAAAATTTTAAAAGAAAAATTCCCAGGCTCAATGTGGCAATACCTGCAAACCTCTGAAGATCTGCCTGCAGCAATACAGATACACAGGTCAGAATTCACCTGAGAACAGAAATAAAACCTCTGTCCCCAAGGATGAGAGGTGGCTTTATATGAGGAATCTGGGTCAGGGGTGCAGAGAGAAGCGAACAATAGAAGGTTAAAAGGTGGGGGAATGAAATCCTCCAATTCTCTGTGAAAGGCTGGAATCGGAGAGGAAACAATGGCCAGTAATGAGGGAGATGTCTTGCAAGTAGCAGCTTGAAGAGAGAGAGAGAAAGCTACAATAGCTGAAGGGGAATTTAAAAACATGATTGAAATCTATCAGCAAGGTGGAAGCAAGCAGCCAATCTGAATAAAATACGGCTGGCTGGCTTTTGTTCTAACAGGTACATTGCTATGAAAGAAGCGACTTATCCAAATAAAGCCGCGTATTTTCTGTAGTCCTGGTTCTGGAGAACATTCTCCCTGGAATGGGAAGGCCAGCTTTGACAAGGCTTTCTCAAGGTTTTATACTCCCAGAGCACCCACAGCCCCTCATTTCTATTACTCATGTTTGGGTTGAAAGTAACATCCACTCTTACTCTGAATAATACAAATATATACAATAAATATTTGTGCCTATCCTTCATCCATTTGTGTACCCAGATAACAAAGAGTTTTTTCTCTGCTGGCCGTGAAGACAAGGAAAAATAGAATCTTTTAAAAAGTAAATAGTTCCTGAGAACTCTTTCAACAACAGGCAATGGGTGATTTGCAGTCAATAAAACACAAAACTACTTGTTGTAATTGATTTCTTTAAATGTGAACTGGGCTTATTTCAAGGTGTGTTTTCATCAGCAAGTAGAACTCCTCCAGAGTGGTTCATCTGTACACAGCAGCAAACTCTGAGTAACCAGCTCCTTACAAGTGTCATTGAAGCAAGAGATTAACAACTTGTACAGTATCTGGACAGAAAGATCCATTTAGCTCAGACTATCAACTTGAACTGAAAGCAGTCAAGTGTGAACCCCTGAAGCTGCATTCTTTTACTTCCCACAACAAGAGAGAAAATAGGAATCAAATATAATTATATCCCACTACAAATTCTTCTGCTCTTTAAACAAGCTGGTGAAAGGACGGTGCAATTTTCCCCACTAATGACACACTGGGAAATCTTGTCCTGATGCAGCACCACTCAGAGGGACTGAAGTACACAACAAATTAATTTCATTCCTGGCATTATGTATACATTGAGCTGGGAAAAAATATCGCTTAATATCGGGGGCTGTGCATATCCCAACCCACATAGTTTATGCTGGAAAAAAAATAGTAACAAAGCAGTGTCATTCAGAGAGAGAATTTCATGGCTGGTGCCTCCTGTAACAAAGACTCTCCTCCTAAGTCTGACACTGATGGGCCTCGGATGCAGCTCTTGCATTTGTGGTTGCAGAGGAGAACAAGGACAAATGACACCACACAAGATGCTCAGCAAAAAAACTGCTCCAATATTGGGTTGCACGGTGCTTCCGTGTCCTGGTGTTGTACAGAAAACCATCCAATTTTGCCTTGGTGTAACTTTCTTCCTACCAGAAGCTCTCCATGAATTCCTTAAATCATTATGTTGTTCCAGGCTTATTCAGTGATTTGATTTCACTGCTTTAATCTAAGTGTGAACCTCTTTAGTAAATAGTGGGACAAAGCATCTGTGCTTCCGAAAGTGTTGGTGGATCATGTCAGTTTTATTTAGAATAACACCATTTTCGTAACTGAAAAGTGTATATTGCTCTCAACGGGGAAAAAAAAAAATGAAGATTAGACTCTTGTAGAAGTTTCAAAACATATAACAGGTCAGATGTTAAAGTTCATGCATGAGTGTGAGGTAGCCAAGGCAGGAATGGCAAGAAAACAGCAGAGAAACAAATTCATAATATTTTCTTTGAGCTCCAGCTCCTCCCTCTTCTCCAACTCTTAAATCTTGGAATCCTTCACTGCCATTTTTCAATCTTATTTTCCCTTCCTCTCATTGCCACAGTTGCCTTTCACTGCTTCCCTCACCAATTCCCTAAGGATAATCTTCCTGCCACCCAGATCCAAGAGGAAATAAATGGCACGTAAGAGAACGCCAGGAGAGAGAATTTCTAGAAGATACCACGTCATGGCAAAGTTACATAAAATTAGCAACCAAGACAAATGGATGGGGATAGAAGAGGAGTTGGACACAAGAAAACAGCATCTAGAAGAGGAAGATTCATGGGAGGCTGCAATATTTAAATGCTTAACAATAGTGGAAATCACCCAAAGTTTAATTGTGAAGAGAAGGGGGAGCCATCAAGCAGTTAATACAACATTAATGTAAATTTTTACCGGCTTATTATTGCACTCTGAGGGGAATCCTTTCATGGAGTAAAGAATACAGCATTTTACTGAGGAGACAGAGCTGGGCTTGAGCTGTCAGCAAAGGAATTGGAACTCTGGGAGCTTTTCCCTCTGCTGGCTGGCTTCCCACAGGTACTGCCACTTGATGATGTATTTAATGACAAAAACCTGCATTGCCACTTTCATTCTTATTTTCCAGCAGAGCCCATTTTTATCCTGGCAGAAACATTGGTAAGCCAGAAACTAAGCACCAGGAGAACTGAATTGTTGACTCTGCAGCCTCCCTGAAGCCCAGGAATCTGCAAGGAGTGAGAAGAGAATTTAAGGAGAGAATCCTGGTGGGGGTTGTGAGTGTGGAAAGCAAAAAGCATTTCTGTGACTGTGGTTTTGGTTCTCAAACGTGGAGCTGGTGAGACCCATCATTATGGGACCCCACGTTATCCTCAGTACAGTTATTCCCCTCTTACCTAAGTGACTTTCAAGAATTCCTCCTCTGCTCTTATTCTCATCATCTCAATTCCAAAATGGACCTAAGCACCAAATAATTCACACTGACACTTTTGAGAAGTGGCACATTTGGGTTACCTGAGCAGAGAGTCTCCCACTGCAAAGTTCCAGTCATCTTTTCTCCTAAAGATGGGAGATACACAGCAATTCACCCCCCAAAATATCTTCTCTCCTAAACAGGGGATTGCAAGCTCTATCCAAAGTCATGTTTTTAGGCAGGATCTTTAAAAGATAAAACCCAATAATTTAAGCTGATAATTGTCTCGCTATCCTTAGCTCCATTTAGACACTTGGTGTTAAATAGAAACTAAAACACTGCTGACTTATTCATTAAAGTAACAGCATTTTAAATTATATTAGTAGCCTACATTTCTTCATCTCAAAAATAACTGCTAATGAATCATGCTGGTATAACTAAGAAAGGATAAAAAAAGCCTGTATCCGCTGAAACAGGGGGTTATCTCTGTACAAATATGTAGGTGTTTGCAGCATTTCTAATGTTCTCAGTGCTGAATCCCATTGAGAAAGGCAGGCTTGCTCACTGAAGGGGTTTAGAGGTGGATTCATGATTAAAGTGATGGCACAATACTGCCCCTACTCCTGCTTCAAGACATCATCACGTGCGTTTTACAATGTCTGAAAATGTCGAGGAAAGGCTTTTTCTCCCGTCCTGCTTCTTGATGCTTCCAGCAGATTAAGTTTTGCGCTGACAGCTGGGTTTAGACTTTACGTAACAAGAATACAAAAGCAGGACTGTTGTTAACTAGGTTAGTAAGTCAGAGCAGGTAAATAAGATCAATTGAAAGAATAAAGAAGGTGCAGGCTTTAAACCCATCATCGAAAAGTAATTTTATGTACAAACTATTTCAGAAGCAGTGCCATCTATTCTTACGTTCCTGGCATAGATCTGATGTTCATTAACTCAGTGGAAAATGCATGGCTGACATCCAAGACATTACTATGAAAAGAGAAGAGTTCTGGATATTATTTGGCAGTCACACCCCCGGACATCATGACTACTACAATGAAATTTGACTTCCGTGTGCAAGTTTCAAAATAACTCTGTTTTCTTCCGGACAAGAAGTGATGCAAATAGTGCTAATGCACATCCCTAAAAAGGAATGGGATCAGAGAAAGGAGAGGGATTGTATGAATATGGGAACTGCATTGTGTTGCTCTGTTAAGTCACGGCATCTCAGATGCAGATTCTTGATGTTTCTGAGTAACTGCAGAATGTGTGTTTAGGAGAGGAATCACTCAGTTTGGTGTCACCTGTACACTGGTGACACGTGTGTGACTATTCCATGTGTCCAGCAGCACTTTCACTGGAGGAAGGATCATCTGGCATCAGCCACCTGGGATCCAGTCTGTGGCCATCTACAGAAGAACATCTAAATTAAGATGATGACTGCACTCACAAATTCAAGGGCACAATTCAGGCGTGAGATGTTTCAGGAATAAACTGCACATCTTTATAAACAAAAATAAGTGCATGAAGAACACACTTTGTATCCAGAGAAAAAAGTGGATAAGACAGAAAACATAAAACGGGGTGACATCAGACACGCATTTCAGATATTACATTAGAAAGCTTCAGCTGAGAAGTGAATTCACATCACTTGCAATATTTTTTGTTTGCTAGAGACCGAAACCAAAGGCAATACCCAGCCCTCAGCTCCACCAGTGGACACCAGAGTTTCACTGGGAACAATCCTGCAGGCATTCCCAGCAGCTCTGGCTTCTGAGCTACTGCTTTAAACTACAGAGAGGTGACCACAGTCCCCAGGACACCTCTGTTACAACAGGGGACAGAAACACAAGTCAGAGATTATTCTCATTCCCTGTGTAAAGTTCCCAGTGGGGAGCAGGAAGAGCCTAAAATCATTCCCTCAGCTGGGTGATGACTGGCAGAGGGTGGCAAAACAGAACAAGAATATATGGAAATTTAAAAGCTGAGGAAAACTTCTATAGAATCCTCTCAAGTAAATTTTCCATAGAGTTTTAACATATCTTTCCTGGTCAAGAATTTGGCAAGAAATTTAGAGATGACTCACGCTAAGTCCCCCTGGCTAGGACCATGCTTCACTTTATGTTGGGAAGCAACATGAAAGGAATTATTCACAGAAAAGGAGAAGAAATAAATGGGGCTCCCCTATTACATCTGAGATCAAGAAGTAAAGTACAAGTGGAGATGGAAGGACTGGAAGACAGGAAGAAAATACAGCGAAACTCCAGTGGTTCCCAGCGAATCTGGGAGATTTAATCTGGAGGAGTTTCCAGTGGAGCAAAAGAAGATGGATTACTGCTGTCAGACGCTCAGGAGTGCCGGCGCTCCGTGACTCAGGGAAGTGCACGGCACGCAGTACACAAAGCACAAGGCACCGTGCGCCGCGGTGCTGCACAAGGGAGGGAAGTGCAATCCCCAAAATCTGACTCAGGGTCTGAACACCAGGCACCAGTTTCAGCATTAATCGAACCATTCAGCAGCCAAAAGCAATACAGGAAATAGTGAAGATGCAGGAGTAAGCAGTGATTTACATTTATGTAGGAAAGGCTGTGAAAAGTAAAGGCTCTGGGAATCCAGTGAGAGAGTCACAGAGCTCTGACACTGGGACAGAGGCACCTCTTATTCTGTGGGTTGTAAAGCCATGAAGGGAAAGACACAGATGTTTACATCCTAGCCCCAGAAAAGGTGATTTATTTTTTTGCTCTGGACTCTAAAGGCACCGGAATTTCAGTCAGGAAATAAAGAACCATATGAATGATGCAAGCCAGGACTGCTCCAGAAACAGAGAAATGGACCTTCGTAGGATAACTAGAAGAGACTACAGGAGATTTTCTGCCAGGAGTGGACAGCCTTATCTGAAAACAGGTATTGCCGAGTGGTAAATAACAGCAGAAACAAACCACAGATTCTCTCCCTTTACCAACACCTTACTCGGCCTCAGTGTGGATTTTGGTTTCAAACCTCACTAACTGAGCCTCACTGACCAATTTTAACCTTCATCTGTGTTCCTCAAAGGGTGAACTGTCAGGGGTTTTGTTGCTATGCACTATTACGGCTGGGAAAACCTTTGTCATTCCAATTGATCTTTCTTATCTCTTCTGCCACTCTCCATTACAGGAAAAAGGAGAGGGGGAAGCAGCTGCCTCCTAACTACGATCATTTTCTTGGCTTTTACACCTTAACGTCTCTCAGTATTCTGTATTTTCAGTACCTACCCAGTGCAGGTGATGCCTAAAGTCAGGGACAGAACAAACCTCCCAACACAGCATTGTTAATGCCAGATGAGAGACACGTCTTCACTAACAGGGAGCACTGCAAAGAAAAGACATGCAAACACATACAGGAGAAAGGAGGGGAGAAAAGAAACCCCAAGCTCTAGGGACTATGTCAGCAGTGATGAATGGACCCCATAAGCATTTAACTGCACACAAAGGTAGTGTAAAGGCAGACAGTTCAGGAAACCTGCTGGTAGAAAAGAACACCATGGCTCCAGAAACGAAGGAACTGAGGAAGGAGACTGTGAAGGAGGGCTGAAGTAGTTAAACAGGAACCTAAGGCTCACTAAGAGACAAAATTTAAGGGACAGTTTTAAACAACACGAAAATAAATGGAAAAGGAGATAGGAAATCAAAACAAGGCAGCACTTTAATCCTGATGGTGATAACCACAGATGGCTATTTCTGAGCAAACAGGCACAGGCACACACCAGGGACAGCAATCACAATCGTGCCCAGTGGTCCCTCCCCCAGGTCTGTGGGATCCAGGAACTTTTCAAAACACAGCACATTGAGAAAAAGCTTTTGACTAGCACTAGGAAGACTTAGCTAGCTTGACACTACACACTAGGAACTCTCAGGGAATTTGGGAGGATCCCAGAAAGCTGATCACACTGCAAGATCACATCCTCAGCTATTCATGCCAAAAGCAGGATGATCCAAAGCAGCAATTTTTGCATGCAGTCATGCAAGGCACACACAGCTAGTGGGACTTTCAAGCATGACCACAGCAGAAATTTCTTTGGATAACAAAGACCTCTAAGGGCCTCAAGCCAGTGTGGGGAATAAAGTGATGAAAGGAATGAGAACAAGTATTATAAAACAACTTTGGTTTTTGTTTCCTTCAAGAACAGAGTAGTTTTTTTTAGGAAGGCACTTACTCATTACTAATGTACAGGCATTAAAAATTAGTGTCCTTAATAAGCTGGGAAGGACATTAAAATCATTTTTTAGAAGAGTACAAGTGCTAAGTTATTCATGTAAGTAACAAAAGCACTTTAGTGCTAGAGCAAAATCCAGCAAGCACTGCTGTGTGTATTCCCAGACCAAGGAGCAAAAGGGAACATGGCTCATGTGTGATTTCTGGATTCACCACTGAAGGAGTTCTCTACGTCCATTTAATTGAATTCTGAAAAATAAACTTCACTGAGGCACAACCAGTTAAAAAACAGGCCTACAACCAGTTAAAAAAACCCCAAACATCTAAAATGTACCTTCTTACAGCATTAGGCACCAACTACCTGTAGAAATCTGGGGTTTCTATGCCCCTCATCACGTGGTGCTTAATTGTAGTTAATTCATTCATAATTCAGTGCAATTAAAATTCATTAGTTTTAGTCATTGCTTAGATTTTTCATGATATTGCTACACACACAAACCCCCCCACATTATTTGTACTACGTGACCCCTCAAAACATCATCATTCAGCACTCAAAAGGACTGGGATTTTCTCCGTAAGTATTTAAAAGCACTTTGACTGAACAAATATGTTTCATTTGCAGAGTATTCTAGGAGGACTGGAAAGAAAAAAAAACTATTAAATTGCACCCTATGGACAAATACCCACTTCTTCATTTTTCTTGAAAGTATCCAGATCTACACTAAGAAAAATCTTCCACAAATACATCGTGGAAAAAACAGTATTTTTCCCCACTGTGGTTTGAATATTCTAATTCTGTCCAGTTGCATGTCTCTGTGAAAGCCATCATTAGATCATTTTCTGTCCCATAGCAACCACTTTGTTTTCTCAGGGAAATAAAATATTTTCACCTCCTCAGGCAATACCTTTCTCTGCGTGGTTCCATAAATGAAGCTGTTTGTAATCCAAAGCTAACATCCCAATTTACACTGGGCTTCTGAGGGATTTATACCTATGGATGTGGAAAATAAAATGCTAGCCAGAGGCTTTTCTAACTCTATATATGTGTGTGTGCACAGAGCGAGAGTGAGAACTCCACATTTTATATAAAAGGCCTGGGTTTTTAATAACATTTCCTTCTTTAAAATTGCAGATTCAAGTTATTAATTTACATCATTAAACAATTATCTGGAAGACAGCAATGGAAAGAAGGAAGAGGTATTGTTTTAACAGTCTGAAGGTGCAATGATAATTTATGTCTGAATTTACTGAGTGATATGAAAGTAAATAAGACACCAGAGACTTTTAGACCACTTGAGAGGATCTTCCTGTAGCTGTCAGAGGTGACAATTTCATGGTAATCCATAAACTTCAGGGGCTCCTGGCCACAGCCACCAGTTCTCCAACAAAGGTTCTCAGTTCTTTACCCCAGCTCTCTGTGGAGCTGACTTTGTCTTTAAAAGGGTTTTTGAATTATTAAATCACGCTAAAGTGACTATACCTGTTTTAAATAATTCATTGATGCTGTTTCACTGTGCAAGTCACTGCTGAAATTCCCCACAGGCATTACACAGAAGCAAACGTGGAGAGAGAGAAGCACAGGGTGGAGTAAAAAGCCACCAAAGCAGCGGCAAAAAACCCCCACAGAAGTAGAATTTGTACCCTGTGACTTGCTGTGATCACCTGGGAGCTTGGGTGCTGTCCTGAACGTTGTCTCCATTCAAGCATAAAAGGACTACCACGAAAAAAGACTTCAAATTTGTAATTTTTTAAAACTTGGTAATCCTATTATGTCTTTACGTGGCATCCAAATGTTACTGATTTAAAGTCTGAACAATGAGGGGCACTGGAACGTGCAAAAAGTCTCCCAGGGGAAAACTGAAATGCTTGGGAGATGGAAGGCTAAACAGGATGCAAACACCCATGCAAAACTCTGCAGAAGAGAGTAAGAAAGAAAAATAAGATGCAACTGGCTGTTGTACTACTCCAGCTCTTTAGGAAATCCTATTTCTCCACCTAAATTCTGAAAAATAAAACACTGAGAAGGTTAAAAAGGTAAAAGCCAAGATGAAATGCTTCCATCTCTATCTAGCCAAGTTTTCCCAACCAGTACAGAAGGAAGACTGGTAGGAATCAGTTTGTTCTCACGGTGCAACTTCCATTTTTTTTTTTGTCATTAAGCTTTAATGCAAGGCAAAGACATGATCTGAACAGCGTTTCAGTGATGATGCAACGTGATGGGTGCATTGCATAATGTCATAGGATATCAAAAGATGTGTCCTGGTGTAACCTCCCTCATTCCCAGGGAGAAGCTCCTGAAAATGCAGGAGGCTCTTCACAGCTTGGAAGCCGTTACTGGGAAGTTGTCACTTGTTTTGAATAAGCGAGCAGGATTTGTGACTACCCGGCCTCAGTGGTCCAAATGCTTCCTTACGAAACTGTGCCTTCATCAGCTTCTGCAAGGCCCGTCCTTCTCCTTCCATTTGTCACAATCCCTGGCACATGGGCACGGAAAAGAAGGGGACAAAATCCACTTCAGGCAAGTGCTGTGCTCCTTCCTTTGGGGGCTGACTCAAAGCTGCGCTAATTAAACCAGAGCCCCCCAGGAGGGTCTCACATTCCATCAGTCAGGGATGCCTGGGAGAGGGGGGCAGTTCAGTCACTGTGTCCCGAGACAGGGAGGGCTGAGCTAAGAGCTTGCTGGGCTCAGGGAACTGCTAAACCACCAGCTAAGCCCAGCCTAGATCAGCTCAAAGCTGCTAAAGACATATGAATTAGTGGAAGCAGGACTAGCAGTTTTGCAGATTGGTTTTCTAACCTGTTTTGCCTTTTTCATTTTCAGTATTTCGTATAAATTCCTCTGCACATTCATCCTTTTAAGAATTAGATCAGCTCTCAATGCCTTTTTTATAGATGAAAGGTGATGCCACATACTGTGTGTTTATGAACAATTTATCAGTTAAAGACGGAGCGGAATTAGAAACCCCTGAGATTTTAATTCCTTGCTAAGTAATTGTCACGGCAGCTTCTGACAGGAACAGAAAAATGTCATAAAACTAAGCAGAGCTAAGCAGTCCTCAAGATAATTTCCAGCTTCTAATAAAACCAGAGCAGGTACACCTATACATTCCTTTACAAAGCCTGTAACCATGGTAGGAAACGCAGCACAATTTGATTCTGACAACCTGTAATCCTCGTTACGCCACAGTTTGAATAAAAAGTTTTAA
Organism: Eulacestoma nigropectus; assembly: GCA_013397775.1. Classification (NCBI taxonomy): domain Eukaryota; kingdom Metazoa; phylum Chordata; class Aves; order Passeriformes; genus Eulacestoma; species Eulacestoma nigropectus. The sequence continues at coordinate 295,852 of VZTE01006050.1, read as the reverse complement.
AAATCTCCAAGGTCACTGCACGGTAACTTTAACTCAAGAAACACAAAACCTAATCAAACAGCACTGAAAACTTCCTTCATCTTGGCTGGGGCTCGGGGGCAAGGCTTCAACCATTCCTGTTACAGCGCAGCACCACTTTGGCTGAAATAACATAAAATGCATTGAAAATAGACTGGGGAAGACCGGAGAAGGAAGTTCTAAGGGGAACTCTGAGCAAACAACGGCAGGAGATTGGGGATTGACTGCCAGGTCTCCAGGATGGAGAACAGCCTCCCACCCCGGGCAAAGAGCAGAGGACACTGCACAGGAATTGAGAGGGTCGACAAACTGAAATATTTTCATTAAAACGCCGACTTCCCCGAACTCTTCTCCAGACTCTCCTCATCTTCTCCAAAACCAAGAAAGGTGCCGTTTGAAATACCTAAACAGCTCTGAGTGGGTCAAGGCTGCAGAGGCAAATTAAAAGCTGTCAGCCCTCTCAGTACTGGAGTTCCCAGGCGCTGTCAGTCTTCATGAACACCAGTCCAAGGGAATCTCCAGCCTGACAATTTCCTGTAGCAACGTGGAACTACGCTCTGAGAAATTATTTTGTCCTTTTAGACATAACGGTGACAAGCAATAATAACTCATTTTTTCTAACTGAATGCGTTTCCCCAGTTTAAGTGACTTATCTCCAAACAATAGAGAGGCAAATTAAACCAAAATACACAAGTTAGCCCATATGATTTACTCCTCCAAAATGTACCGCACAAGCATCAAGGAAAACAAGGAATCTGAATTATGTCTTACACTCATGATGGAAAACGTACTGGCTAATCCATCCCTGCTGATTTTAAAAGTTTATTTGGGTTTTAAGAAAACTCTGAGTTGGGCTTTTGATGCTCCAACATGCATTTAAGTTCTGGAAATAATTCCTTTGATCCAGAATCAAACACTTAGTCCCACTCACTTCTGGAACTCAGATCCACAAAGTGATAAAGCAGCTTTAAAGTGTCAGAAGAGTAAATATCCCTAAAACAACACAAAGTATATTTAACATTCCCTTTATGCTTCTGATAACACTCAGCACCCTGAAAAAAATCTCAGATTTCCTGTTCTTCTCTAAAGAACTGGAAGGATTTTCTTTCAAGTTTTGAGAACTTAATTACTCTAAAATGGCTTCTTTCACTCACTGCACCATGAAAAAGGGATATGCGCATTCCCAGATGTCTGGACACATGTCCATGGAAAAGTGGGCTTGCTGTAGGCATACCACAGGAACTCTTTATGTAAGCTTTCCTCATCTAAACTGTTCTTGATAAACATTTTACAGGAATAAATTTGAGCCTGTATATTCTACAGCCATCCTCCCTGGAATTCTGCACAGCTCGTGCAGACACCTTGCAAAAGCCAGGGCAGCATCAAGACCATTGGCTTAATTAAATGCCAAAGCTGGGATGATCTACAGGATTTCAGTGCCCAAATTCTGTTGACTTTGAGGAAAAAATAAGGAGTTATTTTTTTAGTAATTAAAAGAAATTCCAGCCTACAGTGCTCAGTGAAATTTGGAGTTGTTGCAAATCACATTAAGACATCAATACACTAAAACAAAGCAAAATAAATCTGTATATTAAGCAATAACCATTTCCATTAAAAGAGCCTGGGACAAAGAATCCTATCTGTATTCATGGAAGTAAGACATTCCTTTGTTTTATGCAGAAGTTTTCTAACCACGCCTGTCCTTTTTCTGCTGCACATGTACTGGTTTTCCCAGGTAAAAAGGAAGGTAGGACCACATGGAGCAGCCTACCTGCATACAGAATCCTTGCTGAAGTGTCACCTGCAAGAAAACTGGGAGATGAGGTGCTGAACTGCATTGTTTTTCCTTGACAATCTAAATATCCAGTACTCCTTGCAGTACCACCACTTGTAAAATAAGGGAGTGTTTACTCTCAAACATCTCAAGAAGTCACGGCCCCCCTGGCACAGGGACTGGGGTCATGCAGCATTTAATGACTGCTTTAGACAAATGATTTCATATATACTGGTGCAATATAAAACATTTTAGGAAGATTATTCTATCAGTCACAATGAATACACTAAACACACTTTATTCCATCCATTTTGGCAACGTTCTGAAGGCCAAATGTGGAGTTTGGAGTCATTCTGAGCCCCCAGATTTTTAACAGAATCACAGAATGGCTTGGGTTGGAAGGATTCTTTCCATCTCCCTGCGATGGGCAGAGACACTTTCCACTACCCCAGGTTGCTCCAAGCTTCCTCCAACCTGGCCTTGGACACTGCCAGGGATGGGGCAGCCACAGCTGCTCTGGGAAACCTGTGCCAGGGCCTCACCACCTCACAGGGAGGAACTTCCTCCTAGAAATCCTCTTTATTTACCAGCAAGTTTAGCTGAAGTCAACAAGATTATGGATCTGTGAAGCCTTTCCTTATGGGAAAGCTGTGCTCCTGAAGTATTCCATGTTTCATTGACTTTCCTTTACCAGGAAGAAGAGCACCAAAATCAGACCTTTCTACTACTGCCCCCAAACAGAGAAATGACCGTGGTTTAACCCTTACCTGACAGCAACGGATTCCAGGGACTTCTACTTGGATATGGGAAGCTGGATCCTTTAAGAAGGGCAAAGGAACGAAGGCAACATCAAAAAGAAGTTAGGTGTCAGAATTCCATTTTAAGGGGAGAATTTGAAAGCAGAAGCCCATGGAAGCAAAGCTCTTCTGATGGCATGATTTGAAGATGGAAAAGTGGACGGAACAAACATTCAGAGGAGATGAGGAAGAAACTCCACTTCCTCTTAGTTCCTCATGCTCTGCTGTCCCTGTCACTCTGAGCATGAAATGAGGAAATGAGATTGAGGGACTGGAAGGTCGGGAAGAGCATTAAATGGGATTACAGCTGGCACAGGAAGGTGGCACAGGACTTGGAAGCCTGGAATACCTTAGTGATATACCTGGAACAAGGAAATGCTGCTTTGAGTGACAAATGTGCAAGTCAGGGACCAACATCTGCAGTGGAGGACAAGACACCACCACCACCCCCTTCCCTGGAAGCGCAGCAGCACTGGCACAAAAACAGCTCGCAAAGCACGTGCTGGAATTAGTTCAAGTTTACATCACAACCTCAAAATCATTTCCCTCTGTTTCCTCTCTGTTATTCTTTGGTTGGGTTTTGAGAATTTGTATCTTACAACCTGAAACCAGCCCGAGTATTTTCTCTGCAATTTTCAGCATCAAATACTTCAAGAAGTTCACAAAATACTCATTGGACTTGTTTTAAATATTTATGGCACTCTGTTATTGTAGCTATTAATCTCTATCTGCTTTTTTAGCCGCTGCACAACTCAGTGCCTTGTTTACTACGCAGCCCTTACAATTTCACACGCTTTCCATCTTTTATCTTATAAAATGTCAGGCTAAGCTGAGTTTGAAAGCATTATTTACAATATACTTTGCTACAGTTCGTGTCTGGACGTCTGTAATTCCAAGGAATATTGTTACAGTTGGGGAGTTTGGAAGAGTTCTGCTTTAGAAGACTGTTTTGTTCAGTGGCATGATTCCATATTTCAGAAAGCTCTTTTTAACCACACTCCCACAGGACTCTCATACCAAACACCATTATCTAAAGTATTTATTATGTTTAAAACAGCCCTGGAAGGTTTCACATTTCACCATTCCAATTAAATATTTTATTTAGAATGGCCCATAAGTTTCAGTGCTCTGATATTTTAGGGATCCAATTATGATCTTGAATAAACGCTCTGTAAATACAAGCCTAACCACAAGCAAACAAGGACAACAGTTGTGCTTTAATTTTCTAGAAATCTGGAGCATCAAAGGGTATTTCTCCAATAAGCTGAAAAAGAAGAAAATATCTGCATAATCCAGGGGGTGAAACAAGTGTACAGTAAGATACTTAAATGCCCCTTAATAAATTAATAAAGGAAAAATTTGAAGAGGTTTTTCTGATAAGTGGATCGTGGTGGGTTGAAGTGTTATTTCAATTATTACAGCATTTAATGTGTTTAGCTCTACCTCCATGAAACACTCCACATATTACACACAAGAACTGCCTCTATCTGTGCCCCAAGGCTGCTAGAGCAGGAAAGGATACTCCAAATTATCCCTCTGGAACATATTAAAGACCAAGAAGGAGGAGTGAGAAGGAATCAGTGTTCTGAGCTGACAGAAGTGACAGAGAAATAAATTAAAAAAACCCCTGTTCCTGATAGCTTCCAGGGAGCTCAAGCAGCAGGTACAACAACGTGGTATTGAAATCTTGAGGGGGAGTCCCAAGGAAAATAAGCTTGTGCTGGAAAATTGGCAACTGGCTTTTTCATTCAAATAACAGGTAGTCAAGGGGAAAAGAAGAGAAAAAGCAAACGTTGCCAATATTTTGGCATTTGTAGGAGTTCTCCAAAAAAAGCATATCTTGGTTCTCTCCAGCTTTAACCTGAGAAAGAAATGCACATTAATGATGCAAAGGAGCTGACACTTTTAATCTGCAGCCCACTCAGCCAAGGAACATCCACTTATACACCCTCATGCATTATTCACCAGGAAAATTGAAATAATCTACCCGCGGTTAAGCAGCTCGGAAGCAAATGCAAATCAAGGGAAAGCAGCTGAGAACGAGGATCATTCACAACTCCTGACACTCCTCCACACGACTGGAGCCTCCCGTGGGAGCAGCCAAATCATTACAACCCCAATCCCGGCGGCTGTGCCAGGGAATTGGCCTCTTCCTGTCCTGGTGGCACAAGAACTGACCTGTGGCCATGCTCGGAGAAGGAACTTGCTCAGTTTTTATTCAAGTAGATTCTCACTCCTTGGCAATGAAGGTGGGTCCTTGGGCACGCACCTCAGAAAGTTTGTTCTTTACTGTTATTATTATTATTATTATTATTGTTATTGTTATTAGCCTGTGATTATTCCAGCACTGGCTACAATCGTCTTCATTCTTTACCTGACTTGTGAAACTCTGGGCACGCAAAATAAAGTTATACAGAACAAAATCTCCAGTGAGGGAAGAAGTTCTTGCTGTCAGCACCTTCATTTTCAATACTGAGATTTAATGGGAAATATCTTAGGTCATGCTTTACAGCAATTATTTTGTTATCTTCAGGAATATACATTAAGATCAGAAAGAATAAATTCATTTTTTGCCTCCATCCCATTCAGCTGTTTTGAGGTTATCCACCATTACTTCCAGGCTAATTTGAACAGGAGAGGGATGCATAATTCTTGCAAGTTTATACAAATTACCCTGGATACATTATCCATGAAATCTACATAAATCTTATATTATGAAGTATTTCCATGTGCCTGAATTTATTATCATCGAGGTGGCTGTAAACACTCAGGTGGTTGCAAACTCCATGCATTAATGTTCTTTATCAGAATGCAATAGCTTTAACCCCTCTGGTTTTAAGGAAAACCATCACAGTTTTGTGTTTAGTTTTTCCCCACAGCTCTTCCACAGCAAAATAGCTTTCAATTCAATGGAATTGGATGGAATTGGCTACTCTAGACCTGATTTCAGGAAATTACAAGATGACAGAAAGCAGAAAACATTCCTGTCATAACCATAAAACTATAAAGTGTAAAATAATGAATAAAAAAATCAAATTGGCCTCACTCTAGGTAGCAAAAAAATCCATTAGGGTCGTATATTTCAGCAGTCCTTTCAGAAATATATTTGACTATCAGAAAGCCTAAGGAAAAAAAGTCCTAAATGTCAGATATTCCAGGTAAAATGAGAAAAATTATGTCCCTACACCCAGAATTCGTGATGAAAAATTGCTCCAGTAAGAATTTGGCAACTTAATTGTATTTCCCTTCATGGATTTTGAGCGAAATTCCCTGTGTTGCAGTGATTCTGTAGCAACAGACACTACTCAGCCAAAGGAAACAGGAGCCCAGGACAGAGAGAACAGGGTTGGGCCCTTCCTTTATGGAAAGTAACCAACACATTTTTAATGTTCATATAATCCAGACCAAAACTCTGCTGACATGGGGCCTTCTGGAAGATTTCCACAGAGATCTCTGCTCCTCCCCAGGAAGCCCAAGCACATCCCCAAAGAATGTTATCTCTGATTTGGTCCTTCAGAGGTGATGCTTTCACTACAGTTATAAAAAATATTCCACAGACTGGAGATATTTCCTTGCCAAAAATTACCCCTAAATTTCAGATCAACTGAAAGCTTAAAAAATCCTTTGCAAGAAGCTGTTTATGTCCCTGGCATATTGTAAACACATCCTTAAAATAAAATTGATTGTTCATTTAGGTTGAATAATTAAAAATCTCCTGTTTCGACTGCTAACCCAGGATACAAAGCAGTGGCATCCTAGAAATAAAAGAGATGAAATACCCAAGTATTTTGCAAATACTTCAGAACTCTCTTCACATTTAAACTAAAATGACCTTCTCCCAAATTTTCCACAGCAAAAGAGAAAATCTTGAGTGTCAGCAGACAGAGATCTGACTTTGATTTCAAGCTTCATTTGGGTCAGTGCTAATTACACTGCTTTTTTTCTACTTGTCTGCAGGGAAAACAAAGCAACAAAACAAGGTAGCCCTAATGGCTTTATTTTATACACATGTAAATCCTGACTCTGTGTGTTCAGTTTTATGCAATTGAAAGATACTCAGCTTTGCAGAAAATATTCTTTATCTCATGAGAAAAGACTGATCTGGATTTGATCAGTTTAAGCCACCCATTCCCATCTTGCCACACCAGGAGTAAGCAACTCTAAAATGTTATTTAACACCGTACCAAAGCTATTGGAAAAGGACACCCAGCAGAGGTGACTTTTTATTCTCAAAGTCAAATGTTAGGAGTATTGATTAAAAAAAAAAAATTTGAAAAAAATTAGAAAAAACTCGCTAGAATTCTGAGACTTCTTTACCATGATATGATACTTGCCTGACCTTCCCTTATTGCCTGGGAGCAATTCAACCAGAATGGGGAATTTAATCCTCCACAATATGTATTTTAATGACTCATTGTTTTCCTATTTCTTTCTAGTTCCTGCAAAGCTTAATGGACTTGAGCATGATTATGAAAACACTGCAAATGAAAAAAAATAATAAAAAAACTCCAAGTATAGAGCAAAAACAAAAAGTGGAGATGCAGTAAAGGACATTCTAAAATTGGAGCCTGTTTTGTTAGGGATGGGAGCAAAGTGTCGGAGCCATATGCTGGTGTAACACAGGCAAACTGGATACAAAGCTTGTGTCACTGCAGCTTGCTCCTTCAGAAAGCAGCTATGGCAGATACAATCCCCAAATTTTACATTTCCATCTGCATGCAGCTCCAGATCAGTACCAACATTTGGATATCAGAAGTCCATTCGAGTTCGTCTTCCTGTGTCAAGAATATGCTGTTTCCAAATAACAAATATAAATTAATGGGTTTTAAGCAACTCCTTACTCCCATCTTACTGCATTTTTTTTCACTTGGAGAGAAGACACAAAGCAGAAGAGAAGCAGATTTTTAAAATCTGCACAGTTATCTTTCAGATGGCACAGGACACAGCCCAGCAGCTGCCAGGAAAAAAAAAAAATTGTCTTTTTTCTTCTCCAACAGGAAACCCAAACACACCCTAAGATAAGGGCCTAGCCTAAATCCGCAATAATTTCAGTGCCTTTTATCCAGATTTACACTTCTTTAATGCAGAACACGACTTGTCACTTGCGTAACAGAGTTTAGACACCAGAAAAACTCCCCCTGTCATTTGAACTTTTTCCCTCCTCAGCCGGCACAGAACAAACTGCAACTGGTGATTTGGACACGGCCATGGGTGGACAAAAACACAAAGTGCATTTGGATAATTCCACGGTGGGGCTTTTTCAGAAATGAGAAAATTAAAGTAAAACAATGAACAAATCCCAGATTCTGTTAAATCTACCATCTGATCAAAAAGTTCTGCCCAAGCACTATTCCCTCCAAATCTCTGGACACGCCAAAAATTATGTTTAACTGCGTAAAATTTCTGCCAGCACATAACTTTGAAATGTACTTTCTAAGATAAAAGCCTGGACTCCACAGAAGGATGAGAAGCAGTGTTAGCCTACAGGGATTTTAACTCAACTAGATCTTCTCTTACTTAAAAGAAAAACCCCACAAAAAAACCCTTCCATGCAGGCATGTGGAGAGAAAGCTCCACCAGCTTTGGAGGTAGAGTGGCTTCAAGCTTCAGTTTTTGTCAGGAAAGATGATGAAAGGGAAAACCTTCTCCATCCCACCATCATGAGAAAATGTATGTCCTCCCACTAAGCACAGCCAAAGCAGCAATGAAAAAAAACCCCACACAAAAAGGTGACAAAAAGGGAAACACCGTCCTGCGTTAAAAACCTAAAGCATGGCCTATATTAGTAATCTAGCTAATGAAATTTGCTTTCATTCAGTTGAAATAAACAGTATCAGATTAGTTCCTATATTTTTTTGTCTCTCTTGGTTAACTTCACACACAAGAATGTTCCTCTGTTGCTTATGAAGAAGTCTGAATAAAATGGATCAAAAGATCAAAAATACTCTGTCCTAAGTACAGAGTGGAAAGGAATAAAGTCTTGGGATCACTTCTAACTACTTTTAATTCCTACACTCCAATCTAAATGTCACAGAACTTAGAAAATGTGGAAGTTCCTGGATCCAGTCAAAGAAGCGTTTGCAAAAGAAAAAGAGTTTTAGCTTTGAATCAGTCAAGCTCTGAGAAGGTGGCAAAGATTACCCTGTATAGGGTTAGAATTCAGCCTTGCTCTCTTTTAGGATGAGGGAATAATTTTCCTTATCCCAATAATCTTACAGTTTTGTACAGAACTGCTTGAGGGAAGCAAAAATCAACATATGCAGAAATCATTGCAACTTCCTCAGACACAAGAAAGAGCTGCATCTTACAGGGTTACAGAAGCTGAATAACCCAGGCTAAGAACTGGGAGAGCACAGAGGTGCAATACAGAACAGAGAGCTGGCACTGACAGAAGTGAAGGAAAAATGAGGAAAGGTGACAACAAAAGAAAGAAACAGGAAAGAAAACACAATTAAATGGAAAAGTGATCCAAAACGGGCAAGATGCAATCAGCTGAAAAAATGATAATATCTTTATTTGGGGTGAAATTAGTAGTTAGACAAATCCAACCCAGGATTTGAGTGCGAGGGGCTGAATAGAAGGCTCTGGGTGTTGCAGCTGATCACAGATTGGTCGTGCATTGCTGGGGCAGACAAACGACCTCATTCCAGGAATTCCTCAACCAGACTGATGCTGTCAGGCCACTCCAACAACCTCCCTTCTTGGAGGCTTTCGGAGTTAAACTCAGTCCAAAACTAAGCTCAGGGCTACGGCTTCCAGCCTGGGGCCTCCCAGGCGCTGCCTCTGGGCACATGTAAAAAACTTCTGGGATTGCCCTCAAACTTCTTCTTGGTCCCAGTTCAAGGAACTTTTTCTTGCCTTTCTGCTATACTGCAGGTCACTGCAAGTGATTCTCTGCTGGTTTTTTGGGTTTCCAGCCCAAGAATGTCAACCGTGGCACGGAGCAGGACCCCAGTGCTTGCCCCTGCAGCCAGGTCAGTGCCAGAGTCCCTCTGTGGGCTGGGGGCTGCTCACAAAAGACCAGAGCATCTCCTTTCCTCCCTCCAAGATCCCTAACTCCCACTCATTTTTAAGACAAGGGGATCCCAGGGTTTAAGCACAGCCACTCGGAGCAGATCAGGGAGAAAGAGGCATCAGGCTCCTCAGCATCTCACATTCTTCAGGTAACTGCTTAATACTCAATGCTAAATAAATATGCCCTGGAATACCTGTGGATAAGGGGGGAAATTTCTGAGCCCCCAGTACTCGAGAATCCTTTATTCAAAGGTATTTTTTCATGGAATTATCTGGAAATAGTCAATTGACTGCTGAAATATAGCTAACAAAATGTACCATTCCACTTGTTATTTTAATTGTTTGTATATGCATCATTTCCTGCCTTTAATTTTAATTCCATGCCCTCTAAGAAATGCAATCTCACAGACAGATCTTCCCCTTTATTTTCCTGTAATAACAACATAGCAGTTTTCTCTGGCTATTTGCAATCTCTTCGTTCCCTTCACAGCTTTTCCAAGCCATGGAATGAAGAATTATGTAAAAATAGGCCACAAGAAACCAGACACACTTGATCTGCACAGCAAAAATAGAGCTCTTTAGCACCTGGCACTCTCAAGAGTGTTAATGAAGCTGGCAAGATAAGCCAGGCTTTGACCCAAAATAAAAAGCTTAGCCCTCAAAAGAAGGATAAATCTCAACTAACACAAAAATTCCATCTTCTGGTTTCTCGCAAGGTGTGACCCCAGACATCTGGACAAGTGCTACACGGACAAGCAGAGGGACTGGGCTTCCCATAGGTGGGAAATGCAGGAAGAGCACAAGCAACACACATGAAAACATTAATTTTAGCTTTTTATAATCCCTGAGGGCAAATTACAAATACACCCTGGTGCCTGCAGTCCCAGGAGTGCTTATGGCTGAGCTCATGGGAAGCCAAAAGGAACTCAAAGGACAAACCACCAAGCCTGCACTTGGGAGGCTTTTTTCAGGAACAACAAATAAATTCTTCAGGATAAATAACTGATTTGTGTTGAATTACAGATTTGATAAGGCACATTTAAAACTGCAAACGCATCACAGAATTTATGTTAAATTGTGCTACCTCAGATGTTCCAAAGAGATGTAAGATGCTGTTTCCCAAGCTGAAAATGCTGTAATGCCAGATTATGCAGAGAGAATGGAAGTTTATCAAGTAATGGGGTTTTTGGTAAGAGAATAACATGGAAGGAAGGACAAAATCTGGACTTCTGGAGTCAGCAGTAATATATAATTAACAGAAACCACAGATAACATCTACACCTACACAGATAATACAATCTTAATGCTGTAAATCTTCAATTCAATAAATTTTCTGTTGTTTTCATTCAGCATGGATTTCACCCAGTTAGAGCCACTTGGCTGGATAATATTTACTCTGCAACTTTTTCTGAATCAAGGTGGTATCATAATTCTGTCTTTTATGAACGATTCTGAACAATTATTTCAGCAACACTGCCCAGAAAACGGAAGAGAAAGCAGGCTTTTGGCTTCAAAAGCTGCAGATGAAATTACCAAGATGCACAGAACAGATAATGAAAAAAAAAATCAAAGCAGAATGGAGATTTGCTAAGGAAACAACCTTGTTGGACACCACAAGGTCTCCCAGGCCATGCAGGACATCCAGCAATGAAATAAAATTGGAGAAATAAAAATCTCCAGCCTATTTAAATAGAGAGGGAATGACAGAAAAGGTTCAAGTAGTATCATTAGGTTTGGATTCCCTGGAATCTCTGTCCAAGATCCCAAGGAGACCTGACTGAAACACTCAAAGTGTTTACTCTGAAAATGTCTTCCACAGTGTGACAAGACCTTGACTGCAAAAGCTGCATCTTACCCTGAACTCCAAGGGGAAGACTCAGAGCCAGCCCAGGAGATTGAGATATAAATGGAGTGACAGCAGCAGCGTGAAACATCGTGAGCAGTGTGAAACACAGTGTGAAATATTACACTCATTACAAAGCTCTGCGCTTCAAAGCCTGTCCCTTTATCAAGCCCCATCTATAATTTCACAACAAACAGGCTTCTGGGATGATACTATTTCCTTTTAAAGAGGCTGAGTATTACCAGATCAATTTTCACAAATTTCTGACAGTAGTACCTTGTTGTTAAAATCAGAGTATTCATAAGGCATTAAAACAAATTTCTTCAGTGAAGCTTCACTTCTTAAATTGTCAACCCATTGTATATTGAACGGAAAACATAACATCAACTTCATTTCTATAAATAATGGAGTTTGACTGAAAACTGCTATGTTGAGCTGTTAAAAATGATGTCAATATAAATTCAGCACAGTAGAAAGATGAGTTGCAAGTAAGGGAGTCAATGCAGTGTAATAAATCTGTTCAAAATAGAGATTAGCAATTACTAATAGTCCAATTTAACCCTTTTCAAGTTTATTCAAACCAATCTAAAAGTGAGATACTAGCCTTGAAATCACTAAGCTTGGGCAAATACTGAGTTTGATATTCACAGGAAGTTTTTTTCTAAATACAAATATTTGTTTCACATGATTGGAAAACTAACAAAATTACATCTGTATTTGGAAGGCTTTCCTAATCCAGATCCAATTATTCCATGGATGTTTTTCCCTTCCCCAAATGGGAGTTATATTGAACCTAATTCTTTTCCATAAAGCAACAATGAAGATACACCCTGGCACATAAAAATCCACATACTCACAAATTACAAACCCAATCTTGTGCCACCAGTCTTAACTTTATGGTCTACTTTTAGCCTAATTACAGAAAGGAAATAATTGGGTGCATAAAGAGGTTTGTGATGAATGCTCAGCATAAGGACCTACATTACACTCAGAATTTCATGGGGGTTTTATTTTTCCTTATCTTCCCTTTTGTCTCTTGGGGTTTGGGTTTTTTGGGGGGAGTTTTGGGGAGGGATTTGGGGGAGTTTTGGTGAGGGGTTTCTCCACTAGGTTTTTTAATTCATCTCTGCATTTACTTTGGGAAACACAGGAATTTTCTTTCAGGAATCATTCCTGACTATTCTTTAACAATCTCTATTTTACCTTTCGATTTTCTTTTTTTTTTAAATCTAGCATTTATTTCATGTGCTTTCATCTCTTTTTCCCATATTCTCACCATTGTAAATGGAAGGAATAGAGAGCCCTGGGAGCCTGCACACATCTCTTTCCCCACTTGTCCTACCTCTATTTTTGACCTGGCTCCGCTGTTCCAGCGTTTGAAATCCCGCGTGGCATTTGACACAATCTCAGAGAGCTCTTGAGGCTCGTGTGGAAAGAATGATTTAAAGAAAACACATTAACTTTTGAGGAATACCAGAACTCTCTGGGAGACTCTTCAAACAGTTTTCCTTCTGTAGCATCCTTTAGTGGGCAGCCTGATACCTCAGAGCTGCATTGACACATCCCTTATCTCAGCAACCATTGGTCTCCTAATATCCTAATATTGGTGTGACCATCAAAACCCTCCTGTTTTGTTACACTGAGACCTAGATAGATATAGGTATAGATATAGATATAGATATAGATATAATCATGATTGAAATGCACAGATCACATACTTCCAATGGGCACAGCCTCTCAAAAAAGGCATAATTACAGCAAGTTTAGGGATACAGATTTTAGTGGAGCCTGAGAAAAGTTAGCAGAGGGTGCCTCAGATAATGCTGATCAAACTGCAGTAGAAATAAACCCCACCATAAACGTGGTGGTTTCTTATATTTGATTTAAACCTCAGAGTTTTTCCTCTCTGATATTTCAGCTCTGAGTCGCTCAGGAAGGAAAATGTGGCACAGACACAGCACAGCTGAGGAGCCTCAGCCACACTCAGGGTCCACTTGCAGCCGCCAAAGTGATTTTAGAAACAAGATATGTCTGTTTAAAGAAGGGGTGATCAACTCCAGAACAACTAAAACAAAAGGATCCAGTCCCATCAGATCACAGAACCGGGATACAGTTTTCCAAATCCCATTTACAGTACTGAAGGTCTTTAACAAGACAAATTTTTTTCCTGGTTATAATCCTGGTTATGTTCAAACAGGAGTGAGTTAATATAAAAGCTGTAATCTGCACCGTGAGAAGGTCAGACAGCATGATCACATAAACCCCTTCCAGTTTTGTGATCTACGACCTATAAAACCAAATCAGAGGTGACTGAACAAATTTCAGGTCACAGACAAACTCGAAAGCACTATTTTCTTTTTACATCCCCTCAGCCTAATTCAACTCCTTAACTAATTCTAGTAGCTGCCCTTGTCTCCCAAAGACATCCTGGTGTAGGATCAGGCACCAGGCTGAACCAGAAAGCAGATTCCTGAGGGAAGGGTTGCCTGCTGACCATTTCCAGTGACTCCAAGGGGAGCTACAGGGGTTACATGGATCCAGCTACCAGGCTGAACAACACTGGGAGTTTCACTCACAGGGAGTAACTGAAAATCATGATTGGAAGCTCCAGTTTGGCCAAAACATTAGTTCAGAACTGCAGCATTTGAGGGGTTTGGGGTACTTGCACTGCTGTCTGCTCCCCACTTGACCCTTGGCCTGCATATTGAGCTCAATGGCATTACCCTTTTATGGGTTCCACCAGAATTCTGAGGACAGTACAACCCCCTTAAATTATTTTTTGTAAAGCAAGAAATTAACCTTATTCACCTGATAACCTGTTTGATATACAAAAGTACATTCCATTTTTGTCCCCATCAAAGCCACTGTCCCTGGCAACCTCGAATCACTTTTTCTACTTGTGTTTTATGGCTTTATTTCTCTTTTTAATTCCATGACTTGCACTAGTTCTGTACATGGCCTCTGATTTTACTCCCCTATACAGTCCCTCAGTGGGGTCAAGATAGTGAAAACTATTAAAAAAAAAAACCACCAAAGGCAAAAAAAGCCACTACTGGTGAAAGGATTGTGTCTTAGAGGAGCCAAATCCTTGAAGGGCTTGGGAAAGGTTTCTGACCCGACTCTGATGAAACAGCTCTGACGACAGGAATGTTGCCAAAACCAGCACAGTTCCAACTGCTGGATACAATGGTCCCAGCCTGGAAGGTGCAGAGAAGGTGAGAGACAGACATTTCTGCCGATGAGGAGCCAGTGGACTGGCAGCTGGCTGGAAGGCAGATCTGGGGGAGGCGGGAGCTGCAGGCCCTGCAAACGCTTCCAGCCATTTGGAGCTGGGCGTAAAGACTGGGGAAAGCCTCACACAGAGCAACTTCCCCCTTCCTTTCCTCTGCCCCCCTCCCAGGGAATTCCAGGGGATGTGCCAGCATGACCTGCAGCCACTGCTCAGCCCAGAGTTCTGCCTGAGATCAAAACTAGCTCAAGGGCACTGGAAGCAGCCTGGGATCCCTCCAGTGGGTTATTTTTGGCTCAAGTGCCAGGCTCTTCTGGTTCAGTGTGTAAAATAAACTCTAGGAGTAGCTGTGGCAGTCGCTGCCTACCTGGCAGGTGGCAAGGACACGCTGCAGGCTGGTTTACAAAACCAGGCCAGAGCATTCTGCAATCAGCTGTACTTACATCAGCAGTTACACATGGCACCAGCTCTCTCCTCGCCTTCCTGCTCAGAATTTCAAGTAAGCACCAGAAACGGCCACACACCACAGAATTTGCACACCTCAGCCTGCAGTCCCTGTTACATGCACAGAATACACCCAAGCTCAAAGGCCAAGAGCAACCAGCGTCTGAAAACAAAGTTTAGACTTTGAAATAAAGCGAGTTCCTGCACGATTTTGCACCGACGCGCACACAGAAGTAACCAACTTGTGATCAAAGGGAAAAGGAAAACCACTGTAAGTTTTTCAAGCTCTGCCCTACATTTCAGTATGTAATTACACTAACACACTATTCCCAGCTTTCCAATTTGTTTGCTGCCACATAGCAAGACTGAGCACAGGAAATTCTATTTCTTGCAGCCCTTCGGAGGAAAACAGAGAAATAATAGCAACAGATTTATTTCATACCAACCAGTATTTGTTTGCTTGTAACCCAGCCTAAACATCATTAATGCAAAGGGGTCTTTTTCTATGGAAACAGGAAATAATTATTAATTTAGCAGAGATATTTGAAAGAAACTGCAAAAGAGACACAGGATTATGATATCCTACCACACAATATGCATTTAAAACGTGGGAAATTCAGATCTCGGCGGTGTTGCCATCCGGATTACACTGATATCATCCTTTTTCCACGTCAAATGCTCACTAACATTTGAAACAGGTTAATGTTACTCCCAAATGACAACTCCACAGGGCTACAAAAGATGTTTCTGTCCCTTTTGCTTCTATTAAATAACAAGTGATAAAAATAGAACAAGTCACTGCACGCCGCCAACAGTTTTGTAGATTTTCCTTTTGCCTTGCTGCCTTTTCCTCTTTCTGCTGTTATCTGTCTCAATCTGATTTCCCCCAGCTCGAGGAGTATTCTGCAGGCATTTGATTGATGAAAATCAAAATTACTGAACCGTTCCCCAAACCCAAATAAATAAGTAAATAAACAGAACATTCCTTGGGCTGGCCAGCATTTCATAGCAACACTTGCAGCTGAAAAACCAAGATTGCTGACCTCAATCACTCTCATCTAATTAAAGAAAATGAGTTAGAAAAGCAATTCTACCACAAACCAGCAATATCCTCGTGTTCTGAAATACCTGTTCTGCTTATTCTACAATAAAATACACATTCCTTATCTTTACAGTCACAATGCCAGTTAAAAAACCCCACATTTTTACTCACACCTGAAAAATGTTTAATTTCAAAGCAATTTCTCTAGGTGGAATACGTCTGCAGACTGTATTAGCAGATTTTCAAAATTATCAAAATAAAAACACCCATGTGAAAGCACAGACAAACCATCACACACACACATCTCTGTGCATAATTATAGAGGAATACAGGAACTCTGACTTGAAGCCTAGCAACAGTATCCAAGTATTAGTTAGTCTGCTAATCAACTACCAACAACTCGCACACCAGCTCAACGTGCTTCATTTTCCTAAAGCAAACAAGAAACCAGACAAAAGAATCCTATGCCTCCTAGCTCCAGAGCTGCTGAAGGACAAGAAGCACAACAGAAAACAAACCTTGTTCACTTGAAGAGGAACAACCCATGTCATTTAGTCCATCTGAAAATTCATCCCATCACAAAGAACCAAGGCAAAAGAGAGATTTAAAAATAGGTTATCCAAGCCAAAGGATTATCAGCTTGCAACATACTTAATATCTGCATATCTGTATCTAATGAAAGCTTCAAAATTCTTACATATATGATTGGGTTTTGTACCTCCATCCTATAGAAGCCATAGTAAATTCTGTACAGCAAATGCTTCCTAAATCTGCTGTGCTCATTTACTCACAGACAGCTGCAGGCTGGATGAAAACAATCAGGGATTAACTTTTCTATTCATCACATCTTTTAATCCATTACTTTCTCTTAGTTTGCAATAAATAAATGCATAAAGTTAAATAAATTATAAATGTGCTATGGCTAGTTAAAAAAAAAGTTTAAAACTGACATCATCATCATCATTATTATTATTATTACTATTATTATTATTATTATTATTTTAAATGGTGTGCAACTGCTGTACATCAGGGGTATCTGTAAGGTCTTCCCCAAAGCAGAAAAGAAGATGCAACAATAGTCACTGAGCTGGGATACACCTCTGGGTCCCAAAGACTTCCAAAATAAGCAATAATTAAAATAAGCTACTCTGGTGCTGTTATTATTCCTCAAAAAAAACTAATTTGGGAGCAGGATGAATGGAAATAATCTGGGAAGCCACACTAAGCATTTCATACTGCTTGTAAAGCAGGTTTCTAAGTACCTTATGGTAATAGGGTTTCTTGCTTTATGAAAAATACTATTGTAATTTGTTTCAAATAGGATTACTTTTTAAACGATATGGCAATTTTCATTCACCTTTCAAACATCTGCCAAGAAAACAAAAGGGATTCCCTCATAAAAGACATAAATACAATGAAATCTGGATCTTGCTTTTAATCCTTTATGGGTATCCTTTTTTCCTGTCCTTGGAATCCTTTATCTTTTCTGTTTGATTCAGTCTTACAGAACTGCATCTGGAGTAGGAACTTTCCTGGCAGTAACAGGCAGGTGGATTTTACTGGACTAAAGCCACAGGAACCCCTTGCAAGGCTTTTTCTTTATAGGTTTGTTCACACTACTCCGTGGGCCATTATTCTCACCTTTTTTGGCTCTAAAATAAATATTGTTATATTTTTCTTCTTTTTCCAGAACAGCTGGAAGTCTTATGATTATTGCAAAGAAGCTTATTTTATATATGCCTAATTTTCACATCTGTCTGATGTGCATGCTTTACAATTAAACTAAAAGAAGACAGAAGAACAATCTCGGTGAGATTTGATCTGTAGGACAAAGATTCAGTGGCTCTGCTGTAAATCAGAATTTCCTACTGCTAAAGTAGAGCCTAAAATAATTACAAAGTGCAAAGAGATTGGGATTATTAAATTAATTTAAAATAATAACAAGGTTTAATGAACCGGTTCGGTATCAAAATTCAGAATCTAACCAAAACTACACTTTCTGAGAGATGAGTGAGGAAATGTTTCTCAAACTTGATAGTATGATTTGTCCTCATCTTCCTGAGGATACTTCCCAAGCTCTTCACTATTCCTTCCCCCTCTGCTGCCTCTAAGGAGGTACATTGCTCAAATGATCGATGCTGGAATACATCCAAGACTATAGGAACACAGCAGATAACCAGACAAGCACGATAAGCAAAAGCCAACTTGCTGAAGCTGAAATGCTGACATCACTCTGCACATTCATCATCACAGCAGCTCTCAGGTTTTCTGCTCAGGATTTGCTTCTTTGATTTACTTTTTTTTTCCCCCCAGTGGGAGACACTCCAAAAATGGACATTTCAACAACTTCATTTTTCATAAGTAATAAAACTTAAAGGACAAATGTCCAGCTAAATTAAATTAGGTGGGAGGAAATAACATAATGTAATGTTTACTCTTTAAGACAAATCTGTTCATTTAAATAGTCATACTCAATCCACCACCATCTTGCAAAAATTGCAAGTGAATCACGGAAGTACCAATATTTCTGTTTTTTCAGTGGCAGAAGTGAAGGCATCAGAATAATTTGGAGACTCTTCCCACAGAAAGTATTTTCTAAGCATTTTTCTAGAAATCACCAAATCCTACAAGTCAGCAAAAACAAACACGCATTACCCATAAGTAAATATAAACAACAATAAGATGCTCAGCCTAAGAAGAATAATGTATTCATTTTTAGTTCATGCTTTACAGATTATTAATAAATAGGGAAGGATAAAGAATTCTTACACGGAAAGGAACTATCTCATTATCCCAGGAAAAAACCCTTCCAAACTCCCTCTGAACTTTAATGCAGAAGTTACGACTTTGGTGCATTTTGTCCTCAGTTTTCTCAGTGCACCCTGCAAGAGCTGAAAGTGCTACGAGAACTCACATTACCACAGAACTTTCAGCCATATCCCTGCAGATCATATGCAACCAGGAAGGGAAAGAGAAAGCAGTCCTTAATCCACATCCTTAGTTTTATATTTCATGTGAGCTGGCCTAATTTCCCATATAAATGAAATACTATCAAGTCAGAGATTTGCCTCACTGAGTTAAATCAGTGCAGGCGACTACACAGAGCCTCCTGCTGCAAAAGAAATGCCTTTTTCTGTTCAACTTCAGGATGTTTCTGTGGGACTTTAATTAACTCAAATTAAAGCATTTTAACTCATTTTTATTAAACTGTATGAGGCATCACTCATATCTAACTGGTTTTTATTTTCAAGGCAAATCTCTCTACATAAAAAGATCTTGAAAAAGCCTTCAGGTTTTTTTGTCAGGGGCCCTTAAGGCCTGTCACTACCCTTAATTCCACCAAACTCAGTGAGAGGGAATGCTTTTTGCCCAGATATGGGCAGCTGGCTTCTGCCATATATTCACTGGATTACTGAGAAGCATCTTTCTGCATTTTCATCTTCTGATCAATTATTCCTATTGGAGAGCTGCTTCAGGCAAGGCTAAAACAACCTGCAAGAGCCAGTGTGGCTCTTCCAGGTCAGTGGATGTGTATTTAGTCTATTACAAACTGACTGATTTATACTTAGAAAGCACCTACCACTTATCACACTTCCCTTTTCAGAGACTATTTTTGAAAACATTTCAGCTTCTTCCCCATCTTCATTTTTTTTAGAAGAGTTACTTTTCAAACCTCCCTGAAATGTCACCAGCCCTGCAGTTGTATCTCACACAGAATCAGTTTTAACATCTTTGCAAAATCCTGGCACAAAGAAGCAGAACTTATTTTCAGAGTCTGTAAATATTTTGCTTACCAATATCAGCGTCCCTGTGATTCTTGATATATTCAGCAAGCTCAAAATTCCCCGCTATTATGGCCACCTAAAGGATCGCAAAACAGGCACAATTAATATGTTGCCATCACTTGCTATGGAGGAAAACACGTTACATTACTGACAAACATCAGGCAAACATACTTTCATTTCACAAAGTGGAGTAACTCTGTTACTTTTATTCTGCAATACATATCTGAGACACCAGCGAGAAATGATATCTTCATCTGTTTGTAAGAGCACTGCCAGTCCCCCAGCTGCCCATTTCCCAGGAATGCTGTGATGGTGGGAATCCCAGGAGGCTGCTGGAAGAGCTGCAGCAGTCCAAGGCAGCAGTGAACATTAAGCACAGCATCCCCAAAGCTCTGGGAGCTGTACGGGTGTGTGGGGAATGCTGCAGGAGAGACACACTGAAGGTATTATCTCCCTTTAATTGCTCCTGCCTCGCTGCTTACCTGAGCAATAAAAACAGGAGCTGAAATGCAAAGTACATGAGAGAACCAGGACCAAGAACTACCAGTATTCAGGCACCACTAAGGCACCAAAAATCAGACTGAGAGACTGGTAGAGTTTATGCATATACAGAGAATTTAAAATGTCTAAATAAATTGGGTTCTAAAATAAAAATTTTCTTTTTCATTTATTTCCTGGTTGTTGAACACAGATGTGTTCAACACATCTGCATTCTCGTGTTTTTCTTACAAAGAAAAACATCTCCACCAGGTGTGAGGGAAGCAATTCAGTTATGCCACGTCTGACTCCTTCCTTTTTCTTCTTCTCCTTTTTTTGCCCTGAATATCAAGGAATTGTCTTTTCTGGCCCCATTTTGCAGCTCTGACAGATCCTGTTCTCTAATGGCACCAGGGCTTTCCTGATGTAGGTACGAGGCATAAGCTGGGCTCACCTTTCTCACAGAAACTTCCGCATCTACAAGGCGCAGGTTAAAAAAAAAAAATTTAAAAATCTTGCTTTAGGACTTTCTTGGATATAGGACTACTGTCAGACATGAGAAATAATTGAAAGTCCAATGAAAATAACTGAGCTGATGACCAAGAAAAATTATTTGTTGGTTTATGCCTCTCCACATATGAAGAATGATGCAAAGGAAGACTTAAATGCTGAAATGGTCTTAGGGAGTGTATGAAGTACAGTTAATGTCAATTCTACGTTTGAATGTAACAAGTGTAAGATCTTATTTCTGTACTCAGGACAGGAAATTGGATGGATAATTTTATGTATCAGTAACCAAACCAAACTAATACAGAAATCCCTGAAACTGAAGACTTTACTCACAAGCTTGTGGCTGCCCCAGCCCTGGCAGTGTCCAAGGCCAGGTTAGACAGGGCTTGGAGTAACCTGGGATAGTGGAAGGTGTCCCTGCCCACGGCAGGGGGTGGCACTGGGTGATTTTAAGGTCCCTCCCAACCCAAACCATTCTGGGATTCTGTGATCAGGGAGGTCAGACACAGGCAGGTTGGTGCACTGACACCTCATCACCACCTGAAACCACCCATCTGAAAATTACTCTTTTAACCACTGGTAAGCCAACCTTCATTCCAGGAAGCCCTCCAGAGAGAAACAGCTTCTGGGCATGGATAACACATCGGAGTCTGGCCCCCAGCCTCCTCTGTGCAGCCCTGAAGTGCAACTCATGGTTCTCCCTGGCAAACAGCACTAGGAAAGCAACAGCAGAGCTGTACAAATCCTCTCTCTTTAACTTCCCATTCTGCAGCCTGGCTGGCTCCAGGTTCGTAACAGCAAAATCCGTGTGCAGCTCAGAGGTGCTCTCTACATTGTAAGCAAGTGATAATACTTCTCTCTGATATTACCCCTAATTAGCAGTAAAATTCCAACGGGGGGGATTCAGCAGTGACAGGCAGCTTGCTAGACAGCAGCCACGGTACTCAAATGAAAGAACTTCTGATACCGAGCAGATTTTAAACCTCAAGTATAAACATGCTCTTCAAGTGATAAACACATTTTATTGCTTGAGAAAGAAAAAAAAAAAGGTATTTCCAGATAACTAAGAGACAGCTTGACAGGGAATTGTTCCTGTATTTGTTTCTGAAGCAAGCAGTAGATTCAGCAAGCTCAAGGAACCATTTTTCTCCATCTCATTCACTTCAATGCGCTAAAAACAGTATGTGAAACCCTTACAGCAAAATGAAGGAAAGATATGTTAAGATCTAAAGAAAGCAAGGGAAAGTTAAAAAGTACAACTATTTCTTGGCATAACATCAATGCACTTCACTTGAATTTGATGGGTAAAATGTGTGGGAGAAAGTGAAGTCAGAGCAAAATGGGAAAGACACAGAATTATGCTCATTCAATTTGTACAGTTGCAAACCACAAAGCACAGCAACCTCAGCCCCTTTTCCATCCAAATATATCTTAAACCAAAGTTAGAGCAAGTTCACATGAAAATATAAGTGTGAATGCATCAGGACAAGTGAAGGACCTTCACAAGATCCAGAGCTTGAACCAAATGAAGGTGGTGTAAAGTCCCTCCTTGATCAAGTATCTAAATCAGAGATTAACTGAAGTTCTATATTTGTATTAAATTTCTTTGTACTTCAGAAAAAAATAGTAATGTAGTGTCTTGGCAGAAAATACTGGAGTTTGATTCTCTCCATGCTTCATCATTTACATGGTTTTAAATAGCCATAGTTTGCTTTTCAGGATGTTCTGTAGACAAGTGCTAGATTTAAGAGATTTAAAATTAAGAGGTTATGGCAAGAAAGAAGGTTTTGTTAGAGGTTTCTTTTGATCACAAGACATCTCCTCTTGGCAGTGAAAAAGTAGCACAGCCAGCAAAACTACAGCGAAAGTTTGCTTCCAGTTTCAGTAGGAACTGGATTCCAGTCATCAAAATGCATCACGTGCGTGTTTACAGACATGAAATATCGCCATGAAAGGCCGGAGGTAGCACTTTACAACTAGAGGCTATCTACTGACTGTTATGCTGAAGCTTCAAAAACTGCAGCTTTTCTAAAACTGCATATGCAGCAGTCTTGCCATCACTCAGGTTCTTTCATTCCTGCAGCAAATGTCCTTTCATGTTGTCCTTTTGACATTTATCTTACATCAAAAGTCTGCGTGTGCTCATTCACATCATTCTGCAAACCTGGTAAAACCTGGTTCTGCATCTTGTACGAAATAAAAACATCACTCACACGCAATTTCTACTAAAACCTGCTTTGTGTTTTGCCCTGTTTTTAAAGGGTGTTTTTACTTTGCATCCAGAATCAGAAGGAGTTCACCTGCAGGGTCCCAGCACGGTGTCAATCAAAGCACAGCAGAAAAGACTGACTCAGTAATTCAATGCTTTTAAACCCAAACCAGGATCTTT
Organism: Eulacestoma nigropectus; assembly: GCA_013397775.1. Lineage (NCBI taxonomy): Eukaryota > Metazoa > Chordata > Aves > Passeriformes > Eulacestoma > Eulacestoma nigropectus. Next base: position 272,530 of record VZTE01006050.1, on the reverse strand, counting down.
GTCTACCACAGACATTTGGTTGGGAGCCCTGCCACAATCTACTCTACAGAGAGTAGAAATTATTTTTGGGGGGTTTTTTAATCACCATTAGAGGCAATTTTATATGAATGACAGTAACCAAAGTGAATCACTTACCAGCTCCCTCCCAAGCTGAACTGACCCCACAAAGGCTGTTAACATGGGCACCTAATTATTACTAAATTACCTTTGCTAACACATGTCTGGCCTGGCTAAGTCTGCCACAGGGAAGTGAGCAGAGAGTAAAGCTAAGTAGGAAGATGGATCTTGGTAGAAGGCAACTCATATAAAATAAAAAGAGAAGATAAAACCATGCAGCTGGACAGCGCTACCACCTCCTCTTCCCAGGATGATCTGTCTCCAGCGTGACAAAACTTAATGGAGCGCCCAAAACAGGTCACAGATGGGACATCCTGAAGCACAAAGCCACGGGGTGAACAGCTCACTGGAGCAGAGCCAGGAGCTGGCTGTCACTCAGGGAGCGTGACCAGCAAGTTTGTGTTTACACAGATATTTCCTCTGCCTCGGGAGAAGCAGAGCTGTCACAGTCACCCCGGTGTCTCACTCGCTGTCTCACAGACAGATGTTTCTTTCAAACGATGCAACTGGTTCCAGGGCCTCTCAGTTTGCCACGGCAGGCAATGCCAGATGCTCTGCTGCCAAGCCAAGGGAAGAAGGGAAGGAGTTTAATCGACACTTGGTGAGTTGCTACGGGTGGTAACCAAGGGACAGCTCAGCCGAGTGGAAACCTGAATGAATGAAGCAGCTGCAAGGCAGAGACTGGGAGGGAGCAGGCAGGAGGTGGGAGCATCTCAGCACTCCTACTCAACACTGGCACCTTCACAAGTGGGTCTCTGTCTCCTGACAGATCATTCTCACCCCTGGCTTTCTGATATGCGCAGTCAGAAACGTTCCCTCTCAATAAAGGCACTGTTTAAGTTGCCTTTCAGGAGTCAATCAGAAATTAAGTATTTGAGGCAGCGGGTTAGTTCTGCTTTTCCTAACTCTTGTTCCCCGAAGACACTTAGTTTAAACAATGGCAAATAGAAGTACTTTGTGTAAACAGTGAAACTGGCCAGATGTCCTGTTACAGGTTTCAGTGCAACAGAGTTTCACAATGTTTTCAGACTCTGCATCAGACAGAAGTAGCACTGACTCACCACCATCTCTCTGTTTAGCCCCATAAATGCAGTCCTAAAGATATCAATTTACTCACATTCAAGTAGTTACATTTTTTTTGATGGAGATTAATGCAGTGTTCTGTTCCTCTCGGGAAACTGGAAGTTGTATATACACTTTACCTGGCACTAACCTTTCACAATTGATTTTTCTCTGCTCTTAAAATGTATCACAGGTAGAGATTATATTAAATTAGAGCAGGATTTTGTAGCCTGTTAACAAATACAATTTTAGAGCTTTATAGGCTAGTCCCTGAGAAGCAAACACCCAGACTAAATTACATTACCACTCTTGGGAACAAACTGCTCCACCCAAGGAGAAAAAATAGAAAAAAAAAGACAGAAACTGAAGCTGTCCCCTCTTAAATCAAGGCAATGAACTTTGACAAATTTTCTGTGTGGGACTGAAGAGGGCCCCTTAGTCCATTTATGTTCCACTCAGTCCAGGCTTCTGCATTTCTGCTGCACATGCTTAAATCTGAGAGACCCAAAGCTGTGAAATGCAGAGCCTCTGGAGGGAGCAGAGGGAGCTGCAGGGCTGTAGCTGCCATTCACAGCGAGCACATAAAACATCACCACTCCCCACCTGCTTTTTCTCCCCCTGGTCTTCTCTTCCAGACAATTTCCCTTTCCTGGGGAAAGCACATTTCATTATTTGTTCCTTCAGGGCTGATGTTTCACCTTTCCCTTGTCTCTGCCAGCCAGCAGTGCTTACTGAATGATGGCTTTTCCAGAAAGCTTGGACAGGCAGTAAGTTCAGGTGTGGTGCTCTGCATTAAAGGATGTAACTCCAGCCCAGCACAAAGTGTGAATTATGTCAGTGCAAATGCAGGTGGACAGACAGCACACTCTGAGGTAAATCTTCCCTAGAGGTTCCCATCTTCAGTGGGAACCATAAGAAAGAGGTCACACAACCCTGTGAATGAGATTGTAACCATCAGACTCCAGAAACTGCCTTCCACTTAAACCACAGACTCACAAAATCATAAATTATTTCTCATTCCACTGAGGACTCTATTATTTTAACAATGAAAAAACACCCCTCAGCAGTCACAGCCATCACACAACAGGATTCAGTATCAGCCGAAGCACGTAAGAAATTGACACAAGGGAATTTAGAAGGAAGGACTGGGATCACTTCCTTAATTAAAGGATTTCCAGAAACACTCTTCCATCCTATCATAATTAGGATGCTTAGTATTAAAAATATACAACCACATTCCAATAACCACAGCTTTTGGAGATTGACATCTCTTTGCTTTGATACAAAAATCTAATGCTGTTTACTGTGGGGCAATGAAAATGTAACATAGCTAAACTTTGACATATTTATTTTCTACTGTGTACTCTGGAAAGAAAAGCTCTCCCTATAAAACAAAGAGGTACTTGGAGTCTAAAGCCACTTTGAACGTAGTCCCAGCACACCATCAAGCCCACAGCAGCGATCCACAAGGACATCAGGAAGTTAAATTTAGGTTGTTAGGTGCCAAGACCCTGTTCCCATGTGTGCCCGTGTAGGACAAGGCAGCAGGAGGCTCCATCCCTGATAAACGGTGACACAAAATCACCCAGCACGCTCCGCAGACTCAAACAAATCCCATCCTAAATGGATCTGCATTAGCTGCTCTCATGTAGCGTGTGGATTTTATAACTCTCCTCGGCGGGACAGATGGAGTGCAGTTTGGAAAAGCAGGAAGCAATCTGTGTTCCGAATTTCTTTTCCATAGGTGTGGGATGGAAATGTATCGATCACCCGCTGCTGGTTCCTTACGCAATTCCTGCACTTGAAGGGACATTTATTGATTCAAAGAGCACCAGAACGTACCTGGAACTCGGCTTCCTTAGGAAACGCATTCTCTTGTAATGCCTGAGCAAAACGTGACAATGTGCCAAACGTTGTTCTGAGCTCAAAGCACCACGCAGACCTCAGGTGCTTTCCATCAGAATGTTAAGAATTCCAAATGGGTCTTTCTCTGAACCAGTTGGAAAATCCTGCACAATTACCACAGCCACATAATCCAACACAGAACTGCTGGACAACCATGAATTCCTTATTTCACTTTGCAAAAATCAAAGGGCAAAGTTTCACCCCACGTTTTGTAGTTGCATAGGTTGCAGTTGATTTTTGACTTTGAGGCTACGACACTGCAAAATAGAAGTAGCGGAAGCTTCTTCGTTCACCTCATTAAAAAATAAAACCAAATGCTTGATTAATATTCTATTAATATCACTAATTCCCTGTCTTTATCTACCAGTGCTGCTGAATACATAGAATATGGATGACATAAAACATGACCTCAAGGAGATACATATGCTTGCATTACGGAGACACACATTTACACTCCAAAACTTCATTAAAAAATAATCAGTTCTGAAGTTGAGATGTAAAACATCTAATTAGAAATATGTCAGAAGCAAACCACTACTCTAAGAAGTTTCTAGTTGTGCAATATTTTGTACCTTTAAAAAGACAATAATGTTTTTGTTGAAAACAGATCAGAACTGAAAGGTTTTCTTTTCTAGAATAAAATTGATTTTATCCATTTGAAGTTTTCTTTCAGGTATAACATTTCCAAGTTTTGGCAAAATTCACTGAAATAAGGTAAGATACAATAAAGAAAAGCAGTAAAATTGAATTTAGTGTCTTTAAATAACAGCCAGCAAAGGTTTATATTAATTGCAGAAATAACCCACATTCTCTACCAGGACAACAAAATGCTGACAATTTTCCTAAATTACTTTATAGTAATGTTATGAAGAAATACAAGTAAAAAAATCATACTCAGCATTTTCCTGTGTGCTTCTTTCCTGGACAGAAGAGAACTCTTAACATTTTTAATTATATAATGTAATACAAGCTCAATATTATGCATTTTGAAAGGAACTAACTGTGTATATTAATATATCTCATGTCCAGTAGATGGCAAAATATCAGCAACCACCACCTTTAATCTTGGCACTTGATTCATTTAAACCCCAAAGTAATTTCTTTCTTTTTGTTTCCAATATCCACTTTCTATTTCACTGGGAAGCAGAATTAGCTTTACCTTTTGGATGTTTTCTGTCTATTATCTGCTCGAAAGCCAATTTCATCTTCGTCAGGTCTCGATACAACAAAGCACAATAATGTAACTATCCTTTAAATAGTCCTTTGAAGACAGTTTCTTCACCACTGATTTTTTTTTTTCCTCCAAGAGCATGCTGCTGCTACTGTTCCCAAATTTGCCAGCACATGTTAGCATACTGTGTACTAAAATCTCTTAGCAACAATATCTTAGTGTCTAACATTTCCCTTCTTCCAACTATGATTCACGGAGCCATCTGTAGTCAGATATTGACATGCAGCATCCTAAAATAGGCACCTTACATTTGCTCAACAACTAGTTTTAGCATCTGAAAATATAAATTATGGGGAGAAGGCCAATATTTCTTTGAGGTTCCTCAGCATTCCCTGGATCATTTTAGCACTGTTTAAACAAAGGCTCGCCACGAGCGCTTCACCTCGGTATTGAGGGCAAAGTATTCCCGCTTTTCCAATCGGCAGCTCCGCTTACGTAACCCTCTGAGCAATCCCAGGCTTCCCTGGTGAGGACCACCTCACACTGCTACTCAGGCTGTTTTAAATAGTAATCAAAGACTAGGTTTTCAAGCTCCAAGATCCGAGTGTTTTTCACACCCTTGGAAGCCTCCGGCTCATGGGAAGCGTCCCATGATAGGTGGGACAAGGTCAATGTCCCAGCTGGGCGAAGACAAAGGGACTTCTGCTGTAGGAAATGCAACAATATCTCACACTCTGGAAGAAAATTTACAACCACAGCCTCCCAAGCACTGCTGTTGCCTCCCAAAACTCTTACCAAGTTGCCCTCAGAAAATACATCATCTTCTTTTCAGCTGCAGCAGATTAACTCTTAGCAGCAAAGACTTCGCATAACCCAAGTTGTTCGTGGCAATGCGGCGTGCAATTCTGTACAGCTTAAAACAATAGTGCTGTACTAAAAATGTTAATTAAACAGGAACAGGAAATGTTAATTAAAAATAATCATATTCAGCAGAATACATTACATAGGAAGAGTGGATAGCATGGCTTTGGAACTGTCTCAAGTGTGAGGAACACATTTCCAGCCCAGTGAAATCAACAGAATTTCATCCACTTCAAAGGGACTGGGATTTTACCCTAAATACTTTTCAGCAATTAATATTTTAAAAACAAGCAAACACACAACAACGTGCAGCCAAATACAGCTGGACTTTATCAAAAAAAGTACACTGCAAGCACAACGGTGCTGGCACATTTTCCTTGCTAAAATGCTGGGTTTGCTTGCAAGAGATTTTACAGCCCCCGTGGGTCTACTGGAATACACTCAGTAGCCATGAAGCTGTGCCAGGGCTGAGTGAATTCCAGTCAGAACTAGGGGAAGGCAATCACTCCGAATGACCTCTTTTCCATCTCTTTTAGGTCCTGCAGCGCTGTCTTAGCAGGACTGGACAACACCTGAAATGCCTGCAGGCAGCTCTGTTCATTTTCCAGTCTTCCTTACTAATATTTAAAAGGCAGAACCTGCGTTTTCTTCTCCACTGCCCTTTCACGAACACACACAACTGCGTTCTTAAAATTTAACCACTCCTATTCATGAATTAGCCATGACTGAATACCTCCAGATTAAACTAGGCCTGCGTGGACACCAAGATAAAGAATGTAAGTCCTTTCCTCACAACATGGGAGCAAATCACTTCTAAATCATCTCGACGCCTCGGCTTTGAAATGCAAACTTAACTCCTAGGACAAAAGGAGTCGTTGTTATGCAAGAACCAACTTGACAGGAAGTGTTGAACTGAATACACCAGCAAGTCGAGCAGTGTTACAAGGAAACATGTCAGGAAGCCTAAAAAGGAACACGCAGACAAATCCATCCCAGGCACAACTGCGCTGCTTCACGACGTTCTTTTATTTCCTCCTGTTTCTTGCGAGAAGTTACTCAGATTTTTAAGTTATCCTACTTTGTACAGGCTGTATTGTGCCTCCTCCATGGTCACTGCATCTACTGGGAAATTTCATGTTTCTATCTATTTTAAAAGTAGAGGAAAAAACCTTCCGTCTTCTTCCTGCTTCCCTGCTGAAATGCCACCCAGCAAGTTATCCTCAAGCGAGATGCGTTTTTCTACACTCGTGTTTTAATAATTAAAACAAAGCAGAAAAAGTTAAGTGTGATACACACACACATTTACAATTATAGACTCATTCCTCAGGAAAGTCTTGCTCACGCTGGAAAGAGCCATCAAAAGCCAGTTATTACATAATCCTTATTACTGCTACATGGGCGAGCAGCGGTTCCAAAGGAGCATTTACTAAAAGCAGATAAAGCCAGGTTGCAGCATCAGATGAATCCGATAAGACAAAGCCAGCAACAAAATTGACTTAATTTTCTTCGTCCCCTCCAATAATATGCTAAATCAAAAAGCCATGGAATGCAATCTTCTCCAGCTGAACTCTCCTAGAAAAAGGCTGAGAACGTGTGCTATTTGCTAGGTTTTGTTTTCCTCGGCACTACAGGAAATGTTGGGCTGTGCAGAGAATTCAGCTCAAGGGTTTACGGGTCTGTGCTGCCGCAGGGTGAGAGCTTCCACCTCTCCAGGCAGCCTTACCTCATGGAAAAGCCAAAACCCACCACATTAGCAGCTTCTTCCCCAAACACTTTCAGAAAAAATGTCTTCCTACTCACAGGAGACAGACACCTCCCACTATTTCACAGCAGAAACTTTAGGGGATTCAATTTTGCAAACACTTAATAATATAGTGTTGCTTCAACTGCTAAACCAAATGGCTGGAAATCCTTTTGGGAAGCCCTTAGGATAAAATGCATTGGGTGAATAAGACACTGTGATTATTTTACCTAATACGTTTGGTGGCTCCATTCCAAACTCTGTGGGTTAACTACAATAAAACCTTTGGAAACAGCAGTCTAGCAATAGTCAATGCCAATAACACGCTCTGATGGAGATGGGATTGCCAACTGCAGGCCAGGAATGCTCCCTGCAAATGGCAGTGGAAGAAGATGCTAAGTCTGTTCTACAGGCACAGATCCTACATTTTCATAAGGAGTAAGAACTTGGATATTGCCAGAAGATAATGCTGAGTAGCCTGTTTAGAAATGCTAAAGCAAGAGATGGTGCCACCACAGCACCTAACCATCATAACTGCAATCAGGAATCCATTCCTGCAAGCCTGAAGTGCCCACGAGTCCCACTCACAGGTTATTTTATCTCACAGACAAACTGAATGGTGTTAACATCTCAAAACAACATGGTTTAAATTAGGATTACACAAATCCCCACTGCCTCTTGTAACTTCACCCACGACAACTAATTGTGTCCGAATCACACACAAGCCTTTCTTAATTTGAAGCAAGAGCTGGTGGTGACCCTTACGATTTACTTTGCTTAATTTGTTCCCTTTTGTAACTTAGCTTTTTTTCTGGTGGAAAAACAAACAGATTGTCTCCTAACTACCTCAGAGAGTCCACTTTTCCCAGAGAAACTGGACTGCCTGTGGGAACACCTGAGGCATGGAGGCTGGACACCCCTGTCTGAGCAGGGAGAGAATGAGGAGAAGGGGAAAAAAGGGGTCTTGGATCATTTACATGAACACAACACAACAGATGGTCACATGGAGACTCCTCCATAAGTTTGCTTCTGGAAAAAAGAGAAGAAGACACATCCTGCAGTTAAGTATTTTTAGCATCTCCAAGCGTGGCAATATTTTGCCTTTCTCAATAAAAAGTAATCATATAATTTAATTCTTTTATGCTTTACTGCATTACTTCCATTTGGCTGCTTTTCTGAAAAACGGCAGGGTTAAAACAAAGGTCAGGAGGGACCAGCCAGCACTAAGAAAACCATCCTTGAGTCAGGAGGAATCGATCTAACTCCATTCTGTATCCATATGTATTTTTCTGCTCTTGTGTCTCTTAATATTCTCAGGAATATTTCATTTGCCATCACTTCCCCCAATATCAATTTCCCTTCTTTTAGTTATTCCCCTTCCTTTTCATTATTGTTATTTTAATTTTAATTATGTCTTTTTAAGGAATTGTGCTGAGTGTGCCTACATATATACAGACTCACGTACATCTTTGATTTTTAAAGGAAAAATCCATAGTTTGTTCTGGAATGGTCACTTATAGAGATTAAAAAAAAAAAGTATGAATAAATTCCATTATTTGACTGAAATCAGGGGAAAAGCTGGAAAAAGCTTAAAGTCTGACTAAAGGCAGAATGCATCATGAGCTCATAGCTGTATTTTTGCCAACAATACCCAATATTCAGTGATTCATTCTTCACACAGGTGCTTCAGGAAAGGAATTAGGATGGAAATAAATACATGGATAAAGCAAAGTCTTTCTGTAATTCATATGCTCCATTAACACAATGGTTCCATATTTTAACATCATGACAGAAGGCATTATTTTATATTTGTGAAGATGCCTTTTTGAGGCACCTGATAGAGATTTTGGGTTTAAAATTAGCTTTCACACTCTTTCCAAAAAAAAAAAATAAAAAGGCAAAAAAAAAAAAACCTGATAAGAACTTCTTGTCCTTTGCCTGTAAATTTCATCCAAAAGAAGGACATTAAAAATTCCAATAACCTGAATCTAAACCGGGCTTTGGGAAGCCGTTCTAGCGAGGTGCTGGATATGGCCAGGTGTGTCTGTCTGTGTTCCCCCCCTTCAGCTCAGCTTCCAAATCCATGGGTTTAGTTCCTACTCCTGGTTTTGGAGCCCCTGTGTCTGAGTCAATCTGGAAACCAGTTCCCACTGCCAGATTATTAACGTGGAGATCAGTACACAGGGCAATTAAAGAAAATAAAACTAAGCACCACAACATAACACAACGGGGGAGAGGGGACAAGGAGGGGTGGGTCAGGAGAGTTTTTCAGTGTGAGCAAAACAACACATGTTTTCCCTCACCCAGACTCCTAAAGAGCTGAATCATTTTGTTTTTCTGAACAACAGGGACGCCAGGCACGGAAAATTTCAGTTCAAATGATTCAAATCTGGCAAAAAAAAAAAAATGTGAGCAATTGAAAATAGAGGCAGGGCCAACACACTGAAAGGAGCAATTCTACCTGCAGTGGACCTGGGAGATTGCTGCTCCTCCTGCAATCCACGGGATGTAGGCACATTGATTATCCAGGCTGGTTTGGGACAGCCAAGGCCAATCATAAGGGACATCTGAGACACAAACCATTCTCAGGTACACCTCTGCCATTTAAAGATGGCACTAAATGCCACCTCAGAATAGTTGTTCTGTACATTCAAACACATTTGTTCTAAAAACACTGACTAATTATTAGTACTATTAGCTAAAACAGTGCTTTATCGCCCATCTGAATTATTCATATAATGAATATGAAAAGCTGCTGATCACTAAAAGAGAAAGGAAAGACTTGATAAACAAGGTGTATGTTCATTTTAACTCACCTTTCATTTCAACAGCTTGTAAACACTGCAAAATCAGATTTCTGAGCTATTGGATTAATATTTGCTAGATAGGCAATGAATTATTTTATATTAACCTAGAAGCAGAAGAAATGTATGGAGAACTAAGTAGCTATGGACAGTGATGGGGTACCATGGCTTTCCTGAAAGGATGTTTCTGGAGGTTTTACTTACGAAATAAAAACTAATAAAATAGCATGTAAGGTACTTAGATGGCCCAGCCAAGATGGGTTGGGTAAGTGATTAATAAACAGAACTGGCAACAGAATATAATGATGTGGTTATCTCATCACAGGTTTCATCTCACCTCGAATTGCTAAAAATAAAATACAGGAAAATTTCTGCTCACCCCACATTTCAGCAAGGGGTGACATCAGCTGTACCCAGCACTGATTGCTGACTCGATGCACCCCAGGAATGGGTCAGGATGAAACACATCCCTGCAAAGGCAGCTAATAAAGGGTTAGGTGCTTAACTGGGAAATACAGCCAAGCTTTTTTGTGTCCTCATCATCCTCAACACCTGGCAATGCCATTCCAACACTAACTCTGCTGGACACTGGAAAGAAAAAAAGGACACCCAGATCCCAGGTGGGCACGCTGTGGAATCCCTGAATTAAGTGGCACAGAATTCAGCCCAGATTAGTTCTCCTCCCTGGAATCTGGTATATCCATGCTTGCTTTAAGAAGCACTGTGATTTGGTAAGGAGTGAGCACGTGCACATTGATTCTTTTGGTGGCAAAACTGCACCACACTCATTGGACACCGATGCCTGATACACTCTGCCACTCGTTTTCACTGAAAGAAACAAAGCCTTGGCAGGCCTTGAAAGCAGCACACAAATTTCTCCATGTCTGGATCCTGTTGTTTTTACAGAATAGTACAGCTTTCATATCATCAATTTTCCGAGCAGCAGCTCCAAAGAATTATCCTTTCAGGTTGCTGGGAAAGGCACATAATGGAGGTGACTCAAAGGAATAGATGCTGCAGCTACAACCACTCTCGTTATGTACATATGAGATGCCTCGATGTTCCTGCCTGCTGATTACATGAGCAAACATTTTTAGTATGCAAAATCCTATTAACTCAAGGGGATTCTGCATAATTTTATAACAGCTCCACTTGTGGTGTTTGATCGACTGGGTCAGCAACAGACAGATGGCAAAGAATTAATGCTAAGGCTGCTTTATTGCAGTGCAGGAGTCAGGGTTTCCTCTACTCATTCCACTCATTAACAACGGAACTTTTTCCACATTCCCTACAGCTTTTTCTGTTCTAAGAGCAAGAACAATCTTGTTCTGTTGGAGCAGCCAGCACAAAGAGGAAGACAAATGGAAACTCTTCTGTGTGGTATTTACCCTTCCCCCAAAAATCCTAAACCAAAAAGGAAAGTTAACCTCAAAGACATCAAGTAACAAAATAATCTAATCCAAGAGATTACCCTGGAACACATCCCTCCCATAATTAGGGTTTTCTCTTGCTCCATTTTTTGATCACTTCATAATTCTGAGGTACAGAGATAAGTATTAGCCAGTACTTAGTGAATTTGTGCTTAGCATGTATTTAGATGGCAAATTATTAGCAGTCTGAAAATGGGGCCTAAAATTAAATTATTAATGCACCGTTTCCCCAGTTTGGGGAAAATGGTCCCAAAAGTAAACAATGATCTGGCTGGGATTTGCAAGCAGAACTCTTAAGCTCTTGAGATGCACAATTTAGGACCAGAAAACCTTCAAAATATGGAGGGAATTAAACTGATGCAGAAATATTTGGCTGAGGTTTTTTTTGAAAGCCCTGTAACTACACGTAAACTTGGAGGAGTTAACTCAGAGACCCACATGGATACAGCTAAAATTCCAACTGTTTCACTTGACAAAGTGTTTTTCCTTGAATCCTCTGCCAGCATTACCCAAAGTGGGTCAAGGACGTAATGGGGAAGACCCACCAAGGAAAGACACATCAGGATTTCTTTTAGTTGGAAAACTCCTTGGTTTGGGGAAACAGCCCCCTTCTGTTTCACCACAGGGCACGTCCTTTCAATGGCACTGTGCCATCATTCTTCCAGAAGCACTGACTTGAAAAATATTCTTCTGGCTTGTTTCAGGTTTTTTTAAAAAATATTACAGTTTCCATCCCTGTTGCTCACATGTCACTTTGCATTAGGAATGCTTCTCTGACATCCAGGCTAATTAAGCCTGCTTCAGAAATAAGGGCTTGAGGTTGTCAGCCATACCTGACAACCCTTCGGACAAACAATTCTCCTCCATTTGGATTTTTAATTAAGCCTACTGAAAGCGTTCTCATATTAGAAAATGGGGACAAAATTTTGACTAATCCAAAGAAAGACTTCCATTTTCTTCTGGAGATAACAGATGACAGCTTCAACCTCTAACTCTGGCAGTGCATTAAGTCATCCCTAAAACTTAGCCCAGCTCTTTGGCCTCACATCCAAGGTAGGAAGAGCTTCTTTTTGGCTAAATCAAGAGGGGCCAAGCAAACCAAAGTGCCCAGACAATCTTTGGACCACTCTCACATGATCTTGGATCTGTCTTACATGGGACTGGAGATCAGCACAGAGCAAGGGACATCTGACTGCAGAACACCAAGGATTTCATCTTTTGTCACCAACAGCTCACAGAATTCTCAAACTCATTAACAGTGTCACCAGGACAGCTAAGAGGGTGCTTTCCTTTCATTGCTAATTATTCCAGGACATCCTCACTTAATGAATTAGATAAAAGCTGAAGTTTTCACTCACTCCACACCTGTGTTCAGCCTTGTACAGTGTGACTTCTTCCCAAAACCAAGTTCACGTGAGATTTTCCTCCCATTATTTCCGGGGGAAGGGGTATTTCCTTTTTACCTGAAATGGAGACTGGCTGTTGTAATTCTTTATCTCCTTGTTGGCTCCTCGAAACAGCAGCACCCTTGCACAGCTCTCCTGAAAATGATGGAAAAGGAAACTTGTTCATAAGGATCTTTAGGCACTAAAGAGACTGACTGCCAAGAGGTTATGAGGTGTTCGGTCTGTATTTTCATGATTAAAAAATAAACAAAATAAATGATCTGAGAATCTAAATTGTTAAAACAGCTTTTTTAAAATGGCAGGGCTTCAGGTGCTTTGCAATGTATTAGAAATTATAGGCAAGTGTAAAAAAAACCATGCAGGAATGCAAGAGGTAAATACCTTATTCAGTTTTTAAGCAACTGTACTGACAATTTCCATATTTGACAAATCAGATTTTGCAGCAATTTGACTCCCATATAGGAGTTTTGCCTATTTTGTAGGAAAAACAGTACTGTTCACAGTACTGGGATGAACGATATCATTCCCTCCTGCTAAAAATTAAACAAAGCTGTTTTAACATTTATTTTGTTGAGGATTGTTTTTCAACCTATCCTCAATATTAAATGTACGATTTTTTTTCATATGCATGAATTTATTTGATCTGTCTATACACACTGCACTGACCAGCCTTATTGTCTCTCTTTTCCCCCGAAAATGCTAATGGTTACAGCACAAGGAGGAAAATTGGGCTTCAGAACCTTCAAACTGAGAAAATCTGCTAAGGAAATCCCTTAAAAACAATTTATTTTGGCCAACACAGTGCATTGCTTAAATCACTGCTCTCCACAGCTGTTAAATATGACTGACCACGAATTCTCAGAGGTTCTGAGTGAATTCTCAGAAATTTTGATGATTCCTGTAGGGACTCTGTTTCCTACCTGTCATCTTTAATGATCACCTTAGGGTCTTACGCAAACTAATTCACATTTCAAAAGGGTTTTCTATTTCCTCATCAGAAATATTAATTTTGTTGTGCTTTCTGGGTTGTCTTGGCATGTTGTGCTATGCAGTCCTACCTCATAAGGTATTTGGATGTGCTGCTTTTCACTTTGAACAGTAAATCTGCACTCAGAGAAGACAAACTGCATAATTTAGGTATTTCAGTGACAGAAACAAAGCTTATTTACTAGACTCTGAGTCACAGGTTAATTTGCAGAAATTATGACTGAAAATCATTGCTGTCATTGTGTTTTCTAATTTACCACAGTGGATTCTTGGTCCCATTAAGTCTCCCCATCACAGGGCTGCCCTAAGCATATCTGGAAAGGAGGTTATCCTAACTTTTCCTCAACTGAAAAACAACAGAATGGATCAAGATGGTAAATTAACAATTATGTCTTAGAATAGAATTTTTTATGATCTAGAATTAACTGAAATAGTCTCATTTGCTTTCACTGCAATCTGCACCTTAGGTGTGTTCTCTCTATCTCTAAACAACTGAGCAATGCCCAATTTTAATCAAGAACTTGAGGATATAAATAATTATATTGAAAAACATACTGTATTTATTGGGTGATCATTCATTTGGTTATCAGAATAAATCATCCAACATTACAGCACCAAAAGAATTATACATTTAAAAACTCTCTACAAATTTAACTGAGCTGTCTGCGGTGTAACAAAGGGATTTATTAACTAAACAGTTTGGCTTAGAAAAGTTTTGCCAAAAGCTGTCAAAGAGTTGTTCAACATAAAAAAAAAAAAATCCAAGGAAATTTATTTTGATTAAGTCCTGCATTTGTTTATTTATTTATTTTTATTCTTTTGAAACAAACAGAAACATTCTTAACTTCACCCTCGCTCCTTTTTGTTTCCTCCCCATCTGTCAGATTATATTCACTTTTAATACTCCAACAGCTTTCATCTCAGATCCAATCCTCCCAGTGAAAGAGGGCACATTTCATCCCAGCAAAAAACAGAGTTACTGCATGGCCATGGAATAACTTTCAAAACCAAGAGTTTATTCACATCAGGACTTCGCTGACATCCAGGAAAACAAATTTACCAACTTCAGAAAGTAACCCAAGAAAATTCCCCAGGGAAGACTGGAAGGGAAGATCAAATGGGTAACGACTCCATCTACAGGAACCTGGAGGTAACAAGGATGCTGCTGTCCTTCCCATCCTCTCCCTCTGGAATAGGCAGCACCGTTCCTTCCACATGAACCAAGAACAACTCTCCATGAAAAAAACACTGGCAAAATCAGCCCAGGTTAAAGTTCACAGCACCCCGAGGAAAACTTTTTATTTCCACATAACACTGGATGAAGGAGAAGAGAAAGACAACAGTGCAGGCAGGAGATGTTCGAGTTCCATTCACAAAGCCAAGCTTAGTGGCTGTGTAAATATTTGCAAATGTGTAGATGCAGTTTCAATTAGAGTCTCTAAGTCTCCTGCAGAATAACCTCTTCCACTAAGGTCAGGAAAACACATCTCTACATGGAAAACACTGTCATTCTACAGGACTATTCTAATTCCCACCTCAATCTGCATAACCTTTGCTAAAATTGTATGGTCTTGAAAAATGTCAGATAAACCCCAAAATTCTTTTTTTTTTTTCTTTTTTAGAAAGCTGAGGGTATTTTAGACCTAATTGAGGAATCTGTCATGACAAGACTTTAGAAAAAAACTAAGATGGTAATTAATTAAGAAGCAGATGCTTTAACAGATGTTTTACTGTTTACAGTCACATCTCATGCTTTCCGAATTCAATGTAATATTTTATGTGCTGAATTTTAATATAGTTGTAAAACTCATTCCCTCCCCATCCCATCCCTGCAAAGAGAGTATAAAATGCTATCAAATCAAAAGGTTCTATTACTTGTAAATGACTATACAAGTTGTAAACAGCAAAGAACCCAGTATCTTCTGTATAGACATTTGCACAGTATTTTACAACTATTTCTTATTTAATTCTAAATCAAAATTCTAAATAACAATAAATAGCAATAAATTCTGTATAGGAAACAAATATTTAGATATGAATCAAACCCAAAAGAAGCTGAGAGAGCATAATGTTTTATTTTCTAATTAATATCCATACTCTTGCTACCTACAACGAGCAGCCTTGTTTGTAATCAGTGAATGAACCACCAATAAAATAGTTTCAATTATCTTCTTTCCAGTTTCTAAGACCTCTTTTTAAAACCTGAAGCACTTCATTGCATCTAAAATAACGTAGTGATAGGATGAAGGGGAAAGGCTTCAAATTGAAAGAGAGCGGGTTTGCATCAGATATTGGGAAAAAATTCCTCCCTGAGAGGGTGGTGAGGCCCTGTGGAAGTTGTGGATGGCCCATCCCTGAAATGTTCAAGGCTAGGCTGGACGGGGATTGGAGCAATGTGGTGTAGTGGGAGGGGATAGGAAGTGAATGATCTTCAAGTTCCCTTCCAAGCCAACCCATCCCGTGACTCTGTGAGCTCTCGGCTCCTGCTGGGGACATTTCTGTCCCTGCAGGGGGACAGCAGGGCTGGGTGGCAGGGGCTCTCACCTGGTTGTAGAGGGCACAGATGTGCAGGGCCGTGTTCCCCGAGGCGTTCTGCGCGCACATGTCGGCACCGTAGAACAGGAGGTGCTCCAGGTGTTGGACGTGTCCGTACCTGCAAGCCTGGGCAGGGATGCATCAATGTTTTGGTTATTACACCACCTAGGCAAGAGCTCCAGGGAAAGATTTTCAGCAGAGGAGGTGCTGTTTTTACCGAGGGTCTGATTTTTAGAACCATGCCTGGTTCTCTGAGGCGAGCACCAACGCCCAGATGTGCGTTCCTGCA
Source organism: Eulacestoma nigropectus (assembly GCA_013397775.1). Lineage (NCBI taxonomy): Eukaryota > Metazoa > Chordata > Aves > Passeriformes > Eulacestoma > Eulacestoma nigropectus. The sequence goes on along the minus strand of VZTE01006050.1, from coordinate 256,222 downwards.
CCCACTCCAATGTGGGCACTGCAGGTACAGCAGTCCTGTGCTCGAGTTTAACCTCCTGCTTATTTTGGGAATGGCAGCTTAAGGGATCAAGAAAACACTGCCTTTGGAGCTTTTTATCCACTAATGTTCATGTCTCAAATTTGACAGGTTTTTTGTCCTGCTACTCTCCGGAACGCTGCCCACCAGATGGCACTGGAGATGATCAGATTGCCAGAGCTTTTTCCCAAACTGGTTACATGCCTTAGAAGGAAAAGCTGGCCAAAATCCAAGCAAATCTTCTTGGTTCTGGGGTGTCAGGCAGACACACAGCATACACAGGGCATTGCTCCAAAAGAGGGGGAAATCTTCAAGAGTTACTTTATCTGTCACACAAACAAAAGGCTAGACCCTGGATTTTTGTAAATAAGCCTCTATGAAGAAGATTCATAGAAATTAGAAACTTCCCTGATCAGCAAATAAGCTTGAGAAAAATCACAGTAATTCTAGTCCTCAGCCTCTTTCACTTGACTTCCTTCTTCTCTATGGCTCACTGACCAAGCATCTCCCAATTTCTAATGTTTTTAAATTTGTGTTATCTCAGATCAGCATCATTCCTATGAGAATCAGAATTTAAGGGAAGAGACACAGGTACAGAAATCCATTCAGTCTGTCTGAGGTACCTCACTACTCCTGAATTCAGTGGGAGGTACAGACTGACACACCTGGCTTGGATCTACAGTTCGGAAGAGAAAAATGAAGTGGACTGCTCAGTGCACAAATTAAATCCCCATCTTTCTTAATTCATTGAGGAATGCTTGAATTATTGATTAGTCAAAACAGACTGCTCCTAATCCAGATGTAAACATTGATTTATTTAGGATTACAACCAACACAGGGGGTTTGGAAAGCTCTATTTCATTATGAGAAATAATAACCTTATGTGTCTGAGGCTGGGGTTTAAAAAGAGGGACATTTTCTCTGTATTTTCAGGGAGTCCGATGGGGTAATACTTTGACCTAGACAATCCATTTCCTCCACATCCTCAGAAAATATGGTAATAAATAATTCCTTTCTTTCCCCCCACTCTAGAGATGGAGCCAAACAACCTCGACCTGGACACACTTTGGGAAAAAGCTCAGATTCCTGCCCAAATCTGGGTGCCAAAGCTACCTCCCATTTTCTTTCCAAGAAAAGAAGAAAAAAATCTGTGTACTAAAGAATTTAGTGCACAGAAAATAAAGTGAGTCAAGATGACCTAGGCAGGCCTGTAAGGTTGAATACTTGTATCTTTATTTATCTCATAAATGAACTACAGCAGTTCCAATTTTTGTAGCTATCCAAACTCATCCATCCAGAGAAATGACAAAGTAGCTGCAATGACACTGGGACTGTTAGAATCTTTAAACTTTGTGTATTACTGAGTTTATCACTATGCAAAGGGAAATTATTAAAGCATTTTTTCACAACTGCTGGATAATACTCAGGCGTTTCTGGAGAGGACAACGAGAGGCTGATGGATCCCAGCAGCAGGATCCTGAACCCAAATCTTCCTGTAAAGTTCAGCAGAGACAAAGGGGAAAGCACCCTGACACACACACAGGAAGCATTACCAAGGACACTGACACTGGCATCTAACAAAAAGAGTGAGCTACAAGGTCCTACTGAAGTGCCATGAACAGGGTGCTAAACTTCCAAGAGTCCACATGAATATGACCAGTGCAATTTCTCCAGCAAAATCCACAGTAACCAGAGGATTTCAAAGTTACAGAACACCACTGGAACTGTTTTCTACTTCTAAGTCACCACAGCAGGATGCAAAGTGATTAAATAAAAAGAAGTAGAAAAAGCAAATAGAAAAAGGAAGAAATTTCATACTTGAATGTGTAGGGACTTCAAAACAGCGTTTAACCCTGGCACATTTCCTCATGCAAGTCAACTCCAAACAAAAAGCAAATCTTTCCTACCTGATGGATTTCCTGCCATCCATTTTCATCCCTGCAGCTGACTGTAGCATGTTCATGGAGTAAGAGCTCACAGCAGAAAGGGTCCCCTCCCACCACGGCCGTGTGGTACAGCGGGGTCAGGCCACAGCTGTCCTTGTAGTTGGGAGATGCTCCCAGCTCTAAAAGGGTCTGAAAGCAATCACAAACTGTGAAAAATAGATTTGGGAGGGACTTCCACCTAGAAATGGTCTTTACCTGAAAAAATACCTGAAAAAGTACTTATAAGGTTGATACTTGACATAACATTTTTTGCTCACCTATTTATCAGCTGATAAGAGTGGGCCATAGCACAGACTAAGTTAAGCAAGAAATGGCCTTGGAAGAATTAGGATCTAAAGGAATCTATGGGGATGGCACAGAAAGAAGGGGTGGCAATGTCCAGTTTCCATCCTCTCGCTAGGTTCAGAAATGTCAGCTCTGAAAATGCTGCATCACCTTTGCAACACATTCACCTCTTCAGTTCCAAGGTGCTTTATCAAAAATGTCATGCAATTGGAGTATCTGTCAAAAGGGAATAAGCAAAAGCCATAAACCTAAGACTTATCTAGACCATCGGTGTGATTTAGGAACTCCTGTTAAAATACAAAAGAAAACAGAAGCGACCGTGTTAAGGTGTAATGTGCAATCCATGCCACTGGAAGCTGCTTTCAAAGAGGTGAGTGACAACAATGCTATTCCTACTTCCTCAGACAGATCTCAGTGTATCACTCAATAAGCTTAAATTTCTCCACTTTTCTTCCTAACAGAAAAAGATAAATCAGAAATTAAAAGGCCCTTTATTGAAAGCAAATGCTAAGATCTGAAAGCCACAGGCAAACACTAGAACAAGCACATCTTAAAGGATCCATGGAGAACAACACAGTAACTAACAGAAAACAGTGTCCTTTATGCATTTTTTTATAAGATAATATATAATTTGCTCCTGAAAGCATTTACCTTGAGGGCTACTTGGTTCTTGGCTCTGGCTGCTTTGTGCAGAGCTGTCATTCCATCTTTGGCTCTGAAGTCTAAATGTGCTCCTCCATTTTTCAGAGCTTTTATCACCTCTACTGTATTGTCAAGCTGAGCTGCCAAAGTTAGGGGTGTTTCTAAGGAAGAGAATAGGATATACTTGGAAAAAGGTGAGCAAAATCATAAAACGAAGTTAAATTAATTTAGAAAATGATGTTAAAAACACTGTTCAGAGAAAATCATAAATTATCAATTATCTCCTTTGGACAGCAAAGCCCTACAGATTCCATTAGCCCAAGGTTGTGAAGGAATGTGTGAGATTCAGCCTGTTAATCAATTTAAGTTTAACTAACTCAAGGTACTCCTTTATGCTGCTTAGTTTTATTGTTCTGACCTCCACTTTCTAAGTCGTGATAGTTTGGGTCCAGTCCTCGGTCCAACATCTTGGTCATTTTTTCCACAGAGAGATGGTGGACATGATCCATAAATTTTCTCAAATTGGCCTGAAACAAAGAGCAACAAATGAATCATCCTCTGATTTTAAAAATAAAATTTTGACTAAAAATGAAGCATTCTGTCAACTGATGGCAACACCCACTGTAGGTAACTGCTAACTCCTGCAGGAAATTGGGATACCTTGGTGTGAAGCTTGGCCAGCTGCTTTTCATCGAGGTTGAACTGTTTGTACACTCTTTTCTTGTAGCGAAACTGAGGGAGGAAAAGAAGAAGAAATTTTAAAACTTAAAAACTTCAAACTCATAATACCATTTTCTGACCTCACCAGGAAGTATCACCCACGGTGATGCAGATTTAGGCAAAATTTTAAAAAATTTTAGAAATAGGCTCAGTACTTCATAGAGTTTTACATCATTTAAGCAAAATTCTTATCTTGTACGAATACACTGAGATCAGTGGAGGTGTGTGGGAAATGAGATCAGCCTCTACAATCTAGAGAAATAAGCAAGAATTATACTGAAAAGAGCTTTTCCCCAAGGATTTCTGTGCACTTTCATTTATAGTCTCAGGCAGAAAGAGCTGGGAAGGCATGTTAAATAAAAAAATATATATATTTCAAAATAGCAGCTTAGCATTTCTGAAATATGAAAACAAAAAAAAGGATACCTGAAAATCCCTCAGTCAAAGTAGGAGGAACTTCCACATGGGAATAGTTCTCCTGATTTTGAACAGGACTGGCTTTGTGAATGAGGTTCTGAGGATTGCCTCTGTTTTTGGCTGAAACTCACTCACATTTTATCCTGAGCAGCTTGGGTGCAGTGCCAAGATCTGTAGCAAAAATCGTGGGGGTTTCCACAGCTATAATTTAACATTATCTCATTGTCCCATGCAGAATTCCAGGAATGCAGCCTGTCTGTTGGACAAGGGACTGCGCTGAATGAGGCTTTAACACCAGCTTTTCACAAGATCACTTTTAACACCTCAACTGCTGCAGTCAACACTCATGAAAAATGACAGAAACAAAATAAAGTGGCTGTTTAATTTGCTTACAGCTGTCATATGGACATCAGTGACTGAAACCCTGAAATAATCTCCTAGAAAAGGGAAGACCTGAAGCTTTGTCAGGACCCTGGTTCTTTTCTCTTGGATTTGTGTTATAGAGAAGTCTATTAACTGCACATTATTAATGGTTGATCTGCCACCATACAGGCAATACCAAAATTAATGAAATGCCAGTTTCATGCCCCAGTTTGCTGCTATATTGTGTGATCTGGCTCTGCTCCAAGTTTGTCCAGTGCCATAAAAGTCCTGCCCGGCTTATCCCCAGCTGCGGAGCCTCTGCAGGAGCAACAGAGAGGGAGGAAATCTCAGTACACACCCTCTCCTCCCTTACTGCTTTCCCAGGAGACAGACAGAGGCAATCTGTGCACTCTGAAGGATGGCACAGAGGGAACTAGATGGGGGTTAAAAAAAGGCTTCACTGAGACAGAAAGATCTCTTTGGGAGAAAGCACAAGCTGGTTATCCAGCAACTGCTACACCACTATTGCAAACCTAATCACAGATCCAACAGCTTCACCCAGAATCTTACATTTCTTTATTAAATCACAGAATTAGATACACGTCCTGTGTTCTCAGCAGAGGGAAACTCCAAATTCTGCTGTCTCAGAAGGGCTGACTCTTTGCAACCTTTTGGGGATGGGCCAGCTCCACGAGCAGGGAATGCCAGCACTTCTGCGGGCAAGGGTTCAAGCTCAGACTTGCTGATAACCATTTCCCAGATGCAATTCAGGTGCATGCAGACACCTCAAATACAACTTTCTGTACAGTTTGTATCAGAATAGAAGCACTTCAGATGTTAGATCTAAAAATACCTCGAGTGAAGGAACTCCTTTATTCACCGGCTGTGGGTATTCCCTCAGAAGTCGCTCCTCATCCAAAAACTTCCCATCTCTCCCATTGCTTGCAGGCTGGAACAGTCCATAATTCAGCACATCTTTCAAACTCTGGTTCAAAGTGCACAAAATCCGCTGCTTTGCAACCCACACTGAAGCTTCGGGGTTAAATCTAATGCATTTCTGCCAAGAGAAATTATTTTAAGAAACCAAATTAGTGAAAAAAAAAAAAAAACAAACCAACAAACATTTAAACGGTGTCTTATATTCTAAAATTTACAAATGTCACGAATAATTGGGAATATACAGAATAAATCCACAAATTCCATGACAAAACATTGCTCAACAAGAATTCTATTTCAGATGTGCAGTGATAATATCTAATGCACAAGTACTGTGAAAACACAGGACTTTTAAAGTCCTTCCCCAAACATCAGGGAACACACACATCCTTCTTCAGAGAGAGAACACCTTCATGGAAAACCTGTTCCAAAAGCCAGGTAAAAGGGATGTTACAAGATGTTTAACTATCCACTTGATTCTTGGCTGTTCTAATACCTGTTAGATCCATAAGGATTTCACAAAAAAAAATGGTATTCAGGCAAGAATTCTACTTCCCTTTTAGCTACATTTCTCTTAGGGTAAGTTTATGGGAGGAACGATACAATGTGAAGCAAATTACTTGAAAACCTTGACAAACCTTTCCAGTTCTCCGCTTCTCACCAAGCTGGAATTCAGGGATTTGAGGAATTTAGGGATTTTGCCTACACTGCAGTCACTGGTTGCAAGGTACCAGCAGATGGCAATGCCTAGAAAGCAGTTTGGTGCCTCTGATGTGCATCCTGAACACAGGATGCTGTTTCTGCTTTAATCCTTTACAGTCTTCAGTATAAAATGAGATGTCAGACTTTGTCACAAGTAAGGCTGGCTAGGAAGCAGCTTTCATTTCCCTTACTTATTTTATATCCCAAGATGTTTTGTGAAAAGTTGGGGGGGGTTTATACGTTGAAGGGACACAAAGTAGATTATAATGAGTATTTTCCTTCCCAAACATCCCAGTAGTTACAGTATTGACTCAGCAGCAAGGGCAACCTGCTTGAAACCCCTGTGCTTCTGAACCTCACTTGCCCCATGACTCCTACATGGATTCAAACTTGAATGCAAGATTCAGACTCAAACATCAGCACTTTTCAGCAAAACTGTCAGTTACAAGGTGTGTAATGAGCTTAACTTCTAACATTATCCACACATTATTCACACATCCTGAAAGACTACAAGAAGTGTTATTCAAATGGGAAGATAATTTTGGAATTACACGTATTTTTTTCCCCCCAGGAAAGTCTTTCTTACATGAAACAAACTAATTTTGGACTTGTATGACACTGTTTTGATTTTAAAAATACAAAGCAGTTACTTCTGATCCCAGTTTAATTAAGTCTGCTGGTTTTTAATGCACCTGGAGAATCCAACATGTTCAATTTTATTCGGTCTATTCCTGCATTCTCTCTGTTCTTGATGGCATGCAAATATTTCACAAACTAATTTAGTGAGAGCCCCAGCTCTTCTAGTGACTCATAAGAAACAAAAATGGGCTTATTGTAAAAAAATGCTGATCCTATTAGCAATTCAGAATGAAATAAGATCAGTTATGTAAAAAGTAAATCGATAGCTGAATAATTTTTTGCTACCAAAATGTTTCAGACTGAGGAAAGTGAAACTAGTGAGAAAAGTGATTATTTGTGCTTTCCATGAAGCCAGGCAGGATAAAAGTGGAGCTGTTACCACCCTCTCAGAGGCAGGTGCTGAACAAGAGGATAAAAGAGCACTCAGATGCTGCATAAGGTGCATTTTCCATCAGGCTGTCCCTGGAAGAACTCCACTGTGCTGCTTCTGTGTCCTCCTGGCAGCCCTCCAGGCAGGGAGCACCACAGCCACCCCCTCTGTCCTGCAGACAAGTCATTACTTACTGCCACACTCGGTACCCTGAGGAAACATCAGCTGAATCACAGCAGGACCTACACACAGGCTGCTCCAGTTTTGAAATAAGGAACAATTCATTAGGCACACATGGCGTGGTGACCACAAGGAAAGGGGGCAGCAGCAGAGTCAAAAAAAAAGGACAACTTTCTCTAATCTTCAACGACAAGAAAAAAAAATTTAAAATCAGGGATAGCTTAGTGACAAAGAACTACAGAAACACAGGAAACAAAGATGTTTTGCACTGACAGACACACTCGCTGTAAAAAAACCACAACAGTTCTTCCAAAGAACAGCCAAAAAAAAAAACCCTGAGTGGCTCAAAGTCACTGTCAAAACCACAGCAGGCCCCTCAGAATGCAAGTGTAGCAGCAAGACAGCACTGGCTGCTGAGATGCAAGGCCTGTGTTTGGGATGTGAAAGCTCCTTGGATCACAGGAGACACGGTCAATTACAATCTTCCATTCCTGCATGCTGGTGAGAGCAAGTCACTGAGTGAAGGGAAGGATGGGAAGCCAGGGAAAAATACAATTCCTCCAGCTGAAGATATTAATTCAGTGGGAATAATGCTCATGACACAGAATTTCTAAGGGGTAACATTTATCTGCTATAAATCTATCAGCCAACACATCTTTCTGCTCAGCTGTCAATCACACAGAACTGTGCTGTGACTGAGGGACATGACAAACATTGTTTGTACAGCTGCCTCCAAAATCTGACAGCCAGGATATCAAAATACAAGTTATTACTTTCAGTAGGAGATGTTGATATTAAAGATGTGACAGCCAAAAAGTTGGAAACACAAATGAGAGTTTGGCATCACGGAAAGAAAAGGGAGCAAGTCCCTCATTTTGGTTTGTGCTCAGTGTTCAGCTTGGTTTCTGCTGAAACACTGCTCTCCTTCAGCAGAATGCACTCAGGAAACAGAATTCATGAGGGGACAGGTCAGAAAAACCAGTCTGGCCAGGCTGTCATCAGATCACCTGCCCAGATCAAGGGCATGTGAACAGATACCAGCAGCACAATGCTTCTCTTACCAAACGGAAGGTAAAACAAGGAAGAGCAACTGTGAACAGAAAGCAGCAAGGAACAATCAGGCACAAGGTGGGATACAGAAGAATATTTGTGAAAAGCTGCAAAAGAAAACCTAGCGTATCTTTGAGGCAGCACAGACCGGAAACAAGTGAAAATGGAGGCATCCCAAGCAAAAATGGGAGTCAAGCTGCAGTTGTGACAAGTGGGTTCCTACTTCTGTAAGGTAAAAATTGCACAAAGTAAACAAAGTGTTCCATCTGAGAAGGAAAAGCACTAAAGGAAAAGATTCTTAATCCTAAAAACCAACAAATACTTTAAAAAGTAAAGTAAGGATACAAAAGTATAAAAAGCAATGCAGAAACAGGACACCAAAAAGTAGCCACAACTTCAGCTGTTGCCATACCAAACTGCCACTTAACAAACAACATTTTGCATGAGAATTCCAATATAGTTTTAAAAACCCCAAAAACCAGGGGAGGGAAGAATAAATAAATGCTATTTATTGCAGTGGAGCAGCAAAACAGATGGGAAGAAAGCATCTCAGAGAAGTCTTCAGCAGACCCAAACCCATCTCAACCTCAGAATTTAATAAAATACATGAATCTGAGCATTTTGACTTTAAACACAACCCAGAGGGAGCACATCAGTACAGGGTAAAACAAAAGAGTGGAACAACCACCATGTGTTGATAATAAAATGATGAAAACATTCCTTGAAACAACTGGCTGACAGAACTGTTCTCAGTGTCTGTGGAAAAGAGCAATTTTAAGCACAAAACACCATCGCTGTCAGAATATCAAGCAAAAAGAGATTTTCTTGACAACAGCTCCTGAAGAACCAGACTGATTTCACTTGCAGGCAGCATCACTTGGGATTTGTTCCTACATGGGCTGGAAAAGGAAATGGATACAAGATGACTGGGCCTGGATTCAGACCAAATGATACATGCCAGATAATACAGCTTTTTTACCCACTCTCCTTGTGACTGTGGAGGGCTTTCTACACTCTCCATTCCCTTAGGAATTTTACTGAGCTCAGGAAACCTTTCAGTCGCTCAATTAAGTATTTTCCACCCTCCTGTGAGAAGGATGACACTTATTGAATACAGGTCATACACAGAGGTAATAAGAAATTACCACTTCTACCAAGTAGTGTTTCAATAAATTGGGGTATCACTTGAACTGAGGAGGAGACAGAAAAAGAACTGATATAAGAAGTGAAGAGCAATTGTTCTTAAGGGCTCTGTATGAACTTGTCAAGGTTCACATTGTCTTCTGAGTTTCCAATGAGAATAAAAGGGCAACAAGACAGACTTCCTACAACGGGTGGTAATTCATAAAGTTTTCCATGGCAGCACATCCTACTCGTGGTGCTTGGTGCTTATCTCACACCTGCAGTGAAATAAAGGCAATTTGTACCACAGCCACTAGAGATGAGCAAACTTTATTCTCTGAGAGTTTGGCTAAGGCTTTAAAGCTCCCCAGTGGGCTGAATTTTATCTAAAACCCTAAACTTGTCTTCCTCAGAACAAATATAGTCTCGATCATACCTCCTAAAAACCAAAAAAACCAGAAAACTAAATTATGTTATTTCATGCTTCTTTGATTAAACAGACTAATTTTAAACACCTCGTATGTTAAATTAATTATAATTATACAGGAAATGGGGCCTATGTTTGCTCTGGCTTGTAGCTGTACAACAGCTCAAACTCTGATCTTCTCAGTTTGCTCCACTACATTTAATCACCAATATTTCTGTTTGCTAACCTGAATCCAGGCTTCATTTTCCTGCACAAAGAGCTTGTGGGCTGATAAATTAAATAAGAAATACATCAGCTGCTGTAGAACTGCTTAAAACAATTCAGTTACTTCTCACGAAAAGCTGATTGAAAAGGAAAAAGAAATACAAAATGTAAAGCAATAAAAATGAACAAATGATAAAATTAATTTTAAAAATTGTCTCGATAGTGCCAATAAATAACTCATCATTGGCCTAAAAAAACGGAGTAATGAAATAAGAGGACTTCAGGAAGCTAATATCCCTGTGGTTTTAACAGCAGAGTGAACCTAGCAAGAAGAGCTGGTATTTCCATTCCATTTCCATGGATCTGTTCTTCGACAGGGTCACAGATAGAGCAAGCTGGTAAGATCATCAAAAAAGAGCTCCAGAACCACACCTGAGGGCACACTGTCAAAACAGCTCTTCCCTGTCAGGCTGCAGCCAGCCCATCTCTATCATTCTAAAAATGAACTTAATTAAGAAGAAAGGAAGAGTTTCATCGGAGACAGATCTTCGATGGCAGCAGGGGATGATGTAGATCTTACATGTCAGCAGAGAGTGATGTATGCGGCACACATCCATAAAATGGATGTGTTTTTATAATCACCCTGGAAATTTAAAAAGGCTGGTGCCACTACTGAATCCCCACAGCAGCAGTTAAGAAGAGCCAGGGTAATTTAGATAATTAATAACAAACTCGGACAAGTTGTGGTTCTAGATAGAATCAGTATCTCCTAAGACCTTTTCCAGGATGACACTGTTATTCCTATCACAGCACTTGTGTCGGTTTCCGTGGCTGGAAGTTTGAGAAATAACACCCTGTAGTAAAGGCAAGGCAGCAAAGGAAGAAGGAAAGGTTTGCTCTTGCTTCTCTCTCCTCATCTTTATACTCTAAAAGGCACAGGCTCTCTAAAAGGGGTGTCTTTGGTGTGGCAGGGTGAGAGAGAAAAACAACAAATATGGTAAAGACAGAGAATTTGATGACCTCTTGCAGGACCCCAGTCTAGTGTCAATCACAAACTATCTCACGAGAAGAGGAACTAGAGAATCCATTTATATATATATATATGAGGCTTTCATAGAGTTAACATGTGATTTTTTAATTCAATCTTCATCTTCTGGTGAGGTCACAGATTCCTAATTCTCTTTCTTCTACCCAAAATCTCTGAATGCAGATCAGACAGATATTTTGCTTTATGAACATGGCTTTCATCAAGTTAACACACTAAATCCACTCTCTTGGGAGGGATAAACCAGTCAGATAAACCACTGGGGTGCAAAGCACAGACATTAAAAGAAAACATGAATTTTGTCTGTAAGATGTCAGAAAAGAAAGTAAGGAAAGGGAACAGATCTAGTGCAGATTGAAGCCAGCAGAGCTAATAATTAATTTCACTTTTTTTAATTTCAGTGCGCTCTGCCTTACCGTTTGCTGCAGGTCAGGTATGATAATTCGAATCACTAAAGTGTTGCTCTGACTGTCTTCCATTCTGCTGCTTGGCTTTTCTGCAGTTGCTCTAATTGTGTCATAAATAGTTTCTTCTTTGGAGCTGTCTGATTCAGACTCAACAGAATAGTCAGAGAAGCTTTGTGCCATTTCATCTTCACTTGATGTAGGGCTACGAGGCATGTTCAAGTTTTTTATCCTGCCAATACAAAGGAGAAAAAGAAGAAAATAAGTCAAGCTCAAGTCTTCAAAATGGATCAGCTACAAGTTTTTTTTTTTGTCTTGGAAATAACATGCATTTAACAAGGAAGTTTTATGGTTTATCCTCCTTTTATTTCTTTCTGTCAATTATGTGGATGGGCAGAGTGTAAAGGAAAAAAATCTGGCTACCGATTTACTACAGAAGAGGAAGGGCGGGGGAAGGAAAAAAGAATAATAAAAAAGAAGATGACCTTCCTTCCCAGGCACACCCAACCTCCCAAAGGATCCAGAAAAAACAGCAGAATTACCCAGACCTGGGCTAACCAGCACCGTTGTAAACTGTACTTAGAGCTAGGTCTGGCTTTGAAGCCTTCCCCTCCCAGTGAAAAGACATTTCAGGGAATTAATGTAAGTGCTAAAGTAACATCATCCCGTACATCAAGAATCTGCACAGGTGAGGCTTTCATATAAGTCAGTATTCCCAAATAGTGGAACCAACCGAAAAATGAAATCCTACTGGGAGCCAGACAGACACAGATGCTGCTCTGTGCTTTGTGGCTCCCACAACATCCTTTCAAACCACCACCACCCAAATCTGGCCATTATACACACTCAGAGTTTAGAAGCAGTTTTCATCTGTGATATAGATTAGGCTAAAATGAAAGTCGTGTTTATTCCACACTAAAGACATTTGTAATCAGGGGTCTCACACTAAGAACAGCGGAACATTTTCCTTCTGGGCTTTTCCACCTTCAAGAGCAAAAGAATTTTTTTTGTCCCACAGACTCAAAACTGCATATAGGATATGAAAATTATTATTCCGTGGAAAAACGGAGAAAAAATTTACAGTGAAAAAAACGAAAAGACCAACAATAAACTCTGCAGTGCTTGGGCATCACATAATTTTTCAGATTTAGGAGGCCAGAAAAATGCATTATTATTTTTCTTTTTTTTTCTGTGAGTAATCTTCCAAGACAACTTCTCTGCTTTTTAATGGAAAATAATCAGTTAAAAGAAAAATAAAATAAAATAAACAAATAAAAAACCAAACAAGCAATTCCACTGTCAGCTCACATTTAAAAAGAGTCATTGTGATGCCTTGGGTGGCTGCCTAGAAACAGAGACTAGACAGGAGTAAGGGAATAAAGGTGGATATTTGAAGGCCTTCAAAGGTGCACCCTGGGGAGCCAAAGGCCACATCCAAGCTGGACCCCAAGCTGGACCCCGAGTCATGAGTTCTTCACACTTTTATAGGTTGGGTTCATTTGCAGATCAGCATAAATTCGCCAATTAAAACTTGAGCTAATGATGGAATTTCTTCGATTTCTCCATCTCTCCAGAGGCCCTGGTTTACACCTTTTGGGCCTAGGACAGCCTGAGTGTCCTTGAACAACAAGCTCAGAGAGGCTTTGTTGTGTCTGTCTGGCATAAGAGAGCAGCAGCCAACAGGCTCCGAGAAACTTCAGAGTCCCACACCAGGCAGCACAGGATTTAAAAACATAAAAGCCAGAACCTAAGGCATCAACTGCAGCAAAAGTGAAGCATGGAAGGGTGAAGTGACTTGACCAAGGTCACTCACAAACCAAGTGACTGTACTGAGGTATCCAAATATACATTTTCTATACTGGTCTCTCAGCCAGATCAGCCCAAGTAAATAAAGTCAAACAACAGCAAGGAGTGAAAGAACATTTTTTACCACTGTGTCTAACACTTCAGTTTAAGCCAATTTAGTTGAAGTCATTCCCTCTTCACTGCCCGGTCACTGTCCCAGCAGTGACTCCAGAGCAGGGACCAAAGGCTGCCACTGTCATTTCCCATTTGAAGGTGCCCGTAAGTTGGCCGGGCAGTGGTGAGTCAGGCCTGAGGCTGGAGGTCAAGGACAAGCACTCCCACAGCACATCACATCCTCACATCATCAAGCCTCATTGTTGCTTCTGATGAGGGATAATTCCAGTGTTATTACCCTCAGCTATAATTACTAATGAAGACAAAACCAGTGCATTCAGAAATCTGAAAGCAAGCCAGTTCACAGCAGCTTAATGCAAGGCTCTATTTACAAAGGAAAACTCTGCAGGGAGAATTTCATTTTTTTGCTGCTTCACTGAACTGTAGATTAATGCTGCTCTCCAAAGCACCTTAAGTCAATAAAAAGCATAAACATTCCTATGGCTTCTCTATTTATCTGCCACTGCTGAAACATGTGAACCCAAGATACAGCAGGGCAATACACAGAATTTAAGGGCATAAGAGGTACAGGCCAGTGAGTGTGACCAGAAAGACATAAAGACCATCACATGGTTTGTCTGTCCCTAAAGCCATTTGAGAGTGCAACACATTCCAGGGCAGTGGATTCAACAGAGAGCAGTGAACTGCAGTTAAACAGCGGCCAAATCAAGAGCTGAGTTAGGAGCAAAAAACTTCCCCAGGTTTTGGCAAGCAGATTTTCATGCAAAAACTACTCAAGAATATTTCATTCTAGAATAAGAAAGGAAATCTCTAGTTGAAGAACCAGCTCCCAGGAATCAAGCCTTTAAGTGGCATAAATAGTGGGACAAAGAATTCCTAGGAGACTCATCAACAAAGCACAAGGCAGCTAATCTTCTGCAATACATATTAAAATAAAATAATGCACAGGTAAGCACAGAAAGGATAATGAAAGTCTGTATCCACAGTGGCAAGAAGAACAGGATATGGGCCCCAGCAGCACAGGGGAGAAGCAGATCATTTAAACACCATTTTTTAAACAAGACTACTCTCAATACTGGAGAAACTGGCAATTTGTTTGGCTCAAGTTGTGTGGAGATGGAAGATCCCACCACTTGTTAACCTGGCTATCAGAGCTCCCACAGGGAAGGTGTTATCTTTCAGGAACTGTTTCACTTTTGTCCCAAGGATATTTCAAAGATTTTTCCACAACCAAACCTACTACTTTAGGAACATAAGGCAGGTTGCCTGGCTTACTAATTAATACTTGTATAACTCAGGAAAATATTACATCCCAGGTTCCTAATTCCTAGCTGGCAATTCACTGGTTCAATACAGCTGAAATACAGATTAGGTTTACCATGGTTGTCTGGGGTGCCTTCTTTCCTTGTCTTAAAAAAAACAGAAAACCAACAGACCATAGGATTCCTACAGTTAAACTGATTGTGTTTTGTTTGGGGGCTGCTTTTGGTGAAGAGAAGTGCTGGGTGCTGACAAGATTCTCTGTAAATGAATAAAAACAGATGTCAAATCATCTTGGAAATAAACACACAATGAAAAGTGTCACCCCAACAGGGTTTGCTCCACCTCACGTCCTCTGTCCACATTTCTCAACTGCTGGACACTGAGTGTGTCCCAGCTCCAGGCACTGTCCTGCCCTGGCCTCTGCACGTCCCCTAAGCAAAGCAAGCTTGAGCTGCAGCTGGTTAAACACCCCTTTCTGCCACAGGAAGGCCACAAAAAGGCAGGAAGATGAGAGAGTGGAAGGATGGCTGCATGCTCCCCTTATTATAGGACCTTTCCCTCAGCACCTTGCCCTTTAGCTCGGCAGGAGCAGCGGGATGTCTACCCAGCCTCTGGGGCTATTGCCAGGTGATGCTTCTCAGACCAACAGGCCAGATGAAAGAAGCTGAGCTCAGGCTGCTGCCTTCCCTTTACAGATGCTATTTTTAGATTTGTTTTCTCTCTGTCCAGCCCGCAGCTTTCACAGAATCTGCTGGAATTTCTTATTCTGCCATTTGCTGCCACCGCACCACTAAGGAGATTTGAAACAGTCCAAACCATGACCATCAAACTGCCTTTTTCTCTAAAAAAAATTTTAAAAATACTAAAAGAACATTGGAAAAGGCTGGAATTAAACAATGCACAGGTTATCAAAAGGGATAAAATTCAGCTCCCAGAGCTGAAATGTGCTGAAATCAGATGTGCTGAAAGTGTGTGCTCCAGTGTGTGCAAACAGACACAGCAGGGGAAAAAGCCAAGAGCAGCAACAGATTAATCCATTTTTTAGAGACTTAAGGTTGTTAAACGTCACACAAAATGAATTTATTAAATATATATGTTTACATTTATTTGTATCTTAGGTATTATAAACTTGATGCGAAAGGGTTTAAAATATCACACACTGGACAGGGGATCTTCACTGAACATACATGTATTATCAGATAAACCCACTATAAAAATCATGCTTTAAAATCTTCAGCTTAATTATGGCTCTGTGTGACTTTTGTTGAATCTGCAAAGTACCAAACCCTCCTGGTCTTGTTTCTCCCTAAAACACAGCTGAGGCACAAGCTTTGCCTCCAAATGCCTTGTCCAAGGCCACCAAGGCCAGGTCTCAGAGCAACGTTCCGAATTCAGGGGTCACTGGCTCCCAGTCAAGATAAGAACAATCTATTTTTATATAAACACTCATTTGCACAATAGCAGCCCTGTTGCCTGCAGGGAGAAGCCCTCCAGACTGCTGCTGTCAGGCCAGTTAAAAACCTACCTGTGGGAATAGCTGGGATACAGAGTGGGCATTGTCACAGACTGAGTAATGCCATGAACCAGCCTGTGAGAAAAGTTTGCTGGGAGAGGAACAGTCACTGCTAGAAAGAGGTATTTAGTAATTAACTCTGAAGGAAAACTATTCAGGAAAAGGATTTCTGTGTAAAACCTGCCAGAGCTCTCAACACTTGGATTCTGTGGCGTTATTCAGGATTATACATATCAGCTCAAGAATCACCTTGACAAGTTACTAAATTAAAATGCTGGAGAAGATCAACCATTTTCTTTTCTAATTATACTAATATTAAAACAAAAATGCACTTCAGACAGAGCTGAAGCTGGGGGGTTCAGTCCCAGCACGCCATGCATTTCACACTTACCCACGGTTGGGCAGAAAAGGTCGTGCAGAGGAAAATCTGAATTGAAGACCAATTCCAAAGGGCAATTTGCAATTTGATGGGTCCAAGCTCCCTCTGCACTCCAGCTTTAAAGCTGGCAATAACCAGCACTGCCTCCCAAAAAGCAAGCTCACCCTCCCTCTCACCCCAGAGCACTCCAGTCTTGCCCCTAGACTGCTTTAACACGAACAGTGAAGCAGAACAAAGCACTGATCCAGGTCAAACTCCAGCTTTTTTTTTTTGTTTGGGAGGTTAGTTTCAACATCCATCACGTCTCTGAACTGGATAGCTATGCAAATGTTTGCAGAAGCAGCAGGAGAAAGGTGGCAGAGGGCCAGAAGTGAACTGCCAGGGCTTGAAAAGGGCAGAACCACTTCATCCAAAGGCAGCATTCATGTTTGCCAGCACAAAGCGGATCTGAGACACCACTGCCTGAGTGACAGGAAAGGAATCTCCATAAACAGGGCCATCTGATTAACCCCGACAGAAATGTTATCAGCACCCAAATTCCACAGCTCCAACCGGGGCAGGGCTGAAACCCACGGGCGCAAAACTCAGCCAGGCAAATGCAAAACCTAAAAGAAAATACCTTCCAGATGAAAGCCAGAACATGCGCAAGGAGTGCTAAACAATCCACAGCAAAACCTCAGGAGAGACGAGGCGCTTGGAGCTCCCCCTGTTCTCCCACCTCCACCAGACAGTGACAACAACCCCCCTGATTACAGCTTTATTCCCCACTCAGCAGTCCCTCACTTAAATTCACTTTCTGGTGATGTATTTTTGATCTTTCTGTTAAATAACTGCAACACCCAGATAAATATTTTAGCAGATGAGTGCTGACACAAGGACTACAGCACCAGAATGACAAGCAAAAATTCCTCCTGTACTTTTCTCTGAAGCTCTTGTTTCTCGGTGTGGCATCTCGTGCTTCCAAACTGACTTATTGACTGGAAATCAATATCCAAAGTCAATGATCATATCCCTTTGTTCTCACCAGCACCACCAGGAGATTGTTTTTACTGCCCTGTTAAAGAGCAGATGTATGCAGCCCTTGATTTCTTTGCTGGGTAATCACACAGGTGTCAAACTGTTTTGCAAAAGGGCTCAAGAGTGAGACCTCACCCCACCTTTTGTTTTGTTTTGTTTTTAAGGAAAAAAAGAAGAAAATTGTGTGAAGAAATTGTTGAACCTGCCACTTACTTCTGAGTTCTCTTGTTCATGTATATTTGCACAGACTTGCCAAGCAGAGGCTAAGCCCCATTAACTTTTGGTATTTAGAGTCTTAAATGCCAACATCATATGATTAAAGTGGGTCTGTAAGAAGGTATTTTTTTTATTTTAGTATTTTTAAACATAGGAACTTCCCCATTATCACTGCTGCACACACACAAAATCAACACAAGCAAATTTCTGCAAACACAGGATAGTTTTTTAAGTTTCTTTCGTTACCAAGCAGCTTTGGATGCTGAATTTCTCCTTTGTTCTCTGTCTCTTCTACTTAGCATTTATTTTCCCTGTAAACTATTCAGCTGGTCATGGTATCTCCATGGAAAGGCTGAAGTTCAGCCAGGCAGATGTAAAGAGACATTTTGGGGAAGGATAGGTACAAAGAACACAGGAGACAAGCAACTTATTGTGCTGAATGGGGAAGGCTGGAAGACAGGCAGAGAAGCAGATGTAGAAAAAGCTTTTGAATGTCTGAAGCAGAATTTCAACGTGAAAAACATTTGAAGTGAGATTTCAACATGAGAAAACAGAACCGGCTGGCAGGAAGAGGAACCAGGTGTAAAGATTCAGCACAGGGTGGAGCAGTAAAATTGGTTAGAATGGTTAAAAATGTAAAAAAAAAAAGGATTCAAACATATTAATAGGAGAAACATAGCAAGTACTTATAAATGTTAACCAGCACAGGGAAGTTTACAGTAAAGGCCAACTCCCAGTGGCAATATAAGTTCTTAAGTGGCTTCTTTTAAGCCCCTGCAAGGTTTCCAGTGCAATTCTGGCTGACCTTTATTTAAAGGCCCTTCTTCCAGAGAAGGAATTATGTCCAGCGCCGTGAGCCCCACAGAGGTACCTCCCAGGCTCTGTTCATTTCTACAGTTGCTTTTAGCATGGCCTCTAGGTTTCACATTTATTAGAACTTCTGCTCTCCAAGAGACAGACAACAGTGCTAAGGCAGTCCTTAAATACTCCTTGCAATGAAAACTATCGTTTACTTAAGGCAAAATAATAAGCACTCTGAAGTACTAAATAAGATCCTCATAGGAATTGCATGCACTTAGTCGTAAAAACAACATTCAGTTTGAAAATCCATCTGTTTAGGATGTATTGATCCAGAATTCTAAACCACTTTAAACGGATGATAAACAAAAAGCTAAATAAGTAGCAGCTAAATAACTAATTCAAATATGGTGGAAAACAACAAAACTTTTTAAGAAATGCACCAAGCACATTGTCCCAGATACCCAAGTTGACTTGCATCCCAAATCTGAGATGTGTCTTCTTGGACCCAATATTGTATTCATGAGCAAAACAACAGCCATGGTATGAAAAGTCAACATGAAACACTGAAAGGTTTATCCAGTTCAATCCAGTTCTTGCCTAACACAAGAAGTATGATAACATCCAGAAAGGCATTTCTTCACAACATGACAGCTTTTATATAAAATATTACGAAGAAATTCTTTACTGTGAAGGTGGCGAGGCACCGGTTGCCCAGAGCAGCTGTGCCCCATCCTGGAAGTTTTCTATGATAAAATTTGCTGCAGATGCACTGACTGAAAGAAAAAATTCCCCTTCAGCTATCCAAACCAAGAATGCTACCCTGTGAGTAGTTATGACATGTTCTTGACGTAATACTGAAGTATTACACCACTTCAATTTTTGATAGCCACTTTCTGTTTCTAAAAAGATGGATAAAATTGTCATTTTGGGGTGCCCACCAAATTTCCTTACCAAACAGAAGCATGTAGGGCAAGCCATTTTATCTTCCAGCCTTTCTGCTTCCAGCCTCTGCTTGCACTTAGCTACGTAAATATCAAAAAGATTATGATACGTTGGAAGGAAAAGGACATAAGAGAATTTTAAAAGATTTACAACTGGAGTCTGGAAAAAAATCAAAACTTGCTGAACGTATTTACCTCAGTTTCACGTCCCTGATGGACAAAGCAGCTTTGTTGCTTGTTAATTTGCATTTGGTGCTTATCAACCTCTATCCTCTTTACCCACAAAACATTTTTTCTGATAATTCAAATACAAACAGAGTTAAATGTTAACAGAGAAGCACTGCTGGTGTCTTGTTATGTAGATTATATCAAGCCCCGAGAGCAGATAAAGCAGATTCCCTCACCTCCTTACACACTGGTTAGCATGTAGAGTTTGCTATGAAGTTTAACCTGAATTTTCCTCAGATGTGATCCTGGTGGGGGCTCATGTGTCACTTTATTTGCTCTGTTAACAGAAATAGTCTCATTGTTTGCTTCAGTTTAATCAATGGAATAACATGCCAGTTAAAAAAACGCAAAGCTTCAAACAGATGCTCTGTTTTTCTTACAAAAGGATGAGTTATCTCTGGTTGAGAGCTGGTAGAACAAATAAAATCAATTACCCTTTCTCCTTGTGTATGCTGGAGTTTTTTCTCTTCTTTAGTTTTAACGAATTCATTTCTATTGCAACTCAGCAGGAAACACCCCTTGAGGTCTGCAGAGGACACCAGGTGTCTACAGGTGGGATTTGGGGGCACAGAGCTCAGACTCTCCAGGTCTGCAATTCTGGGCCAGTCCCCTGCCAAAGTGCCCTGCAGGGGGAGATTTTCCCTGGCCTTCACACCAGCTTCATTTCTTTCCTTAGTCCAGAGGGAAGCAACAAACAAATGTTGACCCAGAAAGGCTGGAGGAGAAGCAGGGCAGGTGAGCAGCCCTTGGTTTAGCCAAACTCCAGTGCAAGCACAGCCACGTGCCTTGTCCTCACTATCCCTCTGCCCATCTGTGTCTGTCTGCAGCAAATATTCCTGTTTCCCAGGGACAGATGGTCTCCAGCCTTCTCTTAATTGCAGAAAAACTTCCAAGACTTTTTCTTTTCAGAGGTTATTTTGCAAAAGGCACTCTGCTGGCCTTACCTGCATCTTCCCCAGCTATTTTCCAACCCAAGGTAAGCATATCTTGGCCTCTAATTTATACTCCAGCCTGTGCTCACGGCACAACCAAGGATATTCTTTAGGGTTTTTTAGGTGGATGATGGTGATGGCAGACTGGAGAAAATATCTGCAGGCTTAAAAAGGTTAAGTGATTTGCCAAACTGACCCAGGCAGCACAGTGACTGTAGAATAACTGAGAAATAAATTATTTTCTTGACCTTTGAGATTTTTGATTCAATTCATTATACAGACAAGAAACTGATTTTTACCAAATTATAGCCAGCCAAAAATTAGGCAATCAACCCAATTAAACTGATTAAAAGAGCCAGTTTCCTCATGGACTATCGAGGTTTAATTATCACCTTCAGTAAACAGCTTGAGAAATAAAACAGCACTTCTTAGGCAAGAAGAAAACAGAACGAGATCCATCTTTGTGACCATGAGGCAAAAGAAAGGAAACAAAAAAATAGAAAGAATGTTGTTGTGTGAAAATACAGATTCATAGACTCTTCCAGCTTTTGCTATTTAAATGCCAGGTTCAGTTTGGAATTTAATAGTAAAAATAAATAGCATGCTAAATCACCCTGGGTTATCTGCTCACAATGCTTCTAAATTAGAGACAGTTTAGGATACCAAAAAGGCTGTTTTTCTGAAGTATCCGGCTCTCAATGCAGAATCAAAATAAAATCAGCCTCCCTGAACACAACGACCTGGATTCTTTGCTGTGCCTTAGACTCAGAGAATCACCAAGTCATTTGGGTCACAGGGGTCTCCGGAGGTCCTTATTTCAACCTCTTGCTCAGAGCAGGTCCAGCAATGAGATCTGCTTGGGTTGCCCATGCTTTTATCCAGGCCTGCCTGGAAAATCTCCCTGAAGCCAACTCTTTTCCAGGCTTACCTCATCCCCTCCTTGCAGGACAATACTCCAGCCCCCTTTGTCTTGGTGGCCCTCCACAGAACCTGCTCCAGTTTGTCCGTATCTTCCCTGTACGGTGGCGGGTCCAAAACTGGACACAACATGCAAGACGTGGTCTGCAGAGTGCCAAGTCTCAGCTGGTACCGTAACTTTTCTCCATCTGGTGGCTGTGCAACTTAGTTTAGAATGGAGATTAAGGCAAATCTCAGCATCACCAAAATTTCTGCATTAATTTATACCCCTTACAGTGATTTCTCGATGAACTGTATGTTCTATCTGTCTGTGTAGGTCTCTAATTCAGTCCCAGGTAACACAAGGCCTCAAATGAGGCAGCTGGAGTACCAGAAATACCTTAAACAGATTTATTTCTAATTGACTAGATTTCATGTTGATTGTACTCCTGGAAGTCCTGATTAAGTGAATTCATTACCATTTATAATTTCTTGACAGCACACTTCGGAGATTCCAGCCATGGAAATTATCACAGTCTAATCAAGATATGCAAACTGAATATAAAAGCACTTTAAAAAAATATATATCTCGATTGAATCAGGATAGAAAATAATCCTAATAAGAAAACCAGCATCACTTGCACTCCAGGCAGACTACTGTCAGTTTGTGCCACAGAGAAAGTATTTAGGAAAACATCTTATTAAATGTTCCAACGGAGCAGCTGCTGATAGAGGATGTGACAGAACCTTTGTGAAGGACACCCTTGTGTGACCGTGACTTCCTAGGAATGACAAGCAGTGATCCCAGGAACACTGTGCTTGGGAGGACTCCTGGGTTTCTATAAAACTGGGGGCTGGGGTGACCCTGTAAGAGGCAGCCCTCACGTTGCTGCTCCAGTGCCTCCAGGTGCGTTGCTGGTGTGAACAGCTGGGATGCAAAGCTCATTTCCTGACGCTGCTGCTGATGCTGCCAGCGCTACCTGTGCCTGCACCTCGTCAGAGGGAAGGAGCAGCACCCAGGCAGCTCTGCTTTCCCTGTAATGCAGCTGAGCAGGGAAGGCAATAATTAAGCCCATCATGTGAACCAAATCCTTCAGGACGTACCCATTAATGAGATTTACAAAACCCTCTCTCTGCTTTGCTGTTTGCAGGAACGAAGGAGGCAGAGACAGCACGAGAAAAGCCCTTTTCAGCATTAACAGAAAACCAGAAATACTTTTTTTTCACACTTTTGAAGAAAAGAAGCATTAAAAAGAGATTTGCTCTTAGGCTTTATGTCTACTTGATGTTCTCCCACAGCTTTTACTTAGTCTCCCTCACAGTTGGTTTTGGGGTTTTTTTCACACTTGCCATCATTAGCTGCCTCACCTCAAAAGTTTTCTGCAGTTCTTAATAAACCCAAACTTCTCTTCTCTACTTGGTTTTTCAGTCACACATGGAGAGTGACCATTTCTGCATACCAGCTGAATTTTCTTACATGCTTCTTAAAAGGGGCTGATACAAAAGAAGGAGAGTGACTTTTTCCACAGGCAGATAGTGACAGGACGAGAGGGAACGGCTTTAAACTGAAAGAGGAGAGATTTAGATCAGGAAGAAATTCTTCATTCAGGAGGTGGTAAGGCCCTGACACAGGGTGCCCAGAGAAGCTGTGGCTGCCCCTGGATCCCTGGAAGTGTTCCAGGCCAGGCTGGACAGGGCTTGGAGCACCCTGGGACAGTGGAAGGTGTCCCTGCAAACTTAAACATTTCAGCCAACAGAACACACTTATTCCCATCAACTCAACACACTGTCAAACACAACACTTAAAATCCAAATTTGCACACCTGTTTCTGCACCTCTCTCTTTAGACTGGTGTGTTTATCTTTGATAGTGGCCCTACCACAGAGGCAAACAGTCAATTATTAAATGTCCTGATAAGATAGAAATTTGTTGGACTGAGCTTTGAGGCACATACATTTTTTACATCTCTTTCTCCTTTTTCCAGTTTTACAGACTACTGCTCCAAAGTATACTGCCTCATGTCACCACACACCTCACAGCAATCCATCTTCCACATTTGACATAATTTTTGTATTTTCACTCTCCTTCCAGTGCTCATCCTAAGGCACTGTTAGGACTCACTATCTAATCCTTGATCTGTGTTCATAAATGCACATTGACACAGACACCTGCAGTAGCTAGTGCAAGACAAGGAACCTTCAGTTCCTGTTATCACAGAGAAAATGAATTTTTTCGTTTTCAGATCATACCAAAGCATGATGCTTTACCAAAGGAAACCTAATTTTCAATCAGTGTCCTTTTTGCTCTAGTTTTCTGGTTTCTGAGTTTCATGTTTCAATTATTTTGTAATGATTGAACTGGAAGCCAAGAAAATGATGTTACTGCAAGAAATTGTTTTGCATAAGAAGTTCTAAGTCATCTCCAGAGTGCTGCTGAAACTTTTTGAACTGTGTTTTGAAAGAATCAGAGAAAAGCAAAGATAAAGACATTTATAATAAATGTAGAGACTAGAAGTCTTTATTAACAGGAAACACTGAAAATACAGCATTTAGGTAAGGTAATAGAGATGAAAGAAATATGATTGTGCTGTATCACAAGAGGCTTGAGTCCATCAGTTCCCACCTAACTGTGTGACAGTACAAAAGCCAAGAAATTCTTCATCCAGTTCTAACATCAGCTGCAAATTTGCAGGGACCTCATTAATAAATTGCTCCTACATAAAAACAGGGAGGTTGTCATGCCTAACACAAGAAGTATGATAACATCAGTCTACCTGCTAGTTCATATTTCAGGTACTTTGGGGAGGAGGAGGAGGAGGAGGAGGATAAAAGTCAACAAGATCTTCCAGCCACCTTCACTCCAGGCTGCAGTTCAGCTGCAAATTCCTCTGCTCTGAGATCATTTCTGTAACCCACCCAACACCATGAAGCAGAAGGAGGAACACTTTCCTTGCTGGAGATCAAGCAGATTTTGGAAGCATTTTTGATCACCTGTTCGTTGAAACACTCACCTTTGCAGAATCCAGCACAACCCAGGGCTGAGGTCCTGGGCTGTAACTGTAGGTTTGCCCACCTGACTCAAATAATTTAAACATTTTCTCTCCAAAACCAGCTTGGCACACTTACCTGTCAACACAGGTGACAGCAACAGTGTCAAGATGATCATCAGAATCTAGTTCTCTTTCATCTCAGATTCCTGAAAAAAACACAGAAAGATGTGAAGATTTATAGCTGAAGAAAGAAATTAAGTGACCCAATGCTCACCCTATTTAAACTCTATAAAGCAGAAACGCTCAAGGAGATTTTATTCCACAAAGGAGATTTTGACAGGAGAAAGAGAGAGGAAGTTTACGGCGTTGCAAATGGGATTCCGAAGTATTCCTCATACTGTAACATAAATATTATGCATAGCTTTGCAAGGGCAGAGCCTGCCATGGCTTCACTCACTCCAGAGGGCTTCTGGCAGCATGAAGTCAGTACTGAGACAAAAATAGGCTCTTCTGGTTATCAAGAAAGACATCATTACAGGCCAGATCTGACAGAAGGTGAAAGGTGCTGCTCTGCTGTTTCCCACAAACATCTTCCTTGATTTAAGTCTTGCCAAAGCCCTGAGCATCCCAGGAATGTGCCTCTGCTGAACAGCCCAAATACGAGCAGCAAGATGCTTGGTTTTGCTCCCCAAGTCCAGCTGAGATCCTGAAATGAGGGTGTGCTGTCTCCAGGCCCCCAAAGGGACTCTCCAAATCAGCGACCATGTGCTGAGCACCACAGTCCAGCTCTGGGCATAGCATGGATCCAGGTATCCATACCCAGCTGTGCTCCCAAGTGTGCATGACTGGATTCAAATTTCATTGCCTTCACTGATGGCTAGAAGCTGATGCTGAACAAAATTCTTTCCTGTTATGTATTTTCCTCTTTTTGCAGATACAAATGGAAGGGAAAATCCAGGTATTTCCATTGCAACAGCAAGTTTGACAAACTCTACTTTTTGTTGTACTCTGCTGTCTGGTTTTCCATCAGAAAACACTGCTGGATTATTACACTTTCAGTGTACTTAAGCCCATTCTTTATTTTAAAGATAAACTTTGACACATTTCACTAAAAATAAACATTCCTATCCAAAATGTTCTGAGTAGGAAGAAAATACTTGCAAATCTGGTTCCAGCACCTGTGTGATTCCGCTCTTTCAGCAGCAACAAAAGAAACTATTGAAGGACATTTCCCACACTGAACTACTGTATTTTGTACCAGTGTCAGCTGCATTTGAGATTAAACCTGGTAGGTTTTGCATTTTTAGGGTGGGAGATAAAAATGTGATCTCCATGATCACTGGGGCTACAGGAAAGGTAGGTAAAAAATTCAGCAGCTGTTTCTCACAAGGCAAAAACCAGAATCTGTGCAAGGAAAGAAGTCAGCAGATTGAAAGTAAAGCAAAACAAACTGACCTAACGGGTTTCTTAATCTCTGAGATGGGATAAACTGCCTCTGCTTTTGAACGCCCTCTTTTACACACACCAGCTTTCAGTTTCTAAATGGATCCAGAGAGAGGAAGAATAACCTGGGACTGGATATATCAGAGATAAAACTTTCCAAAACTGCTCTCAAATGCTGACACATCAGCTCAACACATTCCAAGACCAGGCTTTGTTGCATTTAGGAAAGATTTACAGCTTGGTCAGTTTGGGACAGATATTGCTAAGACTGAGTAAAGGTAAGACCACAGCAACGGTTTGCACCTTAGGCAAATATTTTTGGACATTGTTGGTAAACAACAAAAATAATGGAGGGAACATAAATGTTAAACATTCAGCTACTAAATACCCTACACAAATAAATTCCTTGCAGGGAATCTTTGCACTTGATTGTGGAAGAGAAGGGAATGCCAGCAGTTGGTTCTGTGTGGAGGCCAAACTCTTCTATTTACAAAAATTACCCAGCAGCATGATTCCACTTTGCATTTTGGATGTTGACTTATTTTTCACTGTGCTGTCCAGAGCTAACCCTAAGGATAAGCAAATCAACTTGTAAACCCGTGGCTTGCCAAGAGCTGGGAAAAGCTCTTTAAATGAGAGTATTTATACACTGCAAATTCATAGAAAAATAAATAAATTGTGCCAATCCTGGCTTCTTAATGAGACTGGGTATATTACACAGTAGAGAAAGACACTGGTGGAGTGAGCAACTGCCCTCTCTGTTTCTGCAAAAAGGTCCTTTTAACACCCACTGGCAGACAAAAACCAAGTCCCCTCCCAGATCCTGCTTTTCTCTTTCATTGAGCACAGCATCAGTTGAGCAGAAGCTCCTCTTTGTCTCAGAGCCTCTGACGCATCCCTAAATAAATCTCTGTGCTGTGAAATCCTCGGTTACTGCACATCCCCAGCACTTCCTATTGCAGGTTTCCCTTCCAGACATGACTTCCATGTGTGGCTGGGCAAGAGAGCAGAGCCATGCACAGGCTCATCCCCCAGGAAAAACACCAACCATGACACGTAGGGTGCTCTTCTCTCCATGGGAGCTCCAGCGGGGTTTTCTCCTACACCTAATCACCCATTTCTAACATGTTTGTAGGAATTTCTGATCCTTTAAAACCTTTGGCTGAAGTTGAGTAGTAAATTCCAGAGCCATTGGAAAGTGGAAGGAGATGGAGAAGGAAGGGAGGAAAGGCTGACAGCACAGTCCCACAAGCCATTTTCCTGATCAAATCCATCTATGAAACACCAGGGTAAGTCCAAGCCAACCCAAACAAAAGGTGCAGTTGGTGATTTCCACACAATTCAGTGCTGAGCAGTGAAGGGATGTGACATTTTTGCAGAGTGCACTGTAGCAGTGGTAACTTGGTTCAGGGAGCAGCAGAGCTGCAGCCATGCAGTATTTATAGGCCTCTCTCCTCAGCTCCTTCTCCCTGCTCTCTTCCCCCCGGCAAATCAGCCAGGACGCTGCCTCCCAAGCCCAGCTGCTGCCACTGCTGGAGGAAAGCCCTTGCTGTACCACTGTGCTGCAGAGGGAACATTCCCAAAAGATCCGAAACAGGGCAAACCTTCCCCCAGATCTGCCAAAATGAGAAAACGTTCCAAGAATTGGATGAATTTTAGCAAGCAGAATGAAAATGTCAAGATTTTCCCATTCTTTTTTTCACAGTTTAAGGAATTTTCCACGCAGGAAGGTAGCCTTGTTTGGGGGTGTTTTTGGCCCAGGTGCACACCTAGGAAAGTAAAAGTTACTAACCAGAAATAAATTCAACTACAAGCATGCGTTTATTCTGACTCTCACAAACAAGTCAACAAAAATCATACAACCCTATCAGCAATCTCGAGTGAGTATTTCTGCCTAACTTCTTAATTCTCTTCCAGTGCCAGAGAATTCCCAGTTTCTGTTTCTGAGCTGGCTCCCAGCTGACCAGCCAGCTTATCTGCACAGATGCCTGCAGAGCCACAGAGAAACATCCATCCCTGTTAATTTATGACGATGGCACAGAAAAGGGATACACTGAAACACTCAAAAATGAAGCACTTGGGAGCATTCAGTGACAGGATGAGCACGCCTAAATTAATACAACTTCAAATGACACATTTCGTTCATTTAACCCCAACTTTTCTGAACACAAACACTATCAGAGCATCCTGTTTTCTCTGTTGTCAGGTACATAAAAATGCCATCCACCTTGAAGACCCTCTTAGTAGCACACAGGCTCATGTTTTTCCTAGCAGCCTCTGAAAATCAAAGGTAATTTCTACCTGATGTCTGCAGAACATGAATACCAGCAGAGTTCATTTGACTACAGAACCCTTAACACGACCCATTTTAGTTAAAAACCTGCTAAAGCCAGGCCAGTTACGCTGCATGGAAGTCCTGACTGCTGCTCTAACAGAAAACTCATGTAATTTATAGGGAGCTGAAGGCACTTTGCACTGTCAGGCTGCAGGCAGTCCATTAGTTTAGCAATTCTCAGAGACTCCCAGGTGTCTTTAGCACTAACAGACCCCAAACACACACACGCACACTGAATTCTGCACTTTCCCCCATGTTAAATTGAGAGCTCAAATACTGAGGGAAGCACTGAGATCAAGGCTTGTGTCTCCAGCACAAATCCTGCCTGGGAGAGATGTAATAACCAAACCTGATTTGATTCCAGCTCAGCAAAGAACAAGGCAATGAGCTGAAAAATGAGCCGAGCAAGGGAAGAGTTACTTGAGATTTTGGGAGGCTACTATCAGCTAATCCTGCCATTATATAAAGCCAGAGGAAACAAAGCCTGGTCACAAGGTGGAAATGCAAACAGAATCAGGAAAACTGTTCAAGGAAGTGGAAAAATAGCTATTTTATTCATCAGGAGACACCATATTTGGGCACATATTTAAAATTCCAAACAGAATTCCACATGGACCTTTTCAGAACTAAATATGAAGTCTACAGCTGCTCGAACACTTGCTGGAATGAACTCACATATTTGTGTCTCTCTTGGTGTTTTTGCTATGCTCCACTACTCTCATCTTTTCCTCCTCAGCAGCCTAAACATAATGGCCTAAATGCTTGTATATTGTGTGGTAGCAAAGAATGATCTTCAGAAATGCCAGATGCTTTGTGCCTTCAGATTATTCACTGCTTATGGCAGCAAGTTCATGCTAGCAGCAAAAGAACGAATCCCAAAATGTAATTCCTGTCCAAATCCCAACAGTATAAATATGCACTGCTAATTTCATATGCATTAGGGAACCTCCACAGTCTCACACACTGCCTCTTCAAAAGCACGTAAAGCCACAACATATAAAGAATAATATAATTTCAAATAGGTCTAGCATCAGATCCTGCATTTTGGCTGCCTGATCATAGTAGGTTAAAAAAATATTCAGCTATGGAATGAAAAATCCCTCCTTCCTATGCTTATCTAAACATTAAATGGCAATATATTTAAAGTAGTAAGGACTACTGCAAATTATCAGCAATCAGTAATGAAAGAAAAATGTGCCCTCAGTTCATGGCTCATAATTATTTCATTTCCCAAATACTGCAAAAATCCCTGATAACTGCTAAATAATAAAAGCTCTCCCAAGAGCCAAAAGGTGCTCACCTTGGATGTAATTTTTCACATAACTCCTCGGTTCTGTCCAACTAAATGAATTCAATCCTAAATTTTGCACTGAACATTTTCTGGTCTTTTGTTCTATGAGAAGGTGGAGAACTTTGAAACTCAGATTCACAGGAAAACTCGTACCCATTTCCTACCTATCCTGAAACTGGATGTTGAGCCTTAGCTCAAAGGAAAACCTGTTGATTGCATGCACCCAAAAAAGGCAGGCTGGTGGTTTTTTTAGACTTCAGCACTTTTCAAGGGTTGTAAATGTTACCAGCTGCTGACCAAAAAGAAAAAAGTACTTCCAAGAGGTGAATGAAATCCATAGATTCTGATTACCTAAAAGGGAGAAACAGCCTGAATCCACTCCCAGTAGCAGAATTCTGTGTTTGCTGTGTTTTTAGCAGTCCAGATGGCTCTGTTTTATTTACATGTCCCATCTAAACAATCACTGCTGAGTTGTGGCAACACTTGTCACTGTTGTGACAACAGGAGGGAGATCTCTCCCCTCAGTTATAAATCACAAATCACTGAGGGCAGCTGCAGCCTCTGCTTCTTTATCATCCCCTTCAAGACAGGAATTTTAGTGAAAGATGGGAATCTATTAACTTTGCTGGCTGAGCTATGCTAAGCAGAGAGAGACGAAAGACGAAGTAATGAAAGGGAGAGAGCCCAGCATCGTGACTGACCTGTGCAAGGACAGCCCTCGTGACCTGCTCACAAATGAATTATTCAGCTGCCACGTCTTGCCTGCAACTGCACTGGAGTGAACACACAGGTCAACCCAGCCCCATCCTGTTCAGTTCCTTGGCAACACATTCAGGTTGGTGAAAGTGGACAGGATTGTTAGTTTTGGGGGTATTGGGTTAAAAAACAATTTATATCGCTAGCAGTATTTAGGTGAAAGAGAAATGCAAGGTGAAGTGCAATATATTGCACTTTAAAGTGCAATATTTCAAATAATTTTCAAATAAGTGTATCGATCTCTCCTGGAAGATTGAACTGTTCTTACTAAAACTACTATGACAGTCATCTCAATAATAAAGAAAACATCTGTGCTAATCTAAAATTTGGTGAAGGTCTAGCAAGGAAACCACCATGCACGTAACAAGCCACAAAGGTTAAGAGCTGCAGCCATGTGATCTCAAGAAATTCATCAGACCTAATTAAGGTGACGGCACACACGCTCTCCATGGAGAAAATTACAAGCAAAACAAGTAACAAAAAGGGAAAAGCACACACCACTTAAAAATTGTGTAGGTTGCTTGTCAAAATACAGGTTGTTCAGCTTCTCCCAGATCAACAGGATCTGGGACATGGACGTCTAATCCAATCCTAGCTGAGACAAGATTCTCTTCTTTCCCTCAGGAGCACAGACAGCAACAACCAAGGTTCAAGGAAGCTGGAAGCACAACAAATGGAAGAATATAAAGGCTTTCACAACTTAGAAATTCATAAGCATGTGCACATTCTGGACAGCCACGTGCAAGCAATGCATTAAGATAACAATCTTGGTTCAAAACAACCAGGTATAAATTTTGAGTCTCCTTAACAACCCAGCATCCCCAGGGAAGCCACTGCTCCCAGGCAAACATCCCTGATAAAGGGACGGGAGAAAAGAGAGTAAAACTGACAGATGTACCCAAATCTCAATGGAGAGCTCAAGCTGGACCAATAAAACCCACGCCAATCAAGCAAATTACTCAACGCTTATTTACCTTTGCTGAAAACACACTGAAATGCTCATTACAGGAGAATTACAGCTGGGAAAGAAACCCCGAAGAAGGCAGCTCCTGACATTTCACGTAAAGGACGCTTGACTCCAGTGGAGCAGCGGTGAGACACGGCTGTGTCAGGCAGACTGCCCCTCACTGAGCACATCATCCCCCTGAGAGTGTCCCCTGTGCTGCTGTGACATTCCCAGTGCTGCGAGCTGAGCTTGGCACTGGTGTCAGCCCTGCCCTGGCTTCGCTCTGCACCGAGGCCGTTTGCTGTCCTGGCTCTGGGTGCTGAATCCAAGTGCTGAATTTAAGGTCTGCTGCCTTGGGGTCTGGGGAGAAGTGAAAAACGCTGTCCCTTCTCTGAATCACCCCAGAGTGAGATTTCATTTACTAATATCAACAGAGCATCCAAGCCACAGATATAAATTCCTCGCTCACATAACACATTGCAGCAGAGTTATGCCATGCATCAATTTATTTGTTGGGATTTTCCAGTAAGGATCTACTGCACAGAACAGCACCTATTCTTTCCACAGGGGGGTTATTTAGCACTGCATCCCTTCTCATTTTATCGATGCAATTTAAGGTCTTCCATTTGTACAAAGTTGGCACTGCCTAGAGTACACAAAGTACAATTAAAGAAAGCACATACATTTTTCTCTCACTTTCAAACACGGCTCACTCTGTCGTTTGTCATGTGTTTCTTCTATTCAGTTTGTTCCCTTCCCTGGTACAGGTTAGTCAGTCTTGCCCATGTGACTTAGTTTTGTTATCCACGAAGTTGTTTGTTTAACCCCACAAAAACTATGAAATAATATAATACTAAGAAAATTCATGCCCCAAAAGTAAGGTACTGAAGAAGTCATACACACCTATAAAAAGACACTCAGCTGTTAAAGATCACTAGAGCAGCTCTACAAGCATGGAGATTGCTGTGTGGAGAACTGACCTTCCATACTGAAAAAATAAATGTTAATATGCCCCTAAGCAGTATATGGCCATGCAGCCTGTCAAGTGAATTCAAATATTCAATATACAAAGGGTAGCTGCAGCCTCTGAGTGATCACTGCCTTGAGAAACAGAGTACTTTTATTCAAATGCAACCTCAGAGAGAAACAGCCCTTCCTTTCCTTGCCCGAAAAAGACAAGGTGTGTGTCTGACAGGAACAAAGCAAAACTAATGTGCACCATGTCACCCTGACCTGAGACACAATTCCAAGGCGCACCACAGAAAAAAAAAATAAAGAGAGAGAAAGTCCCAGGAACTTCAAAGAGCACATATCTGTGTGTGTGAAATACTAAAACACTCATTTGCTGGAAGATGCATAAGGCTTCCATTAAGCAATTCTTTTATCTCCAGGTGACAGAGAATGCTTTCCTGGTTATGTGAAAGAAAGAAATAACAGTGAGGAGCACAGAATAGCTGCAAAAGCCACTATTGGCAATAATCCAGAGTAAGATCTGAGTAGCCCGACCATCCTGAGCTATCCTGGGGGGTTCCCAAGAGTGCTCTTCCTCCAAAGAACAGCTCTGGGCCCTATTTCCTACAGGGAAGGAACCAGGAGTTGTCTGTGGAGTTGCAGCAAATAATAAAACTTATGTCGCTCTCCCAAGTGGTTCCAGCTTAACTTTCAACAAGGTTTGGGAGAAATCTGAAGGGAGGAGAGAAGCTGGCCACAGGGAGCAGCAGGAGAGAGACGACTGGGCAAGGAAAAGGCATTTTGAAGTTAATTAACAGGAAGTGACATAGGCAAAACCAATTCCAAACACACAGCATTGGAAATGGAGCTAATTATTCCCAATCCAGAAAGACAGTGTTGTGCAAATGTCAGTTTTCCATGCTGCATTCACAAGAATAATTGGGATATTGGGAAAGAAATAAAGAACAAAGTCAAAGATATTAAGTCATGCTATAAATATATGAAACTCAGTCCCTGGCCCTACTCTTTTCCTGTCTCGACAGCAGCGTGGTGTGAGTGGATGCATCTCCACAGCCCCTCAGCTCCTACCAGCCCTATCCTTATATTTTTCCTATTGGCATCATGAACATGATGGCATTACCAATCCCAGACAAACTGGGAGATCCTTCAGAGGACAAATCACACGAGCATCTCGTGTGCCTCATTAATACTGCTAAACACAATAGGAAGCAACCTGAAGCAAGTATCATCACTTAGTGCAAACAGGATCAGCTGTTAATAACCTACTAGCAGCATAATTAGCAAATTGGTTATTCATGCTCATTATCCATCATTCACTTTGCAAACAATATTGTGAACAGATTGGTACACAACCTTATCAGTGGAAGTCCCACCTGAGATGTAACATTTTCAATTAAGAGCTTACCAAGTTTCCCCATAATGCACTGAGGTTTGTCTTTGGACTTCCTAAAAGCTCTGAAAACCTGGCATTCACCGAGGCACCATTTCAGAGAGAGAAAATACAAAAAAACCAATTCCTCTTTTTCCCCAAATAAAGCACAATTCCTAAGAGCCTTCCAACAGCCATTGTGCTGGCAGTGCTTTGCTGCCAGCTTTGCTGAGGTTTTCTTCCCACACCGAGCAGAGAACAGCAAGGCTGAGGTGGACACACTCCCCAGTTCAGCAGCACTCAGGTGCCGTGGTCTGAGCTTACCCCAGTCCTGCTCAGAGAGCAGCAGCGGAAATCTCTTTGCATTGCCCCAAAAAGACTCTCACCATTATTAAAAGCTTTTTCTTTATAGTCAGGTTCTGCAAAGACCACACAGTACAACATGCACTCTGCAAAAATATACTTTATCCATTCTAAACCAACCTTTAAACCCAAATTTCAACTACAAATTCCAGCTTTCAGCTCTCATGGTGCACACCTCAATGAACAATGGTTCCCAACTTAATCCACCACCTTCATGATATTGCAGCATATTTGCCCCATTGGGAAAGTCTTTCCTTAAGCATCAGGTATTCATCCAATATAGACTTTAAAAAAAACAGAACAATTTTCACTTGTACTGCCTGCACTTTATAAACTGCTTTATAAAGACCAGTTAAAGTGGGTTGGGGTTTTTTTACCTGGGATAAAGTGCATGTCAGTGCTGTGAGTACAACAAATTGAAGCCTAACTTAAATATTTCTTTTGCCATAATAAAATGTACCATTTATAGTTACTTACTGAGAGATTACAATAGAATAAACTGTTTACCAAAAAAAAAAAAAAAAAAAAAAAATCCAAATTTCAAACTGCAAAGCTAAAACTACCACGTAGTTCAAGCAGGTTTTTAATTTTAAAAAGAGACAAAGTAATCCTCAAAGCAAAAGCTGACAGAGTGGAGAGAAGCTGAAATACTGAACAGCAATTTCATAAACAATTCAGCTGCAGCCAAATGCTAAGAGGGCTAAGAAGAAAACAAATGAAAACAGAAATTGCAACAATGTTGTGGAGCAAGGCTTGTGTTAATGATTACACTGATATGGAATATAAATTATAAAATGTTTTTATTTAGATTACACTTCACAGGAACATTTCACACTTCCAGCTGACCAATAAGGAAATGTTGATATCTGAAGATCTCGGTAAGATATTCTTTTCAGTTTAGGTTAAAAATGATAGACTCTTAGTATCAATAAATATCAATTAAATGAATATACTACTGAACATGTCATTTGTACTACACAATATTCTGCCACTCTGAATAAAAGTCATAAGCATGAGCAAACTGTACCAAAAAATTCAATATGCATTTTATCCTAAAAGAGTATTACTGAGAGCCAAGCTGCTGCACTGAGCATAATTTGCACTGTGTTTTTGTCCCATCTGGTTTGGCAAGTAAGGGAGCTTTGCAAAAAACAGAAGCAATAAATAGTCTGATGAGTTTAATTTCATGAAGTTTTATACCTTCTTTGTCAATCTGAAGTCTCATGGGAAGAAAGTTTCAGAGTAATCCTCAAAGTTTTAGCCCAGCTTTGTTGACAAAAGAGAAAGTCATATCAAACAGGTGGATTACCACAGGAGAGAAAATTTCAAGGAAATGTTTACGTTTTCAGTTGAACTTTGAAAAAGGCTCCCTTTTTCGTTTCTGCTTTGAAACAGAAGGTGTTTATTTCGGGAACTCATTAAAAACGAAGATCACATCCTCTATAGAAGGGGAAGTACAAAAGCCACCAGTCACCAACACTGTGATATACAGACATTTGGGATTAAAAATATAATCCCCTGGAAAACAAAGAAACAGAGCCCCATGACCCAGCTCCATGGGATATCGGGCATTGCACTGACATCACACAGCTGTGTGGGAAATATCACTCTCCTCAGGAGAAAAACGAGGAATTCAGTGTTAGTGGGATATCACAGGGAGGGAACAGAGAAAAGAAGAATAAAAAAAGCAAAATACTACCTTGGACTACTTTTTTGTGGTATGAGTCTTTCAGGGACCTTGACATATTTTCTTCTATGTGGCATTTAAGGGCTGCTTTCTGCATTAACACTTGCAGTTTTTAAGTCTGAATGTTGGCATAAATAACCAACTTCAGCAGAGCTGCTGACACCAGCTGAGGACCTCCAAGCAGGGAAAATAAACACTTTCGTTCCTTAAATGTTTTCCCTGGGTTTTGAAGTGTAAAAATTTCACTTGGCTTTATCCTGCACGTTCAGTTTCCTTGACTGACAGGGGAAGTGGCATTCAATGACACGCTTTTCAGACCTGAATGTACAAGTGCAAAGGCCAGAGGAAAAAGCAGAGTTTGCCAAAAGTTAAGCTGCTCCATGATAACATTTTCAAATATTCGTTTAGGGTGATCTTTACTACCAGGTAAACGCTATCCTGATAGCAAAATGGTGCATGTTTGCCTTCTTTAACACATGAAAAATGGTGAGCTCTGTCCAGTTTTGCAGCAAACAGGGAAAAAACAGCATCCACAAGTGGAAGACAACTCCTGTGGGGTGAAAGGCCAGGAGAGATATGCAGTGCTGACCCTGAGATGGCTTTTCCCCCTTGTGAGAAGCCTCTGTGCCCCCCTGTGACCTCACCTTGAGTCCACGAGCAGAGCGGTTCCGAAGGCACCCACGAGGGTGAGCCTGCTCCTCTGTCCTGGTGGGATAGTGCCTTCCAACGGCGAGAGAATGGATCCAAGGGGATGGAACAGGGCTGGAAGCAAACAGCAGGAAAAGCGTTACATTTCTGTCAAGTGTTGCCTTCCCAAGCAGCTTTCAGGCCCATTTCAGAGAGATGATGATGGCAA
Organism: Eulacestoma nigropectus; assembly: GCA_013397775.1. Lineage (NCBI taxonomy): Eukaryota > Metazoa > Chordata > Aves > Passeriformes > Eulacestoma > Eulacestoma nigropectus. The sequence goes on along the minus strand of VZTE01006050.1, from coordinate 219,620 downwards.
GTGGAACAGCTCCATTCCTTCCCTCAGGAACCCACAGCTGGCACATCCTGCTTGTCCCAATAGGAATTACATCCTTATAACCTGCAGCAGACAGGCAGACAAGCCTGTCTACCAAAAAGCATTGTTATTCCACCTGAAACTTTTCATCTTTGCCAGGTCTAACCTGAAGAGGGTAACAAGGGTAGGTGAGCAGCAGCAGTAGGAATGGGTATCATCTGGCTTATGTTTTTCAGGCTGTAACATGCTTCAGAAAACCCCATCCCAGTATTTCCTGGAGAAGACAGAAATTGTCCAGTCCACTGCACTGATGGCAGCATCATTAAAGCAATGCAGAGAAACAAAACTAATAGCAACGTACTACACACAGTCCTGTCCTACCAGAATGCTGTCTACTTGGATAGAGATCATTTCAGAAGTCAGAGTGTTTTCATACAGCCAGGATCATTTAGAGTGTGCTTCAAAATCTGCTGTCAGAAGCAATGGCCACAGGCACGAACTCAGGCCAGGCTAAATTAAGGGGCCAAATTGCTGAGCTTGCTCCAGCAATGCCGTGCTCTGAGGGGCATCCTAGAGGAAAGCAGCTGCTCTGAAGGACCTACTGGAAGATTTCCATAGGCCAGTTACCTGCCAGGTTAAAAGTTACTCTTTCTGGAAATATCTAAGCTGTAAGGACATGCCCTGGGAGTAATCCAGAGGCTGCAAGCAGCACAGGTTTTATTACACTTCATTTTTGATCAGATCAGATCTTTTGAAAGTCCCTCTCTGGAGAGGAGGTGACCAGTAGGGGCAGGTGTCCCATCCTTCCATCTGCAGCGTGGCAGTGGGAAAGACTCAGGTGGGAATGTTCTGTGGTGGAGGAACTCAGTGCACTGGGTTTTGATCAACTGAAAAACATCTCCCTGTGTGACAGTAAAACATTTGAAAACAGCAGGGAGATGGGAAAGTGTTGACACACATCAATTTTGATCAAAATGTGACTTAACCAAAACTCAGCACGGTTCCCAGTGACACACCCTATTCACATCACTTTCTTGCCCTGGAAAAGCCGCTTTCAAAATACATGAGGAACATCAACATAATTCACTACCAGGCCACTGCACATCCCAGCTTCTGCCATCAGCCCTCATTTAATATTGGTTTCATGGGATCCATGCACAGGCTTTTCTCATTACTAAAGCTTCTCCGTGTACCCAGAAAAGTCTTATTTCAAATTCTTTCATTGCATGCCTTGTTTAATTGAAGATTTCGGTTAAAAATTAGGTTGGAGCTGGTGTACAAACACACCATCAGTGACACCTCAAGCTCCCAAGACTCAGGTCCAGCTTTCTTACTAAAAAATTCTGAGACAAGATATTTAAATGTTCCCCAAGAAGGGGAGAATCTTTTACACTTAAGTCAACATCATAGATTTGCAGGGGCAAAATTAACTAACTGTGACTTTTACACAGCTTAATGAAGAAACAGAGCACCAGTTCAATCAGAAATGCAGGAAGCCAAAGGGTGTATTGGGAGTGAAACTGAATTTGGGAAAGCATTTTATATTTGTTACAGGGTGGGAAACTGAGACCTCAGTTTTCACTAGAAACAGAGATTCTTTTACCAGCAGGATTAAATAAGTGGCATTTTAAGGACTTTTTCTAACACTTGTTGCCTTTTCCACTGCAAACACTTTCTCCCTGGTTATGACTAACTCTTGGTCGTTTCTCTCCCTCTCTACTTCTCTTTTTCTTTAATATCTGCCCTCTTTCTTCCTTTTCCTCCCCTACATTTTTCCCTCAGTACTCCAGCTGGGCTTCTTTCCAGCTGCTACAACCCATCAGTGACCACCAGTGATAAGAAATGACCCAGGAACAGATCTCCCTACCAGACACAGCAATGTGAAAGTATCATCTGCAGAATTCAAACTATTCAAGACGCACAGTCTCTTCTCACATTCCCAGGTAAAATTCATTACAGTGGAATAGTTGGATGATTTGAAATACTTACATTGAAGTGATAACATAAATTAAAGGAGGAATATCTTGATAATCAGACTCAATATTATCAGATATCACTCAATTATTATTAATTAATCAGATTCAATATTAAGGACTATTGAATGTATTCTCTGTTACACTCTGGTGATTGAACTTTAAATTTGAAGCTGCTGGTTTCACAGCTTCAGAGTTTAACTAACTGGTTTTCTGAGGTTCACTTTCAAAATTTACTCAGGCAGAGTAAACATCCCCTGTTTGTAATAGAAAGGATGTTAGTCCCAGAAGTGTATTTCCAACTGCGTCCTCATTACAATTCTCACACGTTGTCACCGCTGATATTTTGTCAGTAAAGTTTAATTAAACAAAAGCACTCGTGCACTGTGAGTCTGAAATTGCAGTGATGAGCTGGTGAAGTGTAATAGTGCTACCAAAACCCAAATCAGCGATGTTTAGAATCCAAATATAGGAATTTAAAGGCTCCATTTCTGACAGCGAGTCTGGTCAGTCCCACTCATTTTTGGAAGGAGCCAGCCTGGTCAGTCCCACTCTGTTTTGGAGAGCAGCGAGCTCAGCACGTGGGAGGGAGCTGTGCCTTTTGGCCCTGGGGATGGAGCAGAGCCGCTGGCCTATTTTACTCAACTGTGGAGGCAGTCACAGTCTCTGGTGCCTGCGAGGTGGTGCTGGCACAACGCTGACTGCACAGCTCAGCACCCCCTCATTAGGCGTCCCATTGCTCAACCATGCACAGCTACCAGGATCCTCCCCGGGTGCTCCCAATGTCCTGAGCACAACACACATTCCTCACGCTGCAGGAGAATCCATGCTCAGGAGTGAACACGGGTGCGCTGCCCTCTCCCGCTTCTTCTCATCACAGTGTCCTAACTGGTTTCTTAAAAAAATTGTTTGTTTGGGGTTTTTTTCTAAGTGGGAGATCGTACACCTTTGACTTTCAATACAGAAATTCATCAGAAGCAGTGCTGAGTGTGAAATGCTTCTCAGGCATCAGACAGCTGCTTGTGTCCTAGCATAGAAACCAAAATGCTTTTTCAAATACCACTGGAACTTCAGTCTGATCCACAGTTTGTCTTACGTTTTACCTTGCTATTTAGAAGTGGATCTTCTATTTGTATCAACAGAACTGCTGCACACTGGTTTGCCCTCCTTCCTGAAAGAAGGGCCATGTTAAAGCTGCTACACTGAGTAGCAGTGGCACTTTCTGTTCGCTCCCAAGGGGTCCCGACTTTGTGTTTGTAACCACAGTGTAGCACATCCAGCAGCACACGGGCTTTGCAGCACTGCTGCTAATCCTGTTTCCAAAGCTTTTCCAGAGAGGGAGAGCCCTTACACGCTCTGGCATCTGATCCAGGGTAACCCTGTGCTGGCTCCCAGACTCACTGACTTGAAGGCAGCCTATTAAAACAAGCCCCGAGTTCTGGGCAAGCCATGCATAGCAAAGGCGCATTCCAGGCCCTGCGTTTTTAACGTGAATTCAACCTCATCTGCTAATCCTTAAACGTGCAGCGACTCCTCCGTCAAACACGCACCCTCAGGCTCCCTGAGATGGCAGTGACAGTCACCTCCACAGCCGCGCCAGAGCCCGGGAATTCTCGTTCCCAGCATCTCTGGCAGCAGGCAAAAACACACTCCTGTAAACTGCTGGCAAAGCGCCCGTGCCGTATCCCGGGCTGCTGATTGCTCCACGCAGAGACTCCCAGCCGGATCCTTCAGCTCACACACAAAGCTCTGTGCCAGAGAAACTGAAATCCCGGGGCAGCTACACTGCCAGCCTAGCTCAAAAGGACATTATTTTCTCCCGGTTTCCCTGTATTCCTAGAAATCTGCAAGCTCCCATCCACATTTCCCTGGAATTTCTGGAATGTGTTAGATGCTCTGCTCATAAGTAATCACGACAAGTTCAGTGCTGGCAAAATGAGTGTATAGTGAGCATATACCAGGCCAACTTTGTTCATTTTTAATTTTGAAACTTTCTGTTGAGGTATGAAGACTGAAGAAAGAAACTGGTTAGAAAAATGACTATCACTATATTTTTAATTTATTGTTCTTCCCTGGATGAACTGGGGAAAAAAAAATAAAGCAGAAAGCAAACAGCAGTGCTGAAAGCAGTTTATGTTCTCAGAATTCGTGGTTTGCGAATTCCAGGTGTAACTTCTCAGGCAGGCAGGAAAATTGGGTTTCAAAAAGCATTGATTTTAGCACGAGGGTGTTTTTTGGAAGTTAATGACATGCAAATCATTATGCATATATTTACATTTTTGATTAGGACAAGATTGAGAAGTTAGAAAATAGAGCAGTGATCCTGCTGTATGTTTCGGCAAAGCTGCTTCAGGTCTGCCAGGGACATGAGTAACTAACACAGAAAAAATAAGCAAAGGTCACAAAAAGAAAAGGATTAAAAGGCTGAAGATAAACAACTTTTCTCCACTATCCTCACCACGGAGTTCACCCTATCTAGGGTGCCTACTTTTTTAATTAATGGAAAACTAGTTTGATGGGAAGACCTACGTCATGCTGGGGCTCTGAGGGGCTTCTCTGGAAACTCACAGTTCTCTTACACTGAGGACGCTCCTCCAGCCCCCAGCAGAACAGGCTGACCTGAGGAGCCGTGAAACCCAAGTCTGCCAGTGAAACCGAAGACAGAAATTTGATCGAGCCAGTGCAGTCTCTTGCATAATTCACTTGCTCTGGAGCGCTCCTGGCTGGGCTGGGGAAGGAGCACCACAATTCCCAGCCTTCCTCCAACAGACACGTCCTAAAGCTGCAGGATCTCTCCCTCCAGGAGCACAGTGCAAGCAGCAGACCCTCAGATGTATTTTCATGGGCTCTCAATTCTAGTTTACAGCAGGACGCCTAGAAAAGGTGTGCAGGAGTAACGCTGCATTGGGCCAGTCTCCAAGCCTCTCTACCTGAATTCAACTGCTACTTTTTTCAACTTTAATTCTTCCAGGCCAACCCACTGTGGCTAGAGAAGAAACACCAAAGCTGTGCTGTAGGTCAGAGGGGCTGCAGAAAATTATTGCAAATACCTGATAATATGTAAGTGCTTATACCTGATAGATGTAAGATCATATGGGCCATCAAATTTGGGACTGGGAACAAGTGGTGGCGTCCAGCAACAAATCCAAATGTTTACCAGCAGGTACTCCAGCTCACTGAGTGTAGCTGCAACTTTTAAACAGCACAGGAGCTTGCAAAGAAAGGGTGAATCCATATTTCACCCTTTCCTTGCTGTCTTGTCATCTAAACCTGTGCATCATAGAATTATAGAATGGTCTGGGTTGAAAAGGGCTTTAAAGATCATAGCTACAGGCCTCAGGAAGAAAGTGGGAGAGATTAAAAACATTATCAGTTACCACCTCTACCCTGAAGAATTTCTTCAAATAACACACAAAAAGAAAAGCCCCACCACTAATTACCTATTTGTTCACCAGAGAGATGAGGTACTGTAAAACCTACATTAAGGTCTCACTCTGCTGAACTGCATTTCAGCCCAGTTACCTCCCCATACTCGAATTGTTTTAATGTGTTATTGTGTTTTCAGTGTAAGCAAAGGAGAGCCATTCTCTTTCACAGTTAAGTCACAACCTTGATCCACAAATAGCTTTAAACAAAGATAGCATTTGTTTTTTAAAGAATTTTTTTCCTGCCCTGACAGAGAGTCCCTTCAACAAGGCAGCTTATTCTGAGAGGACCTAAACAGAGCCAAGACCACAGGAGGAAGGGAAGACGTAAAAAAGGCAAGGTAAAAACTTTAAGGAGAAGAATCCATTCACGGATGCATTCAGTCACTTGCAGGGAGGTTGTGTGACTTCTCCTGTGTTAAAGAGCAAGGCCTGATTCGATTTCCCACTGCTTTTACTACTGCGAGAAGCCCTCAGGAAGCACTTTCCCGCTATCCACATTCATATTCCCCTCTCCTCCCTCATCCTGCCGCTCGCGGTCCTACAAACAGCGTGAGGGGCGCTCGCTCTGCGTTTGAGCGAGGATTTAGCCTTCCTCACATCCTCGCTTACTTCCTGCCCTCTTCCCTCAGTGCGAAGAAGCCACGATGCCCTTGTGCCCCCCTCAGCCTTCCCGCCCCCCACCGTGAGCGCCGGGTCCTCCTGCACCGGCCCGTCCGGCCCTCACTGCGCCCTCCTCCC